>OY754967.1:33426112-33976112 GCA_963576475.1 Molanna angustata | reverse complement strand
GACCAAAATGATGAGTAACGCAGAAGAGTCCTTCCCCATCATAATAGATGGAGTGCAAATTGAAAGAGTAGACAGATACATATATCTAGGCCATACCGTGATGCTTGCCAAAGAAAATCAAGAGGCAAAAATAGAGAGAAGACGTGGCCTTGCCTGGGCAGCTTTTGGAAAATTATCATACATTCTGAAATCCCGTAAATACTCCCATTATTTGAAAAAGAAGCTATTTGATGCATGTATTCTCCCAGTGCTTACTTATGGAATGGAAACATCGGTCCTAACAAAAAGAATAATGCACAAGCTGTTAGTGACACAGAGAGCTATGGAGAGAAAGTTGCTGGGTATTTCAATAAGGGACAGAATTCAGAATGTTATGATAAGACAATGAACCAAAGTAGCCGATGTAGCGAAAAGGGTTGCTGGTCTTAAGTGGAGCTGGGCTGGGCATATTGCCAGATGCCAGAATTCACGATGGACCAAAAAGATTATAGAATGGCGACCGAGAACAAGCCGAAGAGGTGTCGGCAGACCCCAGGCAAGGTGGTCTGATGACATCAAGAAATGTGCCGGAGGGAGATGGATGCAGTGTGCCCAAGACAGGGAGTTGTGGAGGATCAAGGGGGAGGCCAATGTCCAAGAATGGATGAAAACAGGCTGAAGAAGAAGAAGAAGAAGATTAGAGATCAATTAAGTACAATAGGTATACCTACCAATCGTTGATATCTGCTGTGGTATCCTTGGCACACAGAGAAAATCAGCCTTTATACTATGAATTAAGTATACATTTTGTATGGGCCATAATACATATAATGAAGTAGTGTAGAATCGCTGACTCTTTTACAATAATTATAATATATAGTACCTAAATACGTAGTTATTTCGAGATATTTAATCTGTTGAATCTGATTCTGGAAAATACACTATCTTTCAAATGGTTACAATTGTGTTTTTAAAATTATACCGGTTCGTTCATCAAAATACCAAACTCAGTGAAGAAAAATTGACTCGCCTATGTTTTTGCGGAACGAATCGCAAATTAGTTTGATAATGTTCTCGATTTAGGTAAGACTTGGGTCTTTCAAACAGCATTAAGTATATATTTAAAATACATAACGATTTGAGGTAATTAATCATGGATTAGGTGTGACTTTCTTACACTCAATGGGTTATCTGACGATCTAACTTCAAGGTATAGGTACTGATTGTAACGGGTGTCTCAATAACAACTCATTTTTTAAATAGTGCACTTTTTTTAAGTGTAAAAGATTACAAAATAAAAACGTTAAAAGATGTACAGAAGACTTTTATAATGAATAAGTATCTAATAATCTTTATTAAAGCATAAATTTTCGGGAATGATAAATTTATGTCAAATTAATTAAAAAGTACCTACCTATGTATAATTTCATAAAGGATTCGGTACATTATACATCCACGCTATAACAATCATGGAATTTTTATTCATAACCAAATTTAATAAAGGTAGAGATTAAAAAAATGTTTATCTACATTTTGATTTACATAAAAAATGTCAGTCAAAATAACACGTTGATAAATGGATATGAACTTGTACACTGTATTGAGGTTGACCGGTTAACTCTGTCTATGGACAATTGATTTATCACATTTATGTAATACAAGAAAACTTTTTATAATTTTTTATGATTATTCATAATGTAGTGTGTATATAAAATATATCGTAAACTGTCAACCGCGTTGATTTTCTAATGGAAGCACAAATAATTCGTTATATAGGTACTTGCCATGTACACACAGGATGCAAGAATGAGTTCACAGTAAAAATAAAAAGGCTGTGTTTCTTGAACAAAGATTAAAGTAAAAGTATAGTTAAAATTCCCTGATTTCATAAAATTGTTTTGGTTGTTTCATTGAAATCTAATGCCGTCAAACAATACTGAACACAATACTGTACAATTTTATGAAATCAAAGTATTTTAACTATACTATTACTGATTTTTTTTGTTGAAATAACCCAGCCGTAATATAAATTCAATATCATCAACCTTTTACTGGAGGTCAAAAATTATAGATATTCTTATTATTACTAACCATGCTTGATCCATTGCTATATAGAAGCCCCTTCTAAACTTTTCCATTTAGTTCTGTCTTGAACCGTTTGCCATCTTTGAACCGCATGCCGGACAATGTCATCTGTCTACCTTTTTAATGTTCTTCCTACGCCTCTTTGTTGGTCCAGGGCCTCCACTTCAGAATTCTAGGTGACCATCATCTGACATTGTCTTGCCTAGCTACGTGCCCCACTCATTGCCATTTTAGTCTTGCTGCTCTCTCTGTAACAGGCAACAGGCAACCTTTGTTCGACGTCTAATCTCTTCGTTTCTGATTTTATACCGGAAACTGACTCCCAACATTTGTCTCTCCATTGCTCTCAATGTATTTTATCTTTTTCAAGCTTTTGCCAGTGATGGACATAATTTATCACTGGCAAGACACAAGTCGTAGACTTTATGTTTCAAGTTCATCATGGGCAGCTCTCTGCTTTCAAGAATATACTTTAGCTTGCCGAAAGCAGACAGTATCTATATCATATCAATCATACTGATTCTTGAATTCATACGTAAATCAATACGTGTATTTTAAACATCCATGTTTGCATTATCCTGAAATTTTAATATACAAATAGTCCCCACCATAATATTATGTATATATATTAAATAACATCTTTGACCACATTAAATTTTGCTAACACACCCTTGTTTCCGATAATTATTTATAAAAACGGGAATAACATTCTAATAGCATTAGTCTCATAGTGTAATCTTGCTTAAATTTTACATATAGGTATAATACACACTTGCTTCTGATGAAGATTAATAAAAATGAGTGGGTTGTGGCAACCACTAAACTCTTTCCAACGTTATATTCAATTACCGTTTAAACCATTTCCCATAGTCCAATCTTTCTGTTTTTTATAGACACTTACATACTTCCGAAGAAATTATAAAAAAAAAACAAATGAGTTGTACTATGCTTATATTCATCCTAATTTCAATCCACTTCTCAATGTATTGATTTATTTAAGTTTGACGAGAGTGTCAAATTTCCATACTATAAAAAAAATCTTTAAAGATTTTGAATGTCCCAAAAAATTGGGAACGGTTCATTCAAAATTTTATTAATTACTATAAATTTAATGCTAGGTTGAATGATGTGAAATAATGCGCCTCGTTCTCACAATAAATTAGATGCTTTTGAGGTGTGACACCCGATATTAGGTACGCACGGTCAGTAAAGAAATACATAGGTACATACATAGGCGTGCATTAACGGTAAACTGAGTTATCACACAAATAATCGTTTATTTAATGACAAAGTACGGCTACTTTTTTCTCTCGTACGATTTGATATAACTACCAAAGGACCGAATATTACTCACATATCTATCGGTAAACTATTTTATCTGAAAGGAGTGATGCAATAACTGACTGTGTATGTAGGTAGGTATATATCGTATTACGGTAATTTTTATATTATGTTGTTGTTTATCTGAATATACAATTTGGGTTAATTGGTTTGTATGGCAAGTCCGGTTAAGTCGAATTGGACGAATATGATGTTGTCTTTATTATATACAGAGGTTATTACCCTTGAAATCTTACAATATATGACAAATAAATGCCACAGATAATATCATAATAATACCTATCGACTTAATTAACTTATTAATATTCTCAAATATTGATTGGTACACCATAGAAATTTCAGATTAAGATAACCTAAAAGAAATGAAGCCTTTGATGTTGTTTATTGAATTAAACACCCGAGAAAGTTTTGAACCTATACCTACCTATTGATGTTACAATGAGTAAATAAAACACGAAGATGGATCATTTAATTATTTTCATAATATTGATTTTATTTTGTAGTCTTTGTCATCATATAATTAGTATCTACTGCCTTGTTGGTAAATAGGTTGGTATAGCTATCGGAAAACAACGTGAACCAGTCAGATGCGCAATTCGCAAATTTATGTATTTTTGTATATGTGCGAAACGCCCTCCTCCACGCCGAAAAGTCTCAAGATGTATGACAGAAACTTTACTATAATCGAATATTTTTATTATTGCATATGCGCAAACATTGCAATAATAAAAATATTATGCTAACCCCTTAAATTTTTAGGAATAATTTTTAATATTCACGATTATGAACTGCCTACGGCTTGCACATAAAGTGAGAAAAAATTGAGTTACGACAGGGGCGGACAGGGTTTGCCATCGGACTAGGCAAACCCTTAACGAAAATTGGGAAATGTCGAAAATTTAATGTTTTTTTAGCATCGTAGTTCTTTTGAGTGGCCATGAAAATATTTTAAAATCACATACCAAAATAACATTTACATTTGTGACCCTGTCAAGCATCGTATCTACATACGGTTAAATTTTTAATTTTGAAGTACCTATGGTTTTAATAAAACTGTCAAAAAATTATTATGTTTTGAATTTCTTAACATAATATTCATAGGAAAGCCAATGTTTTCGGCTTCTACACAGAAAAAACAGTTTTCTTCAGTCAAGAATATTTTTTCATACATAACGAAAATAATATTCTCTCAAATTGAGATTTTTTGTTATATCTCAAAACAATATTTTCTTAATTCAAACAAATTTATTTGAATTAAGAAAATACTGTTTTGAGATAAAACAAAAAAATCTTAATTTGAGAGAATATTTTTTTCGTTATATATGAAAAAATATTCTTGTTTGAAGAAATTTTTTGAAATTTTTTTTTCCGATAAGCAATTTCGCTACTGTTACGTTAATAGTGAGTCGAAAGTCAAGGCATCGATTTTAGTAAACTCTTAGATTTTTCCCCTTTCATCACTGTGAATAGTGATGAGCTTTGATTTGCGATTTCATAAATTAAATTCTAAATGATAATCATTTCACGTGTGAATATTATATTATAGGTATTCGATTAAAGTTTTGTAAGCTTTATAAGTAATATTTTTTTTAATTTCATTTATTGAGACAAAATCAAAATGCCCTCTCTCATGATATTTTATTTGACCGTAGAAAAAACAGTTTGGTAAATAAATATAGTAAGTATTGCAATTGAATTTAATATAACGTAAACTTGATAAATATTATAGTTAGCTATTAACACTTTGCTAATAAAATATCAATGACAGTTTTGTTGGAATTCTTCATTAGGTAGTATATAATATGCGATCCACATTAAATTACACTCTCCGTATCAGATAATATTATATAATTTGCAATGCTAAAACGAGAATTTATGTTATCTTCTGCTTGAAGAAACTGCTTTACCATACTTTGTACATGAGGATAAATAAACAAGTGAATCTATGTATTATTCAACAGTCCATATTATGTAGTGTGCAGCAGTGATATTATCCAATATGTAGAAAATATTTAACATTTGTATAATATTTGGGAAATATGTAAAAATATATATTGATGGAGTTTGATAGAAATAGTGGAATCAAGGAAAAACTATTTACATTTTTTGATATTCCGTTAATTTGTTATTATGAAAAACATGTTTTATTACTAAGAAGCTTAGTTTCACCTCAGTGTAAGAAAACAGGTATCGTAAGACAAAATTCAAAAAGATGCAGTTAAATTACAGGACTTTGCCTTGTCCTACTTCTAAGGGTCAACTCTACAAATCATTCGGCGCCAGGATGATCTGTTCTGTATTGTCGGGCCTTGTATTTGGGCTTTATGCATGAGCTTACTCATACTACCCCACCATGCACGTGGATAGTGGACGTCCTTTTCCTTTCCTGTTTTCTGAGAGTGCTGGAGCAGTTTGCACCTCATGTTTTTTATATTATGTTATTGTTGTTTATTAAAACGAGTGGGTTGTGGCCAACGCTAAACTCATCACTAACATGTCATTCTATAAAGTATTCAAATTTTGTATTGAAAATATCAGCATTTTCATGAGATGAGTTTGTTAAATTATTTTTTTATTTAAATATTTTATTATGAACTTGATAATTCTTCAATGCCATTTTATGAAAGTAATGTGCTTTTTTACTAATTTGAAAATAAAAATTTCATATTTTAAATTTCTTAAGCTTGGGGTCACTTTGAAATATTAGACAGTGAAAAAAAATTGAGAAGCACTATTCAGATATTCTCCGAAACCAAATGGGGTCTAAGCGAGTATTAGATATACATATTTACAAAATTTGAAAAAAATCGATTGTACCTATAATCGATAAAGTAAAATATACACGCCGTACATAACACACAGCACATAGCACACACACACACACACATATACATTGTGATGAAACTTTCACAATACAATCTCAGCATGATACTAGTTGATAATCTGCAATAAAAAATACCCTTAAAATTGCGAAATCATAACTCCCCACTACATCCCCTTGGGTTAGTGAGGAGTAAAAAGAAAAGGGCACTAGAAGAGATCGGATGATAATATTTTTTTTCATCGTAAACGATAGAACTTTCTAGGTGTTCGAATTGTAAATCAGGATATTATGAAACATACTACTTTTGGTATAGGAAAAGATGCATTTGACCACTTTCTTTTGTGAGTAACCGTAATACCCGGATAAATGGTGCACTTTGATGATTTGAACGAGATTTTATGAACCAACTTATTATTATAATTTGCACAAGGTTTTTCCATCTATGGTAAACAAAGAAATCGGTTATAGAAATGTGGAGTGACAGTAGCTGTTGACAATAATACCATTCTTGGGCTGGAAGTTGTTAAGTACATAATAGTATTGTGAAAGTTAAATAGACCAGCATCAATAGCAATAATGTAGTACCTACGGTATATCGGAAGTGCGTATCTGATGATTTTTAAAACAAACAGAAAAGGTTGTCTGCGCGATTTCTCAATAGCTATACCGAGAGTTTTGAGTTCTGGGTTTAAATCATTATTATTTTATTATTTCTCAAATATTTTAAGTTTACATATTCTAATCTTTTTTTTCTCTAGTATTTGAAGTTCGCATATTCTAATCTAGGAGGCGAATAGCTTTTCTGTATGTGACTGGATAAAATACATTAAATCATTTTTAATTCTTTGTTTGAAGCTATCACTTACCCTGAAAGTATATTACCCCCTATTCAGTAACTATTGTAACTAAAATAGGAACATATTAAAATTGTAGATTTTAGATTTACGGTCTTATTTAGCGTTATAAAATATCAACTTTGATTAAATGGAATAGGAACGTACCTATATCGGCCGGAACGTTCTTAAAAAGTTACTGAATTAGACGTATTTTGAATAAATATGAAAATGATGAAAATTTCATAATTATTCATAAAGCATCTGATTCATTAACTTTTTAAGAACGTTCCGGCCAAAATAGGTAAGTACGTTCCTATTCCAATTAGTCCAAGTTTATATTTTATTACGCTGAAATAAGACTGTAAATCTCAAATCTACAATTTTAGAACATTCCTATTTTAGTTACAATAGTTACTGAATAGGGGGTATTGTGTATATATAAATATGCTTGAAAATTACGAAATTATGTAGGTTACAAAAATAGTCAGAATAAATGTCGTCATACTTGATTGCCTCACATTAATAAAGAAAGGCTCGCTTTGGTTTATTTATTTTCCTATAGGAGATGAAAAGATAAATATGATACTCACATGTGTACGCCATATATGGAAATATCATTGAAGAGAGATCAAATAATACTGATATAGAGAGAAGCAGTTATCTAATATTAGGTATAATATTATTGAAGCCGTGTTTAACTTTTTAAACACAAAAACAACCTTTCACTGACCTCGAGTAGAAAATTGAACTTGAACTCTCACAAGCAAGGCCATGTATGTGACACCTACTCATATGCATTCAATTTGCATAATAACATCTTTGGTTAACTAAACATTGAAGATTTAAATAGTAACATCAGATTGCTCGATGGAATGCGTGTCGTGTTGTGACAACTGCCATAAACTAATAAGGAATACCTACTACACTTTCTGTAGATTTATTAAAATTCTTAGATACTAGACACATTTTGCATTTATTTTATTTATAAAATACAATGCATATTCAAGAAAAACAAAATCACAAGATACAGAAAAAGAAACACAGTAAAAAAACACAATGCCCTTTACCAGAGTGCAAGCACTTGTGTGTAAAGGAGACATTTAAAAACAAAAGAAACAAAAAATTATATTTACAGAATTATTGCTATACAAAATGAAGGGAATACAATTTACAAATCAGTTAATATTTGATAAGTCTATTTTATTTTCCTTTTGAAATCATTAAATTCAATTGCCAGTCTCAAATCTGTTTCGATCTGGTTGAACCACACCATCCCATTGCACGTATTATGTACTTTTTTCATATTATTTAAATTTCATCACATCATTCAAAAACACATAAAAAGAACTGTACACACTTATAAATTGTAAAAATAAAGCAATTTAAATGATAACCGAAATTACAATACATACAGTCGAATAAAAATATGGTGATCAATTATTAATTTCCTTATCAAATATTAATTATTTAATTTATTTATTTATTTAACTTTTTGTACATATAATGAACAAATATAATGCACAATTTACGTACAGAAAATAGTGTAAAGGTGATTTTATTGGTATAAGGCAATCTCTTCCATTAATCGATGTAAATGATCAATAATAAGGTATACTTACCTAACTTAGGAATAAAGTTACGTTAGTTAAGTAGGTGTAGAGTTTCAACCTTAGGTATGTATAACGTTAGTTAAGTAGGTGTAGGATTTATACCTTAGGGATAGCGTAAGTTAAGTGGGTGTAGGGTTTAGACCTTAGGTATAGCGTTCGTATTTTTAAATTATAAAACATCATCAAAAGAAAGTATTTGATTGGCCGCGAATGACAGGCTTAAATGTTAACTAACCTAAATAAACTAATAGCTGCTGAATTCGTTTAAATCACTTTGTCAATGTCACTACCATGATATTTTTTTGAAACTGTATCCGTCATAAGATGACAAATGGAATACAACGACATGTCAGACGAAAAACAGTTGAAACTTAGTGTACCTAACAGAATAATAGAATAGACTAACAGAATAATATAATACTTGAAACATACAAGAGAAAATTTACGTTGAGGATTTTTATTATTGATTCGGTTTCTTTTTGCATGACCCAGTAAATGATGGAATCCATTACCGGGTTTGGGAGTTTACAGTTACTGGATGCTGAACTGAGCGTTGGATATAATTAGGGTTGCCATCACTTATAATATGAATGTACATATGTATGGATGTGAGTGAGACGATCAATTAATGCAAAATCAGAATTGTATGGCGCTCGGTTTTCTCTGACAACCCCAATAACAGGGACATAGCGTGATTGTATTAAGTATGTATGTTATCACTTCTAGTAACCAATAGATAACGTTTTGACAATTCCGATGTCCAAAATGTATCGACTCCGAAACGCAACTCCAAAACTTATATATTATACACACTTTATTATTTTTCAAGTAAATCTCCACTGCGGTTATTGGCACTTTGTTCTCTGCGTTTTTTAACAGCGACGGAGTGCTTGATCTGAATCACTGCTTCAGGTTGAGAAATCAATAAACTCTTCATCGTCGAGCGGCCTTACTCTAGTCTTTCGAATCCAATCCCAATATCGAATTTTAGCTAAGAACATACCATTATAATGAAGAATATGGCTCGAGGTGGATATGTTTAAGTCGTAGTAGCATACTGTAAGAAGATAGTGTATGCCTATAGTAATAGATATAGGATGTACGGAAAATAAGACGGCAGATAATTTGAAATTGGATTTGGATTCTAGTTTCAAGAATAAGGCCACTGGTCATATACATGTATAACTATATAGTATAAGGTATACGAATTTTGTTAATATCAGCATTGTCATAAAACTCCTTCAGTTCACACAGTAAATATAGAATTAGGTATTTAAATACCTTGACCACTATCAATGCAATATTGACAGTCAAAACATCAGCGGCTATTGACAGGGTGCTGTGTAGAACATGTGATATTCTGTGTCATCAATATCGTTCCCCAATTCAGCGTTTATTCTTGAAAATAATTTCTACGGATTCTGTTAAGGCCGCCTAAGTTTGTATTCGCATTATTTTGTCGGAAAACGAGACAAGTAGCAATACGAGACGCGATGGTCAAACATGATGACAGTCCAGTATATACAAAACGCATGGCAACCCTAAATATATAATGAACATGGTTTATATCAAGTATGACGTCATGGCCATCTCAGTGCAAGCGTAGCCTTGAACATGAATTTATTATTAAGATTTTGATCGAAATAGGGTCGCGGAGAATGCATGAAGATACCGCGATACCGCGACTGTAAAATTCTCTAATAATCGTTAATTTCGATTAATTCTTTATAGTTTCCGGTTTAAAACGTCTATAATACACTTTTCGTCGTTCTCACGTGACTGATATTGGTATAAAACACATTTGAAATTAACTAGACATTTTATGCCTACACAGAGACTAAACTACTTTTGATAATATATTTTATATCAAATTCAATAATGGTTGAAGGCTACTAGAGCCTGTTTTCTGTTTGACGCCTCCTGTGATATGGACTCCCTGCTGTCTTTCCATCTTTTGAGGGTTCTTCCAGGCATCCTTCTTCCGTTTGGTTTTTCACGTAAGTCTTTTCAATACAAAATTTTTACAGTGTGATAAATTGCTTAAATATACAACAAAGACAATAGAGTTTTCTTCTTCTTCTTCCCAGTGGTCGCTGACTGGTAAATTTTACAGTTTTGGGCAGCCTTTAGGGATTCATCCTTTCTACGAGGGCCCTCTAGTCAAAAAATAAATAAAATGGGGGAATACACTTAACTGAGTACAAGTACATTTTGGAAGACTTGATTGTAAAATCTGTCAATTTGCTATAGGTATGCAGATTCGTAACGATTGAATAAAAAGGATACATTTTTTTATAAATTAAAGCTATATAGTAATTATCAAAAACATATAAATTTCTTAGTAAGTTTTTTTCTTTTAAAATTAATAAAATACTTTAGGAATCATATTGTCGACGCAAGTCGACGAATGCAAGTCGACGAATATGTAGGTATCGGTACTTGGGAAGCATATTTCAACGGAACGGACGACTCGATAAAGAGATCGAAAAAAGAGTTATGGCAGGGAACAGAGTGAATGGAGAACTAAGACCAATTATGAATGATCTCAACATATCAAAGGATGCCAAAGTTGCCATTCATAACGCATAATATAATAAATGCAGTTGAAATGAGATCGTTAAGAAGGATTTGTAATAGAACGATGTACGACCGGGTAAGAAATGAGGACATAAGGAAAGAATGTAAGATGAAGAAAGATGTCATTACTGGAATGAAAGTGAACACATTGAGATGGTTTGGTCACATGGGGAGAATGAATGAGGAGCGCCTGCCGAAGAAAATATACAGAGCGGAAAGGAATGGAATGAGAGGTCGGGGACGCCCAAGAAAGGGATGGCATGACCATGTGAACGAAATTTTGAAAGACGGAAATGTTAGAAGCGTGAGCAATAGACGAACATGTATGAGACGATGCATGGACGTGGATGAGGCGAGGGATGCGTGCCAGGATAGAAAAATGTGGCGTTTGGTTCTTTCTGCCTACCCCGCAAGGGACATGGCGTGATGGTATGTATGTATGTATGAATCATATTGTAGGCACATATACCTACATTATAACAATAAAAATAATTTTTAAAATTATATTTTACAGTATAAGGGTATTTTCATTCAAAAACAGGAAATATTGAGTTGTTAAGTACAAAAAAACAGGATTATAAATGAAACTGAGATGTAAACAAAAAATATTTAGGTAAGAATTATTTACAATAGACTTGATTAAAATGTATGAGATGTATCCCAGTAGGTATTAACGGTCTCTTTAAACCCAACTGTCTTCGCTATGTCGTGTCGGTTGGCTCTCTTTAAGATTCAACCTGTTCCAGGACCTGTACAAACCTGTTCATTATTAAACAAGTTTAGAGCCAAGTTATATAATGTTTTGTAAAATAGATTAGGTATAAAGAAACCTTAGAGAGTGCTCTTCAAGTAATCCGTTTCACATCATTACAGAGCAGGAAGGTAGGTATTGCTAAGAAATTATCTTAAGCTTTAAGAATTTATTGTTACTTACGTGATCGATCGAATAATTGTATAGGTCATTGATAATAAATACTGAAGACATCATTTGATTGGTTAATAAAGAGTATGCAAGTAAGGATGTACCTACGTTTTAATTAAATTTATATTCATATCTGTTAAATAACTTTATAACTATTTATATGTACGTGCTTATAATGCACATCGTTACTCCATTTTCATATTCAAGTTAGATAGATAGAACTCCCGTGGCACAGTTGGTAAGCCTTTTGGTTTCTGTGCGGGCATCCTGGGTTCGATTCCCAGCAGAGAAGAAATTTACTTAAATTTATTTTTCACGCAAATATTGCTTCTCTTTGCTGGAATCACTGGTTAGTTGGAAGAAATTGCCATACGGCAATAAACTCGCCACTTGCGCAGGGTGCAAGGAAGTGTTCATTATTATAGAACATAATATTATGTAGAACCAATAGCCAAACTATCCTTTTTTGATATACAATAAATTAAGAACGGTATTTTTTTAATCGCACTAGACTTTGCTATGATCAGTAATCCTGTGGACCTGAGTACAAATCTTGCTTCGCCAAATTTCATTTTCATATTATATAATGAGCATTTTTCGTTTAATTAAGTAAACATAATATATGAAGAATATATGCAATATCCGTTCGTAAACTTGAAGGTTCTCTGCTAAGAGTAGGACTAGAAATCAAATGACTTACCACTACATCATGCCAGTCGATTATAATCTTCTAATTTTCTGAATTACGTACCTACATTTATTTGGTCATGTCATAATTTTTGCGTTCATATCTTACTTTTCTTTCCACTCTTATTGATCTTGTTTATACGTATGTATAATATTATCATCTACTTGGTTCATTTGTTTGTCATTCATTATTTTTGTGTATTTAAATCGCCTTAATGTATCTATTTTTATAAGTATTACTAATAATGTCACTTTCAATTCTCTTCTCATTTTCCTTGGAATTATTATTCCCTGATTGTGGTGGGGTCTGCCTTTTTAATCTTTTGTTTCCACTTCGCTCGATCCTGTGCAACATCATTCGGTGTGACATTGCTGTTCCTCGTGTCATTCCTGACCACTTCACACCACCTGCTCTTGGGTTACCTCGGGACCTCCTGCCACTAAGAGTCTGTGCCCTGTGAACAACATACTTCGGTGGCTTCTGCTCACATATACAATATCACTTTCAATTCTAATTCATGCTTAATAACCTGGCGTGTATTATTGTAGGACATATCCACCTAAAATTCCTAGTATATTTTACCGAGCTTTGCTGGTGTCTGACCTAATTTAAAAGTCATCTTCGCATCTCTTATTTTTTTGCACAAATATGTATGTCCCGAATAAAATAGAGAGAATTGCATATTATTTAGAATCATGGGCGAGGAAATGAGCCGTGGTGTCTCAGAGAATTGAGTTAGTATCTAATAAGGTCGTTTCTACGAAAAATAAGAAAAGCGAAACTGAAGCAATTAAAATAAATTAACGGTGTTTATTAAATTAGATATTGTGAAATTTCAAAAACGAAAATGTTTAAATTATGTTTTAGGTTATAAAAATGTTAATATCCGAATGGCTCTATGTACAAAATTCGATAGTCACACAAACGCGTGTATTTAAATTTAAATGATAATGAATAACTTTCCTTGTCGCGTCCGAGGTGATATTATTTTCACTAAAATTTAATTTGAATTAAACACAAACTGAATTGGACATTGCCCACAAAGAGTAGGTAGTCGAATTTGTTACCGAATATTAATAAAAATAATACGTTGAGTTTACACAATACGTCGTTTAATAAGTTATACTAATCACGACTTTTACTTTCATAAGAGTGAAATGATTATTAACGATGTGAAAAAGTATTTTCGTGTTTTTCCAGCCGATGCTCACAGTCCATCTATAACAACTATGAAACTTGCCATCACAAAATTAACTGTATCTATTGCTATAGGTAACTTATTTAACAACTGCATTGAATTATTGCTTGGATCGTAATTTTTCATTTATAAAATTCAGTTATTTAAGCAGGTCGTGACTTACATAAATACTGGATTCGATAAGAGAGATAATTTATGATTTCAAGTAAAATATTTCATAACAGAAATATACGAACTTTTGGTAAAATGATATTCAATGATTTATTGTTATTCGGATATTTATATAGGGTTTTTATTTAAATCGGGGCTTGATTTAATCCAGATTGTCTGAATTGCAAGCTAAAAACACTAACCATTCGGTAATTTTTATATATAAATAATGCGCAAAAAATAATACCATTTTTTATTGATCTAAGCTTGATGGTCAATAATATGTGACCAGTAGTTCCCAATGAGGGCGGTACCGACTACTTGGGGGAGCGCTGAAGAGATCTAGGGGCGCATTTTTGGTCAAAGGCAAGTTTAGGGGGCGTTGAGGACTAGTCGCCGACACCCTAGGCAATGAAAGGTGTCAATACATAGGCCGTGCGTAGGTCATGACCACTGTACTTTTGTACTGTACATTACTCTTCTTGAGTCCAGTATTGGACAAAGGCCTCTCGCTTGGACTTCCAATGGTCTCTATCCTATGGCATTCTTCGCCATTCTGAACCTGCCACTTTTTTGATGTCATCGAACCATTTGGTCTGGGGCCTTCCCAAGCTTCTGCTTCCTGTTCTTGGTCTCCAGTCCATCTTCCTTCTTCTTCTCTATGTGTCCTGTCGGGTCCCCCCGACGTTGACGATCACTCGGGAGAAACTTTCCCTGTCCTGTGCTGTGCGGAACAAGTCCTCCACACGCCTCATTCCGGTCCACTCCCGAATGTTACGGAGCCAGGATAGCTGCTTCCTGCCGACCCCTCTACGGCCCTCAATCTTTCCTTTTATGATCAATTGTACGATCGAGTATTTTTCGCCTCTCATTATGTGACCAAAGTATGAAGTTTTACGGAGCTTGACTGTCGTGAAAAACTGTCTGTCAGTATTAGCTCTACACAAGAACACCGTAGAGCAGGACCGACCATACATAGCATTTGATGATCCTTTGGCGTAGTTTCAGATTGATGTCGTCGTTACAGAGGAGATTTCTCATTTTTTTTTTTTTTTTCCAACTGTCGATTTGTTCAGGAGAACTTTGTTCTCTTAACATATCGACAATGTATCAAGCCAGAATACGCGAGAATTGTATGGAGAGGTCTACTTTTTTCACGGCTTTTCCAACTTTGAAGTCAAAAAACACCAACTTAGAGGCTTCGCAGCATATATGTTCCGTACACGGATTTACTCAGAATTCGGAGTAGAACATTTCGTGTGTCTGTGTGTGTGTGTGTGTGTGTGTGTGTGTGTGTGTGTGTGTGTGTGTGTGTGTGTGTGTGTGTGTGTGTGTGTGTGTGTGTGTGTGTGTGTGTGTGTGTGTGTGTGTGTGTGTGTCTGTGTGTCTGTGTGTGTGTCCGTCCCCCCCTTATAACTTTTGATCCGCTCAATTTACAGAGCCTAAAATTTCAGAATATATAAACAGTTACAGGCCTACAAAACTTTTATACTCGGAATTTTGAATTTTTGTTTCAGTCAGGGGTTATCAACTTTTGAATTTTTATTTTATTTTTCCATATATCTCAGAAACCATAAACGCTAGAACGCTGAAAATTGGTACAAACATAGAAAAATACAAAATCTCAAATTAGTTTTTTCAAAAAAATTCCAGGGTTTCTCAAACATTTTTTATTAAGAAAAATATTTTTTTTATTATAAATTTATGAGTTTAACTGCCTATATTTCCAAAACTTTTACAATTATCGAAAAAAGCCGAAACACCCCAACTAGATAATTTAATTTTCTATAAAAAATATTAACATTGTAGTAGAGGATCTCAATTTTTTTTTAACAATTTTTTTAAAAATTGAATTTAGTGACGACATCGCTTCATACATTTTGTATGGTAGTCACCTATACACAATATCAAAGAAGACTTAATAGTTTGATACTTCATCTCTAAACATACAATATACATATACCATCATGCTGTTTTCATATTCCGGGTAGGAAAAAAAGACTGACCTCCATACTATCCTATCTTGACTACCTAGGTACATGTGTTGTATAGAAAACTAAATATCATAAAATAATAAATAATTTGTATTTATGGGTTTATAGTTTGGTACATATTCTTCAACTATACATACTATCGCTATCGACAGTTGGATCTCATGTGTTACATGCAACTAGTAAATAAAAACTACTGAAGGAGGAAATTAATCCAACTGTCGATTTGTTCAGGAGAACTTTGTTCTCTTAACATATCGACAATGTATCAAGCCAGAATACGCGAGAATTGTATGGAGAGGTCTACTTTTTTCACGGCTTTTCCAACTTTGAAGTCAAAAAACACCAACTTAGAGGCTTCGCAGCATATATGTTCCATACACGGATTTACTTAAAATTCGGAGTAGAACATTTCGTGTGTCTGTGTGTGTGTCTGTGTGTCTGTGTGTGTGTATGTCTGTGTGTGTGTGTCCGTGCCCCCCTTATAACTTTTGATCCGCTCAATTTACAGAGCCTAAAATTTCAGAATATATAAACAGTTACAGGCCTACAAAACTTTTATACTCGGAATTTTGAATTTTTGTTTCAGTCAGGGGTTATCAACTTTTGAATTTTTATTTTATTTTTCCATATATCTCAGAAACCATAAACGCTAGAACGCTGAAAATTGGTACAAACATAGAAAAATACAAAATCTCAAATTAATTTTTTCAAAAAAATTCCAGGGTTTCTCAAACATTTTTTATTAAGAAAAATATTTTTTTTATTATAAATTTATGAGTTTAACTGCCTATATTTCCAAAACTTTTACAATTATCGAAAAAAGCCGAAACACCCCAACTAGATAATTTAATTTTCTATAAAAAATATTAACATTGTAGTAGAAGATCTCAATTTTTTTTTAACAATTTTTTTAAAAATTGAATTTAGTGACGACATCGCTTCATACATTTTGTATGGTAGTCACCTATACACAATATCAAAGAAGACTTAATAGTTTGATACTTCATCTCTAAACATACAATATACATATACCATCATGCTGTTTTCATATTCCGGGTAGGAAAAAAAGACTGACCTCCATACTATCCTATCTTGACTACCTAGGTACATGTGTTGTATAGAAAACTAAATATCATAAAATAATAAATAATTTGTATTTATGGGTTTATAGTTTGGTACATATTCTTCAACTATACATACTATCGCTATCGACAGTTGGATCTCATGTGTTACATGCAACTAGTAAATAAAAACTACTGAAGGAGGAAATTAATCCAACTGTCGATTTGTTCAGGAGAACTTTGTTCTCTTAACATTTCGACAATGTATCAAGCCAGAATACGCGAGAATTGTATGGAGAGGTCTACTTTTTTCACGGCTTTTCCAACTTTGAAGTCAAAAAACACCAACTTAGAGGCTTCGCAGCATATATGTTCCATACACGGATTTACTTAAAATTCGGAGTAGAACATTTCGTGTGTCTGTGTGTGTGTCTGTGTGTCTGTGTGTGTGTATGTCTGTGTGTGTGTGTCCGTGCCCCCCTTATAACTTTTGATCCGCTCAATTTACAGAGCCTAAAATTTCAGAATATATAAACAGTTATAGGCCTACAAAACTTTTATACTCGGAATTTTGAATTTTTGTTTCAGTCAGGGGTTATCAACTTTTGAATTTTTATTTTATTTTTCCCTATATCTCAGAAACCATAAAAGCTAGAACGCTGAAAATTGGTATAAACATAGACAAATACAAAATCTCAAATAAATTTTTTCAAAAAAATTCCAGGGTTTCTCAAACATTTTTTATTAAGAAAAGTATTTTTTTTATGATAAATTTATGAGTTTAACTGCCTATATTTCCATTTTTTTTTAAAATATCGAAAAAAGCCGAAACACCCCAACTAGATATTTTAATTTTATATAAAAAATGTAAACATTGTAGCAGTACATCTCAAATTTTTTTTAACAATTTTTATAAAAATTGAATTTAGTGACGACATCGCTTCATACAATTTGTATGGCAGTCACCTATACACAATATCAAAGAAGACTTAATAGTTTGATACTTCATCTCTAAACATACAATATACATATACCATCATGCTGTTTTCATATTCCGGGTAGGAAAAAAAGACTGACCTCCATACTATCCTATCTTGACTACCTAGGTACATGTGTTGTATAGAAAACTAAATATCATAAAATAATAAATAATTTGTATTTATGGGTTTATAGTTTGGTACATATTCTTCAACTATACATACTATCGCTATCGACAGTTGGATCTCATGTGTTACATGCAACTAGTCCAACTGTCGATTTGTTCAGGAGAACTTTGTTCTCTTAACATATCGACAATGTATCAAGCCAGAATACGCGAGAATTGTATGGAGAGGTCTACTTTTTTCACGGCTTTTCCAACTTTGAAGTCAAAAAACACCAACTTAGAGGCTTCGCAGCATATATGTTCCATACACGGATTTACTCAGAATTCGGAGTAGAACATTTCGTGTGTGTGTGTGTGTGTGTCCGTCCCCCCCTTATAACTTTTGATCCGCTCAATTTACAGAGCCCAAAATTTCAGAATATATAAACAGTTATAGGCCTACAAAACTTTTATACTCAGAATTTTAAATTTTTGTTTCAGTAAGGGGTTATCAACTTTTGAATTTTTATTTTATTTTTCCATATATCTCAGAAACCATAAAAGCTAGAACGCTGAAAATTGGTACAAACATAGAAAAATAAAAAATCTCAAATTAATTTTTTCAAAAAAATTCCAGGGTTTCTCAAACATTTTTTATTAAGAAAAATATTTTTTTTATGATAAATTTATGAGTTTAACTGCCTATATTTCCAAAACTTATACAATTATCGAAAAAAGCCGAAACACCCCAACTAGATAATTTAATTTTCTATAGAAAATATTATAGTAGAAGATCTCAATTTTTTTTAACAATTTTTTTAAAAATTGAATTTAGTGACGACATCGCTTCATACATTTTGTATGGCAGTAGCCTATACACAATATGTAAGAAGACTTAATAGTTTGATACTTCATCTCCAAACATACATACCATATGGCTATTTTCATATTCTGGGTAGGAAAAAAGGAACTTCCTCCATACTATCCTATCTTGACATACATACCTACATAATATATGTTGTATAGAAAACAAAATATCTGAAAATATTCAATAATTTGTATTTATGGGTTTATAGTTTGGTACATATTCTTCAACTATACATACTATCGCTATCGACAGTTGGATCTCATGTGTTACATGCAACTAGTCTTATTAAAAATTTTTGGAGCTAAATAATAGTGATGTCTTTGTCCGAATGTCGTGTTTGTCTTTGGAGTCATGAGAAAATTCCTGCGTGTCGTCTCGTAATTGTGTTGCGGTGTAATGTGAATTGTTTTATCTTTATGAAAATGTATAGAAATAATTTTGATATATAACTGTGGAATGTTGAAAACTGGAAAATCATTAAATAATTGAACTGTTGGATATGTAAATGTTTTTTTTTTAAATAATTACGGGCCGCTTCTATCCTGCGTTTTATTTCAATATCAGGGTCTAGGTTTTCGGTAGTAATACTGCCCAGGTATTTAAATTGTTTCACCCTTTCAATGTCAACACCGCCCAAATTGAGGCGTACATTTGAGTGGCTTTCCCGACTAAAAATCATCATTTTGGTCTTGCTGACATTCATATTCAAATCGAATCGTTCACCAGCGGAGTTGATTTTATTTAGGAGTTGTTGGAGGTCCTCATCACTTTCTGCGAGTAAAACAGTGTCATCTGCATATCTTACGTTGCTGATGGCTACACCGTTAACCTTAACTCCTATATCCACATCGGTAAGCGCCTGTTTGAAGACCAGGGGGCAAGTCAGGTTCAATCGGCGAAATCAAAACCCCAGTGATTACCCATATCATGGATATAATTATCGGATGGAGTTCTATGACATCTATAGATATTGTAGAACTCCATATAATAATTATATCCATGATATGGGTAATCAAGAGGGTTTTGATTTCGCCGATTGAACCAGACTTGCCCCCATCAGAGTACATATTGAACATTGCAGTGTAGGTGACAATACACATCCCTGCCGGACTCCCCGCTGTATGGGAATACACTGAGAAGTGATTGCATTTCCATGTCGGATAACAGCATTTTGGTCCCAGTACAGGTTTTTAATTATTCTAATGTCCTTGTCATCTATGCCACACCTTTGAAGTATTTTAATCAATTCTGTATGTTTTACGCGATCAAAAGCCTTGTCGTAAACAATAAAACAGGCATATATGTATTAAGTATGTCTTTCCTTTTGGTCATATCATTTTTGTAGTAATATATTTATTGTTGTCAGCGCATAACGGGTTCCATAGCCATTCCTAAACCCAAACTGTGTGCCATCCAGGTCACGTTCACATTTAAGCCTAATCCTAGCATGTATAATGTTCAGAAATAACTTCAGAAATGTTCTTTGTTAATCTCTTGTGCGCTAAACTCCACAACATGGAAAAGTAAATAGGATAAATTCTTTTATGATACGTATTGGTTTTTATTATACAGTTCTTTGGAATAGCAGAATTCAACAATATTTCACAATTTTGTTTAAATGTTGAGATAATCAATAATTTTTTGACTATTTAGCTGATATAGGCTGCAAAAGATAAGTTCTTCGGCATGTTTGTAGTTGGTACCTGGTATTTCGATCGTTTGATGAATTCATTGATATTTAAATAGTGTTGCACCTGAGGTCACAATTCGTGTTGTTGCATAACATAACCTCTATAAAGTCGAGCCAACCTCAGCCGTCTATGACCGTTAATTTCGAATGTATCCAGACCGGTATCATAAGGTTGAAAAAAATGCAAATCGGACACGTTGGGCAATTAATGGCTCAAAACGGTTCTTGTGGCTTTGCCAATATAACGGTGGTATTTCTTTTTATTTTTCGGCTTCTATCATTTATATGTGTATGTATTTTTATTTTATTTCATCATATTTATATATACAATAACCATTACTAAATGTAAAATAATAAATTAAATTTTAATTTCTATAACTATACCTATATTATTCTTGTTCTCAGTAAATTTACTCAACAAAATTAGGTATATAAATATTAGTACAAAACTGCTAATATATTTTTTATTTCAATGATAGTATAATATTTATTTTAATTACCTACACATTCATAATTTTTCTATGAAATAAAATATTTAACTTTAATCTTTTTAGCCCATGTGTTGTAATAATAATAATTAAATATGGTAAACTGAAATGAAATTGTGTACCTAAATTAGAATACTGTATATTTCAATTTAGAACTGCAGCGTTATAGAATCAGTCTCACTGCATTATATATTTTATATCTATTATTTTAAATATTACGAGTATTTTATACCATAATTATCAGATAACAAATTGACACATTTCTGGGGACTTATTATTCAGTCGTAATATTTTCAGGATAATAGAGAAAATAGTGTCTCCATCGGTAATCGATCCTGGGACCTTTGCCTCGGGATATATTTTTTTATTTATTTTTATTTACTTCATGTACAATGGCGGGATTATTTCCACAAGGCAATTTCTTTCAACCAACCAAATCAATATAATCAATGTGTTACGATGATGTAATAGTTATAGAAAAAAAAACTTCTTAAATTGGTATCTGAATCATCTGTGATCGGTTCTATTTGTACTTCACAATATAATAAAACAATATTTTCGTCAAAATACAGCAATAAAGGGACTTAAAAATACATGGGTTGGTTTATTAAACAATTAGTATAGGACACGATGGAAAAGGACGTACCATGAAAAATTTACATCAATATTTTGATAGCTATAAATTAAATCGTAAAATAAAGACATGTTTACAAGTAACCGTAATATGTATATTGAAGAAGCAATAAATCTAATATTAAAATTATGATAATTTTATGCAATAACCATCAATATAATAGTATCATACACCTATAGATACAATACGACCACCCAATCTTCAAACCATCTATGTAGTTGTGGATAACGCAACACTCTCATACATACTTAATTAATCAAAATACCGATTTAGAACAAAATTAATCTAGGAAAACTGTAAATAATCATTATAAGCTCCACATCCCTGGGTGGGCCTCAGCTAAATCCAGAAGTTTCCATCATTGTTATCAGTCTGTTGCTTTTGTCATCCAGTTTGATATTTGTATTGTGTATGTATAAGTGCTCCACCCCACACTCGACGAAGGACAGCTGCAGATGCAGAGAGGTACAAGCAAACTCATGATCGTAGGCACCCTCTATATCACCACCAACCAACAGCCTCACGTTTGAAGTACAGAAATAGCTTCATTAAAAGCACCTCCCCGATTGAAAATTCACAAAAAAGGAGAGAGGATCTGTGGGAACAGGACCTTGGAGCGGGGCTGTGGATGCATCCATGACACTCTACATCTCTGAAGATGACACTCTATGTGACTGCGGCGTAACCCAGGATGAGAGTCACCTTCTGATAAGTCCACTTATGGGGGAAGGATGCACCCCTGGTTATGGGAAACGACAAGGCGATAGCAGTCGCCGCATATTGGAGTAGCAGGTTTTGAACCAGCCGGACACGTAAAGTAAGCAAGTATCAGTGCTCCAGGTCGTCTTTTCGACTAGAGCTTGGAAAACACACTTATCATTTAACCAATGTCGGATGAGCTGTCAAAATAGAAATTAATCGCGATAATTTAAACATAAAAATTGCAAAATTCCAGTACAGGCAGACAGATAAGTGAAGCTAAAGAAAATGGCGTAAAAAGCACCCTTTTGTGTCAGGGCTTGAATATGTAGTTTAGGTAACATGATAATTCAATTAATACCTACATGAATGCTGTTTTAGGTTTATTGCCGATTTACATTCAGCAGTGGGGTTATTGAATATGATATCTGATATAATTATTGAATTTGATATCTGATATAATTATTGAATATGATATCTGATATAAATGTACTGTCTATATAACTAATGTTTGATGAACATTTTGATTCAGTAATATTGATTGACAAAATATTCTCGCAAAACTCCTCACACAATCTATGGTAGAGGAAAATACAACTATAATATGTATATTGTAGGTAAGTATGTTAATCAACATTTACACGAAATAAACTAAACAGTTTAATGTTTGTTTTGGCGAATAATATTTTTAAAATACTTATAAAAATTATATGATATTACAACATAGATACATACATACAGTTCCGTGTTTAACTTTTATTGGTTTGGTAATGGTACCTACTTGAAAAATTTTGTCATAAAAAACGCAAAATATAAAATGACACTAGATAAGATATGTATATGTTTGATCTTGGTATTGCAGTGACTGCATGCGTCACTGCAATACCAAGATCAAACCAAGATCAATACCAGCGGTAAAAGATTTCATGAAGTTCACGAAAATTTAAAAAAAGACCAAAATAATTATACTTGCAAAACATAGGGAGGTGGTTATGCAATATTTCATAAATCCATCAATTTTATATAAAAAAGTAGGTGAGCAGTAGGTGTTAAATAAGTCTTTATTACGTAAGGGACACGGCGTGACGAGTATAAATCTTTAGCCGGTGCTTACTTTTATTGATTGTTTAGTAAGAAATGCTAATATATTGTAATAAGTAATTCTTTTAGGTAGGGATTATTTAAATGAAGGGCCAACATTACACCCAGGTGAGAGAAGTATAGCGACACGAACTTGTTTGTTGTATAGCATAGTAATTAGTAATTAAAACGTTGGACTAACGGTCCTGTCCATACCTACCTTCACCATCACGTACTTATCCTATCTATCATTCATCAATCACCAGTAGGTACATATATTTCACCGTATTTGTCATCTTGCCAAAACATTATCAATTATATACCTATAAGGATCAAAGACCTTCATGACCAAACCTGGTTTACGATAGAAAGTTAGCTTAGAATATGGAAACTATTAGTTACTAGTTGCATGCAACACATGAGATCCAACTGTTGATGGCGATAGTATGTATAGTTGAAGAATACATACTAAAGATATTTTGTTTTCTATACAAAACATGCACCTATGTCAAGTTAGGATAGTCCTTTTTCTCCTACCCCGAATATGTAAAAAGCTTGATGGTATGTATGTGTGTATGGAGATCAAACTATTGATAGTCCCCGTTGATATTGTGTAGTGTATACAACCTTATAAATTGAATGAAACGATGTCGTCACTAAATTCAATTTTTACAATTTTTTTATTAAGTTTTAGATTTACTACTAAAATGATAAAAACTCTTTATAGAAAATTAAAATATCAAGTTAGGATATATCGGCGATATTCGATACTTGAATAAATGGGAATATAGGTAGTAAACATATAAATTCGACATAAAAAATGTTTTTCTTAGTAAAAATAGTTTGAGAAACCCTGGAACTTTTTCATAAAATCAATCTGGACATATTATATTTTTCTAAATTTATACAAATTTTTAACGTTTTAGCTTTTATGGTTTTTGAGATATATGGAAAATTGCAATAAAAATTCAAATATGATAACCCTTGACTAGAAAAACAATTCAATATTCTGAGTACTTATAAAAGTTATGTAGGCTAAACATTTTCAAAAAATATGTGAATCAAGCGGATCATCAAGTTATAAAAGACACAAAGACACACTATTCATCCATATGGCGAAGCCACCAAGTTGGTGTTTTTTGACTTTGTAAAATCATGAAACCAAGTTGTAAAATCATGAAAAATTTAGACCTGGCGGATCTATGCTTTGTCGATCTGTTATGAAAAATAAATTCTCTAGAACAAATCAACAGATGGAAAATAAATTAATTAAAAAACAGTTGTATTGAAGTTTGCTATATACATATCAGTATATTTAAACCCATTACACATACCTAAGAGTTTTTTGCGGTGAGTAAAAATCATTATGGTTAGACCAAAACATAGATTATATTATCAATTCGATGCGAAATTGGATATCGATATAATAATGGTATTATGTTCACAGTTTGGTGGTCATAGTTATTTTGATAGTTTAGTAGGACGAGCAATAATAATATTATAAACATGTTAAAGGCACTTAAACGTATGAAAATGATGTCGGCGAAACCACACATTCCAATTTATCATATATATATTATTGTTTTATAATGTCATGAGTGTGCATGTATTTTGTGTTTAGGACAATGATTCTATTTCTTTGTGTTTTTTTTATTGTAATTCGCATATTTTTATCGATTCTTTCGGTAAATATATATCACCTTCCATAAAAATGTAGATATATCTATTACAATTAAGTAAGTAAGTACAAATTATGAGAATTAAAAACGGTCCATTGCAGAATTTTTTCAAGAGTCTGGATACATATTATGTGATTGTTTTCTATTTATAAAAATGATGAGAAATCAAAATGGTCCATTGCAGATCATTAGAAGATTCTGGATAATTTAGAAAACAGTCGTTAAAAACGTCATTAAAAAATGTCAAAGAGAGCACAAAGTGTAAGAATAAGAAAAGTGATAGAAATTACAGGAAATACATTCCCAAAGGACAATTCTTAGATGTTTTATGGATAGAGTTATTAAAAAGTTGACATGACGATGTATACAAAGAAGAAGATAAAACGAAAATGATTCATTCATTCATACCATCATGGCATATCCCACAATGTGAGGTAACTAGCGACAGCTTACACATTGCATTATAAAAGGAAGCACTACACATCCGTGTATCCTCACACCAGTCTCGTCTCACCTATAAAGGTAATATTCAGAAATATAGGTATGTTTGTTCAATCCTTAAAAAAATAAATAACAGTATTTAGTGAGCACCTACATCAACAAAGTGTTTATTTAATTCAATTTATGTACAATTTATATATTTTCTTAATATAATTTTATTTCTGTAATTTTATCATCTATGGGGCTACCTACCTACCATCATTTGAATGTCGAGTATTCGCCGAGTTTAAAAAATACATAAATTTGCGATAAAAGCAAAGCAAAAAAAGAAAAAGAAAAAAATATAAATTTGCGCCATGGAGGTATTAATATGAATTTGCGCTCTACACACCCACGTGACATGCTCAAGTTATTTGACGGTAACTATAACATTAATTGCCGCCGATTTGTTTACAATAATAAACAATCTATTGTGTATTGACGCACTTTTTAAGTACCTATTATTATTCTAATCATTATTTATATTTATAACAACTAACAATCAACCCGTGTCGCACACGACTGAAAGTTTTGAATAAATTGTTATTATCTTACCGTTTATTCGTTAGAAGAAATATTTTTACAATTTTTTTATTAACCCCATACTTTAAATATTTTTTTATTCTTACATTATAAAAATAAAATAAAAACACATTAGTTTAAAGTTCATTTACTTAATAACTATACTGTATACTTCCTTAGATTTATTTATGATCATTAATCCCGCACATTACTAAATATGCATAAACATTTTTTTAAATAATAAATATAGGAAAATTTGAAAACGAGAAAAACTGTAATCGGAGATCATCTTTGTGACAGTAAATAAACGCTTTACCTGTTTTTCGTTTATTGTTATGAATTATTTATCTAAGATTGTTTCTCTATTCTTTTACTTGAAAGTTTTTTATTATATTTCTTTTTTTAGAATAATTGTAACAGCTACAATGCAAAATTTTTAATGGAATAAAAGCCAAATAGCAATAAGGCTGCAAGTGTAAAAATATATTTTTATGTACCTTCATAAAATAAATGGTAAATTTTGATTGAAAATTTATTTTATATATAGTAGACTATGGAAAGTATTGGCTACAGTCACTAAAAATTGATAAATAAGAGTTCCGGACAAACGAGACTTTTTATTGAATTTAACATGGATTGTAAATTGTACAGTATGTAATTGTAATGGTAGTAGTAGAAAAAGTTATGTATAGGTAGGTACCTATAGGTTCTTAAATTGGTGTGGCCTATTTTTATTGTTAACTCAATGGAAATAATTGATGACATTTGGCATAGTTTGGTTTCAAGTAGAGAAAATGATAACACAATGCATTATTGTGTTGCTTCAGCTATACCTAATAGTTACGTGTCGTGGAAGGTGGAATGTAATTGGATTATTATATTTCTATACTAGTGGAATAAAATATATTACTATAGGATTATCTAAGCCATATATGTTTTGTGTTATTGATAAAAATCTGAGAAAACAGGTCTTCTTCTTCTTCTTTCTCCGCCATCTCTCCACTGCTGGATCTTGCTGGTCTTTTTTTTTGGCTTTTTTTGGGCCCATCTGCTTCCAGCGACAGGGACAATATCATCGGCCCTCCTTTTCTGGGGCCGGCCTATTCCCCTTTTCATATCCCATGGTCTCCAATTTAGAATTCTGGGTGCCCATCTGTCCGTACCCTGTCTGGCAACATGACCTGCCCATTGCCATTTAAGTTTTGCAACTCGATCCATGACATCAACAACTTTTGTCTGGAGTCTGATTTCTTCGTTTCTAGTTTTGAAAAGGGGAGGTGGTTTAAGTTTATTCCATTTATTTTTATTCCCTTGACTTCCCAGTTCAAAGTTTTAAATATGCCCTCCAAAACCAATGTAAACAGTTTAGGTGATATGGTATCTCCTTGTCTGACACCTCTTTTTATATTGATTTTTTCTGTTTTTGTGTTTTCATCGATTCTAACATCCATCGTAGCGTGTTCATATATAAATTTGATAAGCCTCGAATATCTGGAGTCAATTCTCGCGTCATTTAATGCGTTTATTATTTCACATTGTTCTACAGAGTCAAATGCTTTTTTATAGTCGATGAATGCAAGATGAATTGTTATATTATATTCAGTAGTTTTCTCAATTAATAGGCGCAGAGTTTGGATATGGTCTGTAGTTCCAAAATATTTTCTAAAGCCAGCTTGTTCAATTGGTTGGTAGAAATCCAGTTTAGGTGTTAAACAGTTTGTGACAATTTTAGTGAGAAGTTTGTAAGTATGGGATAACAGACTTATTGGTCGAAAATTCTCTAAGTTCTCAGGATCCCCTTTTTTATACAATAGTATAAATTCAGAATTTTGCCACTTTTCAGGTATGACCTCCAGTTCTACGCACTTGTTTAGGAGTATTTTTATTGCTTCAATGATTTCTTCCCCACCCAACTTTATCATGTCGCTTGTCACTTGATTTTGACCTGGACTTTTATTATTTTTCATGTATTTGAGTGCATTTTTAATTTCATTATAATCTATCTCTGGTATCTCTTCGGAGCCAACATTTAGCACAGTTACATTTGTTTCTCTATTTTGTGTAATTGGTTTATAAAGTTCCATGTTAAACTCTTGCACTGTATTTATTATCATATTTTTATCATTTTCTGTACTTCCGTTTCTATTTTTTAATTTAATTATGTTTGATTTGCCAGAATTGTTGTTTGATCTAACCACTTTCATATTCTTATTTGATTCTATTGTGTTCATAATGAGATTTGTGTTGTATTTTCTAATATCTTTCCTTATAATTTTATTAAGAGTTTTATATTTGTTTGAATCTCTGTTAATTTGTCTTTTCTCTTCTATAAGTTTTATTGTGTTTGGAGATAATTTTTGGTTCTTTCTTTTCTGTCTGAATGATATTGTTTTTACAGCTGTTTGAACACTCGTTGTAATTTTATCTGTGAGGTCGTTTATTTCCATGATCTGAAGATCTGTTTTGGCTCCCAGCTTTTGTTTTAGAATATTTTGGAATTCTTCTTGATGTGCGGCAATTATTTCAGTTGTAGGTACTTTTTTGGGTTTTGTATGGATCATGTTGTATCTTCCAGCCTTTGTGTTTATTCTGCAAGAAGTTCTCACCAGTCTATGATCGCTTCTCATGTCAAATTGATTTAGAACTGTTACATCTTTACAATATTTCAGGTTGTTTGTAATTATATAGTCTATCTCATTTTTTGTTTTACCGTCGGGACTTTTCCATGTCCATTTTCTTTGTTTTTTTCTTTTTGAAGAATGTGTTTGTGCAATACAGTTGTTCATATTGTAAGTAATCTAATAGTGTTTCTCCTCTTTCATTTATATTACCCAAACTAAACTTCCCAATGTATTCTGGATATCCCCATTTTTTCTCTCCAATTTTGGCATTAAAGTCCCCGGTCAAGATAGTCGGTTGTGTTGTTTCTAATCTTTTTGCCTTTGAAATATCTTCATAGAACTATTCAATTTCTTCGTCTTCCGCTGTACTTGTTGGAGCATATACTTGTATAATCTGTATTGTGAATCTCTTATTTAGTCTTAGTATGTATATAACTCTATCCGATACGCTGTTCATTTTTGTTACTCTAGTTTTAAGATTTTTATGTACCATTATAGCTGTACCTCCCGTCGATGACTGTTTATTGTTTCGGTACAACAAGTGACCTGATGGAAGAGTAGTAGCTTCTTCTCCTGTAAGTCTAGTTCCGCAGATTCCCAGAATGTCCCAGTTTATATTTTCTAGTTAGAAAACATTAATAAAAAAAATATTACGAAAAAGTACACATAACGAAAAAAAAGTGTATCAGGTCAATGTATAGACAATACATGAGAGAATAATATAATATATTGTTGTTGGATACGTAACTTTTAAGAGTACGGCGGAATGAGCATCCAAAAAGTCACCTAAAGTACACAAAATTAACCAATAATAGCAGTCATGATGCATTCTTTATTTTTATCGTTTTTCTTTTTTACTTGTTTTATTTTTTTTTTGTTTTATTTATTATTTTTGCTTTTATTTTTGTATTCTTATCTATATGTGTATATATTTTCTGATCGTCCAGGGCATTGCTGAAAACTAGCTGCCCTGCGGGTACCCACGGTTGTACAGCTGAGCAATTTCCTATTTGCTGTAAAATAGTGCAAAAAAATGTATTTTTTGTAATCTATTTCAAATATTTGCAAATAAATAATAATTATTATTATATCAGTAAGAAAGACAAGAAAAATTTCCAAATCCCTCCTTTGGTCTCACGGTGTCAGTTTTGTCTACCATTGATTCGCTATTGCGCCTAACCCAACATGCCATATATGTACAAAATAATTAATACCTGTTTTGTAAATACATAATTACTTCAGTGATTTGATAATAATATAATAATAATGCGATATAATTTATAAAGCCATTAGCGATTGTAAAGTGGATAGATATAAGGTGAAGATATTATAATAGGTACATAAAAGGAAATTAAATATCTTTGTATGAAATCAAGAGAAAATAGGTTTATTGATCAAGTCTTGTATATGTAAGTTAAGTAGTGCCTATATATAGGTATATACATATCATATACATTATCTTTGATTGAAAGATTCAATTAATAGATACCTGCAGATTCAGGGAATTTTGATATATAATGTATTGTTTTGGCCAATAAACTATATAATTTTTTAATAATTTACATTATTAATATGTATAAAAAATTGGCAGTGCAAGCTCTCTCGTACACTGCAATTACATAGATAGTCTACAATCAAATTATATCTACACTTATACAATACAATAAATACTTAGTCCGGATATTGCGTCGTCTAACTCACTTAGTATTTTCAAGAAAAAACTAAAGAAGGAATATTTATCCTTGAACACCTGATTCCGATTTCCTCTGCTGTCCTTACCATATCCTTTTTCTTGCTATGAATTATAATTTTTTTTTTGTTTAATAGTATTTAAGTGTTATACGTATTTTCTTTCATTTCTTTTACTCTTTTTTATTTGCTGTTGTACATACCTACACAATGTTGTCATACTTTGTAATCTGGTTGGTTGGAAGAAATTGCCTAGTGGCAATAAGCCCGCCAGTGTACAATTATATTTGTTTATATTATGTACAAGAATATGTATAAATAAATTAATAAATAAATAAAATTTTATCATTTTACAATGAAGATATAGTAAATCAAGTACAACACGATTTAAATAAATAAAAAACAAAAGAAAATTAGAATAAAGCATTGAAAAATAAAGCAAATAAAAAAAACACAAAAAAAGAATAAAGCAAATTAATAAAAAACAAAGAAAAGGAGAAAAAAAGCAATGTAGATAAAGTAAATCAAAATTAAGTATATAAAATGTAAAATACTTTTTTTCTGTCTTTCATTTCAGTAATTAGTGTTTATATAACAAAAATGTTTACGTTGAAATCAAACTATAACATCTTTTTATTCACACAATAGCTCTGAGATAACCAACTAAATATTTTCAATTCAAAGGTATTGTGAAGAAATATGATTTCAAAATAATCACACAAAATTGCATCGCAAAAAATGTAAAAAAAAATTGCACCTATAATTTTAGGTACCTAGGTAGTTAAAAATTTTATATTATGCGTTTTTTTTATTTTTTTTAAAAAAAGAGCAACGTAGAAATAAAAATTTTAACAATATAATAAATTTAAATAACATTTAAGTGTTGTAACTTAATCAGCACTCTTTTGATTTCATGTTACATGTACCTACTCACTGCTGGTAACAAAACAGTGAAATATTCCTGTCTAATGTGGCTCCTGAAAAGGGCCCTGGACATAGACAATACCTACATATTATGTCCAATGTCCACGGACCTAATCATTTCCAAATTATTATATATGGTAAGTTATCGGTACAGTGGCGAATATGAGCGGCGATAGTGTTTTTGTCTAAAAAGAACATTGAGGGGTGCCTTGTTCGTCTGTTTGGTATGTTGAAGTTAATAATTTTTCAGAGGGTCTGTACAGTCAATATTGGAGTTTATTATGTCATAAAGGTATATTGAGTCTAAGGTCATTCGCCTTGTTGGTAAAGTGTGCAATTATTTTTTGTAGTTGTTACCAAATTAGTACTTCATGTGTCTTAAAATTGTGTTGAATTCGTTCTGTACTGTTAATATAAATATTATGTTTCAGAGTAATTGCATATTTTATTTTTATTTTTTAAAAGGTTTATAATAAATAAACATTGATACATTATTTATTTTACATTTTTTGTTTATCAAATAAGAGTTTACTAAACAGTTGTATGCCTAAGACTCTACAGTCTGATTTCTTATCAATTGCCACCGTATTGATTGTGTAAGTGTATTGTATTGAACTATTTTTCCCAGAAAATGTATTGGGTGACATTTTATTACATTTAGTAGGGCTTATTGGAGACACAATAAGAGGTTAGTCTATCGAGGTCAAGTTGTAGGTCCTCATAGTCAGGAATGTCTAGAATGGTTTTATAGATTTTCATATCGTCGGCGCATAATATGTAATAACTTCTCAAAGCATGATCCAATGTCATGTATATAAATATTAAATAAAAGTGGCCCTAAATGGAAACCTTGAGGTACACCTGATGGCACCTGTGTTGCAGACGATAGATGACCACCATTCTCCATATATATTTCAAACATAAATTTATAATAATATAGGTAATCAAATGGTACGTAAACCACGAAAACATACATTTCAGCTTTTTCCCCTCTCTTTTTATTAAAGTTTAATTTACAAATGCACTGAAGCAACTTATTAAATTTAATATTTTATAGGCATAAATCTGACGCAAGTATTTTTGCCAAATTTACAAGTCAACCTTTAATTGTATTGAATATTTGTTTTCAAACAAAGGTCTAAATGATGAAACACATATTTGAATAAGAAAAGGAATAGATTAATTTAATCATTTTTAGTATAAAACTAATATTTTTATAAAGAAATACTATTAAGTTTACACAATTCTTCCACTAAAAACATGGAAGCAAACAGGAAGTTAGAATAAGAAGTACTTAAATCTACTTAGGTTTCTAACATGCAATTGATGGACTCAAGGTTTTTGAAGGAAAAATAATATATACTCAAATTATTCATTTAAAACTGAGTCATCACCGAGCTTCTCAAGATAAATATTAATATCTAATTTAATATTTCCTTACTAAACCAGCTGGCTCCGCCTGTTACACTGGGAATTCAACTTTTCTAGGTACTTGAGTTCATTTTTTCTGATTTTACACTAAGGCAGGGTTGTTTCAACAAAAGTAACGGTAATAGTATAGTTAAAATACTTTGATTTCATAAAATTGTTCAAAAATGAGTCGTTTGACGCCATTAGATTTCAATGAAACACTAATAGTTTTGAACAATTTTATGAAATTAAAGTATCTTAACTATACTTTTACTTTAATCTTTGTTCGAGAAAGACAGTCTAAATGTCTCTTTCTAAACTTCATTTTTTATTTTTAATAAGTAAGTAAGTAAGTTCAATGTGAAATTTACACTTGATGTCCTTAAGTTTACCTTATTTCTGTGTAATTTTTAAATTTAAACAATTGAATTTTACACATTTGAAATATCTTAAATATTTTATTTAAACTTACATATTTTTTTCTTCCTTTTGAAGAAAACATAAATTATAAATAATTTATTGTTGCATTGTATATTTTTAAAAATATATTCTCCTCTTTATGTATTTTTAAACCTGGCATCAATTTAATGTCCATTTTTGATGAAATCGTCTCGTTAAATATATGCAAATTTGATTTAATTATATTTAATAGTCCTATTCAAATACCATATAAAAAAAGCCTTTGATACCATTTCCCATGATAAACTATTTCATAAAATGGAACAAATTGGAATAACGGGTAAAGAATTGAAAATTCCTAAAAGCTATATGACAGACCGAACACAACAAGTTAAAATACAAAATAAACTTAGTCAACCATCTAAAATCAGCTACGGAGTACCCCAAGGAAGCATTTTGGGGCCGGTACTGTTTCTATTATATATACATGAACTGTGCAATATCCAAATACCCGGAACCATAATTAGTTTTGCAGATGACACCATTCTTCTATTCAGTGACAGATCATGGCACCACACATACAAAAAAGCAGAAAATGGGATGGCGCTGGTCCAAAAGTGGTTAAATAATAACACGCTTACGTTGAACTATGATAAAACAGTCTTCATCACCTTCACAAAAACCATCCAAGGACAACCAAGTGAAAATACACCACTTAAAATACACAATTGTAGTACCCTTACCGCGGATTGTTCTTGTATCTCAATTAAAAAAAAACAATTCACAAAATACCTAGGTGTACAAATTGACCAATGCTTAAAATGGAACCATCACATCTCACTCATTGCTTCCAAACTTAAAAAAAATAATTTCATATTCCGTACTGTAAGGAACTTCCTACCTTTACCCGTTATTAAAATAATGTATTTCTCTTTGTATCAATCTATATTAGAATATGCGATTATATCATGGGGAGGCGCTTACCATGTTACAATAGACCCTTTGATAAAACTACAAAAATCCGTTTTAAAGATAATCTACAAGGTACCAATACGCACTCTCTCCGACGCATTATTTAATGACTTTAATATACTAAACATATCACAATTATATGCAAAGAACGCTTGTACATACATATATAAAAACATAGACAAACTTGACTCTACGCAAACATCTAGACCAACTAGACAGACCGAACAGGCTAAACTCCTAATACCTAGACTCAAGACAACTTTTGGACAAAGAAATTTCCTGTATTTTGGAGTCAAATTATACAACGAACTACCTTTAACACTTAGACAAAACAGTAACTTGAAAATATTTAAGCGAGACATTAAAATTTGGATTAAAAAAAAAGGGCAGAGACTATATTAAAAATAAATTAATCACCTGAAATCATAAAATACTCCCATAGTTACTAACCAAAACTGAAAACTAATAAGACATCTATACACTGTCTCAGAACAGGTTTCACCTAGTGAGGCACTTTATGACAATAGTAAAATATCTGGTAACTATTATGTAACCTAAGTTAAATATATTATATTGTATTAAAAAAAAAATTCTTTGTTACTAGATTTAAGGAAAATTGTATTTTATATAATAAATAAATAAAAAAAATAAAAAATAGTAAATTGCATAACCAGCGACGGGTGTGCGAGTGTAAATTATCTTACTAAAAATAATTTTGATAAAAACTGTCGATGTTTTCTTAAATAAGGCACCTAATCCGATACATTTTTCTGATTTACTCGTATTATGCTTATATATAAGTTATTATACATTGCTAATTTAAACCATGTAAATGACTTTTTAAACCGAATCGACACCATCTTTTGTAGTTTGTTGTGAATTGTTACATTATTATGACGGATTTTGCCACTAAGATTGACATTGCGAATAATTATTGACACATATTTAGTTTTGTCTGAAACTAATGTGTTGGTACGCCGAGATTGGTTATGCATTCAAATATATTTTTCAATCCATTAGCCGGACGTCAATATGTTAATTTTCACCTACTCAGATGGAAAATATTTTAAAACACAATAAAACAAACCAAAATGTTGATTTGCAATAACAAATTGCAATATTATCGTACAAATGGATATTATTTCTATATTTTCAGAAATGAAATATGTTAAATGTAAGAAAAATGTTTTTGAATTTTTTCATTTGTCAACTTTAATATTTGTTTATTTTAAATCTTTGTCTGTGCCGACTGATGGGATCAGCTCTCTTCGTCCTTAAATTATAGGTCCTTCTGTCCAGTATTATGTCACCTAGGCCATGTCTCTATAATTGGTTTTGTCTTTGCACAATCCAGGAATTCTTTGGTCTCCCTCTGGATGTAATTCGAGGAAGATCTACTAAGATCGCTTCGTTTACCATGTGATCTGGCGGTCTGCATTCAACGTGCCCATAACATCTCAACAGTTTTTCCTCTATCTTACTATGTATATCAGTAACGCCTAAGTTTCGACGACTACGTAATTTTCATACAATGTCCCGTAAGGATACTCCAGCTGCGCATCTCAACATACGCATTTCAGCAGCTTCCAGTTGCCTAGAAAAGAAGTACATTGTCCAGCATTCGGAACCATAGAAGAGTGCCGGTCTGACGATTGTCTGGTACATTTTTCCTTTCAACTTTGCTGGCATTTTTGGATCGTATAGGACTCCCAACATTGATCTAAATCTCATCTATTGATTGACATTTGTTTATTTTTAATATTCAGATTTAAATTGTTAAAGGTAAAAAGATTTCTTTCGATCGATCAAAGATTTTTTTTTGCTATTTTTAAGTAGCTACGGTATATAATTTATATTATTTTTTAAATTGGTTCCACCATTTTTTTTCTCTCTTCCGTAATTTTACTGTAAAAAATATAAATAAAATAAAAATAGCTTTTGAATATCAAATGAAATAAATTTATTATATAAAAATACCATATTCTTCAAGTAAGGACAAATTTTAATTGTATTTCCAAAGACTAATGAAAAGTTCAAGACCAAATATTATTTTTATCACAAATAAGAGATTTCACCTATGGGTTTAATAATATTTAATTTTGAAATAAAAATATATTATTCAGACATACCTAGGTACCTATTAAAAAACTTAAAAAAAAACGTATTTTTTTAAGTGGGGTATAGATTATTTAGGTACGAATATATTTTTGAATGTTTGGAAAACCCCTAATAATTGGAAGCAGGTACTTAACGTATAATTATTGTGCTAAATTGAATATTCCGCCTATTTGTTATGCAATTCAACAACAAGGACGCATATGAGAATATTTTCATACATAATATAATTTATTTATTCAAGATAGATTCAGTTGATGACCACAGATGTTCTCATAATACAATATTAATGAGCACAGCCATCGAAACATTTTTTTCTACACAAGGTCAAGTGTCTTGTCAATTTCGTGATATTATTAATTCATTATGTCATAATTACATATTCGCCATTAGGTAGTCATGAGTAGGAACATATTAACGTTTAATAGTTTTTTTCAACATTTACATGTTATAAGTATTAAGTATCTACTCGAATTGTTAGCATAGTCAAGCACTTTGCAAAATTGAATTAATTGACAATTTTCAATTGGAAAGATGATGAAATGTTGGATCCAGAATCCAGATTGTGGTTTATATCTCAACGTAGTATTAATTATTTTTTAAATGTATTCAAATGTCACAAAATTAAAAAAAAATATTAATTCATCGGAATCACTCTATGCCGAGCATCGTCAGGGATTCTTTCTGATGGAAATCATTCTGACGATGCTAGGCATTGAGTGATATAAGTGAATGGGAGTCTTGTGTTTGTGAACAAAATTATATAGAACGAAAAATTATAAAAAAACGAGTGGGTTATGGTCAACGCTAAACTCCTCACTAACAAGTCATTCTACAAAGTATTCAAATTTCGTATGGAAAATTATCACCATTTCCATGAAATGCGTTTGTTAAATTATTTTTTTATTTAATTATTTTATGATGAAAACTTCATAATTCTTCAATGCCATTTTATGAAAGTGATGTGCTTTTCTACCAAATTGAAAATAAAAATTTCAAATTTTAAGTTTCCTGAGCTTGGGGTCACTTTGAAATATTTGATAGTTAAAAAAAACGAGAAGCACTATTCAGATATCCTTGAAAATCTTATAATGGGGTTAAATGAGTATCAAATGAGTATCAGATATACAAATTCGCACAAATAGGCCGTACATAGCACACAGCACGCAGCACACAGCACGCTGCACATAGCACACATACACAAATACATTGTGATGAAACTTTCAGAATACAATCTCAGCATGATACTAGTTGATAATCTGCAATAATAAAAATAGCCTTAAAAACTGCGAAATCATAACCTCCCACTATATACCCTTGGGTTAGTGGGGAGTAAAAAATAATCAGGGGGGCAAGTCTGGTCAAAGAGTGAAATCAAAACGCTTTTAATTTACCCATATCATGGATATAATTATCATATGGAGTTCTATAATATCTTAAGAATTTCTATAACAACGAAATATATACTAAAATACTCCTTAAATAGATATTTTAATATAAAACGTGTACAATAGTTATTGTAAAATATTTTGAACCAGTCAATGGATGCGCAGTTCAATAAATAAATAAATAAATACATACATGGTAATACTAACAGGTTTACCATGCCATTGCGTGTATGCTCAGCATTTTACATAAATCTATAAACTATTTAAAACTTATGTTTTCTTTTTTACTCCTCACTAACCCAAGGCGTGGGGAGTTATGATTTCGCAATTTTTAAGGGTATTTTTTTATTGCAGATTATCAACTAGTATCATGCTGAGATTGTATTCGGAAGGTTTCATCACAATGTATGTGCCATGTGCTATGGGCGTGTTTATTTTACTTTATCGATTATAGACTAAAGTAGGTACTCATTCGATTCTTTTTAAATTTTGCAAATATGTATATCTAATACTCGCTTAGACCCCATTAGATTTTGAAGGATATCTGAATAGCGCATCTCAATTTTTTTAACTGTAAAATATTTCAAAGTGACCCCAAGTTCAGGAAACTTAAAATTTGAATATTTTATTTTCAATTTGGTATAAAGGCACATAACTTTCATAAAATGGCATTGAAGAGTTATCAAGTTTGCATAATAAAATATCGAAATAAAAAATAATTTAACAAACTCATTTAATGAAAATGCTGAATTTTTTCCATACAAAATTTGAATACTTTGTAGAATGACTTGTTAGTGTGGAGTTTAGCGTTGGCCACAACCCAGACGTTTTTCAATATTATAGAGCATGAGCTACATATTTGAACAAATTAACACTAAATACCTAGTACTCACTAAGAAATTAATATCATTATTTGTCAATAAAAGCATTATTAATATTAGCTTACAGGATTAGTTCGTAATCTAAATCTTTAAAAAGGAAAATGATTTCACAAATAAATCACAAATAATATCTCGAGAAATAACCAGTTAATAAAACAAAAGCCTCGTAATACATATTTTTTAAAAATGATCTAGGTAGGTATATTTTAATTTAAATAAATTAATGATGGTGTTAATGGTGTTATAAAATTAACAATTTGTTTCGTGTACATATACATCGTAGGAAGTGAAATAAGGGCAATGCATCAATTTAAATAATGTATTCGTTTCTCAATAGTTATGAATCATACGTTGTTAGGTAGAAACTAATTAAATCATATATGGACGTTAACTTCACGGTTAGCAAAATTTAATAAGCACTTTATATCAATTCATCATCTTCTTCCTAGTTTGGATTCACTCGAAATAAATTTATTGTTCGTATAAAAAAAGAATAATTTATGTTAAAAACATCTACATATATGTGTACCTATTAGCATATATCTAACCAAATATTATTAAGAATAAATAATATATGTCCTTAAAACATGTACCTCAACATTCTCATATATTCCTTTAAACACGTGTGCTATAGGGGAACGAAATCGGTTGAGGAAGAAATTGAACTCGGGTCCTACATACTATAGTCGAGACGGGTCGGACGGGTAAAAGTAAAAATATATTTATACCCGTATTCAAGACAAATATGAGGATTGAAGAGGCCACAGACCTCTATTTTTCTCATTATTTCAAATAATATGTATATCATTAAACAACAATGATATTGTACCGAAATTTATATTTATTTAAGTTTAGTTTGTCGATCGACAATTCTTGATAGAACTCCATTGTACGTTGATATGTTATAAAAAATATAAAAAAATACTTGGTAATTGTTCTATTGTGTTTATTTGATTATTGACGCGTTTCGTGCAAAGCACATCGTCAGAATAATGGTTCAAAGTCTTATTTATTTTTACAATTTATATTTCTACAATTTATATTTTTACAAGGTTTGTCTAGTTTTTCCAACTCACTACTCAAATCTTTTGTTTTCATTTTTCTTGGGTTCTTATTTTCAAAATATTTCTATTTAAATTTTCAATTTAAATAGAAATAGTACTTAATTTCATAACACTGCCTCCCTCTTAGTTCAGTTCGTCCCGAACAGAATTCTCTAGATGAATAAATCGGCATTTTGAACCTTCTCTACAGTGAGATGCTTTGAAAAAGTAACATGGTACACTTTTTTTTATATTTTTACTGTATCTTGGATTATAGCAGCAAACTAGAACATTAATTCCAGTATTATGAAAAATCTCTTCTATCATATTCCGAACCACTTTCCAATCCATACCATCACTGATCTTTGGAATGCCGAGCTTCATAAGATTCAACTGTAACATTTGATCCCGCATACTTCGTAGACAGTTCCACATCTGAGCATACTCTGCTCGTTCCTCAGACGTTTCCTTATTCGTCATGTAGAATAAATGCTGTTTTCCATGCTGTGAATGGACCGCTTCTCCAATCTTCAGATTCTTGGCTTTTAGCTCATATAACATCCCATACTTTCTCATGATAACTTTGGCTATACCACTAGTCATCTTCATGTCTTGAGCCACACAGTAAGCTAAAACATTATCTTCTGGGATATCGAAGAGGTCTTGCTCAATTTCCACAGTCACACCATGGCGAGTGCGTCGATAAGGAGTCATCATGAATTCCTCGAAGGTCTTTTCTTCACTTTGGACATTGCAAACTTGAGCAACTGGATTTTTTTCCTCATCCTTGTTATCACCTAAAAAGGGAGCCAGGCGATTGAAATGTACCACTCTTGGCTTCCCATTTGGTTTTCTTCGTATACGATAAACCACATCATTAATCCTTTTGATCACTTCATACGGTCCTTCCCAGGATTTCTGAAGCTTTGGTGAGTAGCCTCGTCGTCGTTGTGGATTAAATAACCAAACCAAGTCTCCAGCCTGATAACCACCTTCCACAGCTTTAATGTCGTATCGCTCCTTCATCTTGTCACTAGCTACTTGAATATTGGACCATACACGGTCATGTATAGCATTCATTTTCCTCCGAAGATCTGACACATAATCTTCTCCAACTAGATCTTCTCCAGGCTTAGATCCATACTGCAGGTCGCAAGGTATAAACCGTAACTCACGGCCAAAAATCACACTTGCCGGTGTTTGCCCTGTTGTCTCATGAATTGCTGCTCGATAAGCTAATAAGAACAAGTGGATGTATTCGTCCCAATCCTTCTGGTGATCGGACACTGCTTTTGACAAAAATCTTCCAATTGTTCGATTCATTCGCTCCACCATTCCATCCGACTGTGGATGCAAAGCAGTTGTTCTCGTCTTTCGAATTCCTAATGCTTCACAAATTCCCTGGAATACGGCTGATTCAAAGTTTCTTCCCTGGTCCGAGTGTAACTCCAATGGTACTCCAAAACGACTTATCAGTTCCCTTACCAAGACTTCAGCAACAGTGGTAGCTTCTTGATTCGGTAGTGCATAGGCTTCTGTCCATTTACTAAAATAGTCCATTGCTACCAGAATATATTTATTCCCTCTTTCCGTTGTGGGAAACGGCCCCGCTATGTCAATGGCTATCCTTTCAAATGGGCTACCAACATTATACTGCCTCATTGGCGCACGCCTTCGTTTCTGAGGTCCGTTTGAAGTGGCACAAGTTACACATCTTCTACACCAATCTTTTACATCTCCATTGTAATTGACCCAATAAAAACGTTGACGAAATTTTTTCTGTGGTTTTTTTAACTCCCAAGTGTCCCCCAGACACATCATTGTGAAGCAGTTTAAGAACTTCAGGAATTCTCTTCCTTGGAATCAATAGTTGTTGTCTCTGCTGTGTTCCATCTTCATTCTCCAATACACGCTTTAACAACCCATTTTCCACGACAATGGATTGCCACTGAGCCCAGTATGACTTAATATTTGGAGATAGTGAAGCTATTTCTTCCCATAAAGGTCTTTGATCATTTTCCTTCCACTGCATTACAAACTTGAGATCTGGGTCTTCCAATTGGTCTGCTCGTATTTCATCATCTTGCCAAAAATTGTCAACGACCGTGGTTCTACAAGCTATAAAAAACTTTTCCTCAGCCTTATTACAGTGCTGGCAATCCTCTGGACATGGTCGCCTTGACAGTGCATCGGCATTTCTATGATGAAGTCCGGCTCGATGTTCAGAATCATAGTCATATTCTTGCAATCTCTCTATCCATCTTGCCACTTGACCTTCAGGATTCTTGAATCGCAAAAGCCACACAAGTGCCGAGTGATCTGTCCTTAAAAAAAATTTCCGTCCATATAAATACTTGCGAAAGTGCTCAACTGACTTGATAACAGCAAGCAATTCTCTTCGTGTTACACAGTAATTGCGTTCTGGTTTCGACAATACTTTACTGAAGTAAGCAATCACGCGTTCTGCCCCATCTTGTACTTGGGAGAGCACACTTCCGATACCAACGTTACTTGCATCTGTATCCAGAATAAACATTCCTTCAGCTCGAGGATAACTCAAAACCGGAGAATTAATTAGAACCTGTTTTAATTCTTCAAATGCATGTTGGCACTTGAAATCCCATATGAATTCACTGCTTTCCTCCGTGAGTTTTGTCAGTGGCTTTGCGATGTCAGCAAAGCCTGGAACAAATCGTCGATAGTAGGTACTCAGACCCAAAAAGCTTCTTACTTCATGTTTGTCTTTAAGTACTGGCCAATCTCGAACAGCTTTAATCTTCTCAGGATCTACTGCTACTCCCTCCTCAGAGACAACATGACCTAGATAGTTGACTTGCTTTCGGAACAATATACATTTCTTGCAATTGAGTTTAAGGTTGGCCAACCTCAATCGTGAAAATACCTGTTCCAAATTTCCTAAATGTTCTTCAAAACGCTTCCCAAGTACGATGATGTCATCTAAGTATACCAAACAGGTCTCCCACGATAATCCTCTTAGCACACTTTCCATTAGTCGTTCAAACGTAGCCGGTGCATTGCAAAGTCCAAATGGCATCACTTTGAATTGCCACAATCCACTTCCAACAGAAAACGCCGTTTTTTCTCTATCCTTGGGTTCCAATCCAACCTGCCAATAACCACTCTTTAGATCCAAAGTTGAGAAGATCTTACAACCAGCCAATGTATCTAGGGTGTCATCGATTCGAGGCAGTGGATAACTATCCTTCTTAGTTACATTATTCAATAAGCGAAAGTCCACACAGAACACTACTGGTGAACACCATGGGCTGCTTGATGGTTCAATAACGCTATCCCTTTCCATGTCTTGAATAATTTGATCTGCTTCCGCCCGCTTTGCTAATGGTAGCCTTCTAGGTAATTGGCGGATAGGCCTTGCGTCACCCGTATCTATTTGATGTTGAACAACATTGGTTCTTCCTTTAGAAAGACTCGCATTCTCAAAAACATCTTGATAATGAGCAATGAGGTATCTAATTTGTTTGCTTTGTTCTTTGGTAAGTTCCTTACAAGCATCTTTTACAAAGTCTTCAAGATGTTTTGGTACATCCTCTGAAGAAACTTGTGCGATGCAGGCATTTTGTGTTACTGATGAAACTGATGAACACACACTTAAATAAGCTCCTTTTTTGACAGTTACTGGATATTCATTTATGTTCATTAATCTGACTAAAATTTCCTTTTGGTTTTGAATCAGTGCTCTTGCAATTAATACTCCTTTTCCTGCTTCATTGTTGGCGTTGGACTCCACAACCAAAACATGTCCATTCGGGATAACACAGTCTAAATTGACTCGTACTAACATCTCACTTTGTTTTGGAATAGTTACAACATCCGCTGCAAGAACACGTGTAGAAAATTCCTCACGCTCTTGCACGAGAACATCTTCATCTCCAATTTTCAAAGATCGCCTCTTTAGATCCAACTGGAATCCATATTTCGCCATTATGTCCATTCCGAGAATAACTTCCTCCTCTATATTCGCCACTAGCACCTGATGATCGAAGATAGAACTACCAATTTGAAAGTTGGCATATGTCTCACCACATATAGATGCCGACTCCCCAGTAGCTGTTCGTAATGTCCATTTAGTTGGTGTAATACACTTTTTGTTATAAAGCAAATCTGGTCTCATGATTGTCATCGTTGCTCCAGTATCCAGCAAAAGTTTCAAATTCTTTCCATTTACTTTGCCATTTATTTACATACTGATATCTCGACCACTGAATGATGCAACAACTGCAGATCTCTTTGAGGCATTGGTAATGTAGGTCAACAGTTGCCCCTTCCCATCAACCCTTTTTAGTTTTCCTGTGGCTGTTGCTGTTGCGTTGTTGCTTCATTTGGACACCGATTACGTAGATGTCCAGCTCGTCCACAACCCCACACCTGACACCAAATGTACCGAAATTTATATTTATTTATTTTATTATGGTTCAAAGTCTTATTTATTTTTACAATTTATATTTCTACAATTTATATTTTTACAAGGTTTGTCTAGTTTTTCCAACTCACTACTCAAATCTTTTGTTTTCATTTTTCTTGGGTTCTTATTTTCAAAATATTTCTATTTAAATTTTCAATTTAAATAGAAATAGTACTTAATTTCATAACAATATTATATTATTTCAAATAAAGAGAAAAATTGAAGACTGAGGACTCTTGAATCCTATTTAATAATTTGTATATAAACATAAAACGTACCTCTTATAAAAAGTGCGTTATGGGCCGCACGAAACCTTGGCGAGGGCCACAGGTTCAGGAAAAATGATATTATGTTTAGATAAAACCTATTATAAACACGAGATATAGAACCAAGTCATGGAAACTGTGGACTATTTTCTCACAGTGCAATTATTAATTGAAAAAGTCGAGTTGATAATCACATCAAAGCGCCGCAGATTAAATACTAACAATGTCCCTTCATTTCAAAGAAATATGCATGTGGGATGTTTTAAAAATTTTCATTTTGATTGCTTTTCTAAGCAGTAAATTATTTTAACAATGTTGTACGATGTATTGAAAAGAGATGTTATATCAGCAAATTTTGTCATGTGATTTATGTCGATGTATACTCGCGTTGTTTTAATCATGTACATAGGTACCTACACTAATCTTAGCAGATTTTTTATGATCTAAGATATGTAGGAATATGATGCCATACATAATATGTGACCTATTTAGTTTTTTTTATATTTTCAAAAGTGGCTAAGTGAAGGATTATAGTCAAATTGTAGTTAGACTACTTAATAATTTGAACAAACCTGGATAATACAATTTTGAAAGATGAATGATGTTGAGAAATACTCATATTTTATATCAAACAATAAAAATTAACATAGATACTAAATTATATTATATCCGCGTATGTTAAATTATGGAAGATACAAAGTTTTTAGGTAAAACTCTTAGACCTTGGTTTATGAATCACGTTTATCATAAACAAACAAAAAAGTACGCACTTTTTAATTATGAGTAATAAATCATATTATACCTAGGTACTATAAATTAAAATACAAATATTTATCATGCTAATAAACTACCTACTTATTTATTGCTAGAGTTTTTCCATGGATGATTCGATAAACACATTTCAGTTTGTTTATTACAGGATTTATTGAATATATTTTGAATTATCTGTAGTTACTGAAAGTAAATTAAACGCTGATATTAGAGTTTTGTGTGGCTCGTCGAAACAAATACATAAGTATGTAGTTTTATATGTATTTAGGTCTTCCTAGGGACCTGGTCATAGACAATTTATATAATCCATTTAAAGAATCACTCACACTTAAGCATTGATTGCATAGTAAGCCACAATGTTGTTTCTGTCTGCCTCCTTTGAGAAGTTGGTGTTGAATAAAAAATCAAAAGAGCCATATTTACGATATATTAAGTCATCTAAAAATATACAATTTTATTACACAAAAACAAAAAAAATAATAAGTGGGTAATATTGTATTTCAATAAAGTGAGTCATAGATTAAATTAAAAGTATTAGGTATCATACAGAAATTAGGTATTCAAATTTTGTATAAAAATATGTTATATTTGATATTTAAAATTCAATAAAATATTGCGACAAAGGAAAGAAAATAGATATTGCGTAATCATTAACAAGGATTTGAAGATTAGTCACAAATTCGATTGTATGTTAATAATAATCAACTATATTTATTTATTTATTTATACATCTTCTTGTACATAATATAAACAAATATAATTGTACACTGGCGGGCTTATTGCCATTAGGCAATTTCTTCCAACCAACCAGATTACAAAGTATGACAACATTGTATATGTACAACAGCAAATAAAAAAGAGTAAAAGAAATCTAAGAAAATACGTATAATACTTAAATACTATAAAAACAACAAAAAAAAATATAATTCATAGCAAGAAAAGGGATATGGTAAGGACAGGAGAGGAAATCGGGATCAGGTGATCAAGGATAAATATTCCTTCTTTAGTTTTTTCTTGAAAATACTAAGTGAGTTAGACGACGCAATATCCGGACTAAGGCTATTCCATAATCTTGCTGATTGTACTTCGAACGAAGAGCTGAGAAATTCTGTATTATGGATAGTGTTGTACGTTCAGCAGATCGGAGTGGAAGTCCATGATTGGATAAATAAGTGAATTTGCTTTTGAGGTACTGTGGCAGGTTTGGGTTCGAGAGAATATTGTACAATAGTGACAAAATGTGTATATTGCGCCGCTGGCGTATCCTGGGCCAACAAAGAAAATTACGGTAAGATGATATGCGATCAAATTTTTTCAACCCAAAGATGAATCTGATACATATATTCTGAAGACGTTCAAGTTTATTGAGATGCACTTCATTTGCATCCAAATAGCATACATCGGCATAATCAAGCAATGGAAGAAGAAGTGATTGAGCAAGAGTTATTTTACAACGGAATGGAAGGAAATTTTTAAGTTTATTAAGTGAATGTAGGGCAAAGAAAATAGATTTACTAACATGCGAAACCTGTTCATGCCACGAAAGGTCATCATCGATGAAGATTCCAAGATCTTTTACAACCCTGGTATAAGGAATGCATTGGTTATTGATATACAGCAGTGGGAGTTGCAAATTCCTTATAGATGACAGCAGACGAGGACTGCCGATTATAATTGCCTGGGACTTAGTCGGATTAACAAGAAGACCATGATCCGATGACCAAGAAGAGATAAATTTAAGATCTTCATTCATGTGAAGGACTGCATTGTTAATATCAGAGATATTAAAATGGAAATATAATTGAAGATCGTCTGCAAAAAGATGATATTTACATCTGAGGTTTGTAGTGATAGAGTTAATAAATACGGAAAATAACAGTGGAGATAAAACTCCACCTTGCGGTACTCCAGACAGCAAGGTGGCATAATCAGAAGTAGAGTTAGCTGTCTTAATGCATTGTTTACGGTTGCCAAGATAACTGGTGAACCACTCCAATACTGGCTGAGCTATGTTTAGCGAGGACAACTTAGCAAGAAGAATGTCAAAATCAACGGAATTAAACGCGCTACTGAAATCGAGTAGTGTGAGAATTGTAAGTTGTTTATTGTTCATAGCACGTCTAATGTCATCCGTAATCTTAACTAGTACAGTTGTGGTACTATGACCTGCTTTGAAACCAGATTGCAGTGGATCAAGGAGAGAATTAGAACAAAGCCATGCATTGAATTGATTGAATACTATCCTTTCAGTAACTTTAGATAATATTGGTAAAATCGAGATTGGACGATAGTCTTTTAGTTGAGTAGGTGTTGAAATCTTAGGGAGGGGTATGACATGTGCGATTTTCCATGCCGATGGAAAGATACCAACGGTCAGTGAGTGGTTAATAATGTGTGTAATAATGGGCAGAATTGGAGGCAAAAGTAGACGTATCATTTCAATATTGAGGCCATCGGAGTCGAAGGATTTGGTTGTTATGGAAGATAAGATTTTCATAATCTCAGTATCAGTTATAGTTTCAAATGCGAAAGGTATGTGGGTAGGAATAGGTTGACTACATAGTTGATTGAGAGTATTGGCTTTTTTATTATTATTAAGAAGGAACGGAGGCGAAGCAAAGTGACGATTTAACTCGTTGATATCGATCTTAGGGGTCTCAATATCACCACTCCTCCCTACACCTAGAGATCGCAAGAATTTCCAAGTGCGACGGGGAGCAGATTGACCGATGAAGTTGTGAATGTAGCGTTGCTTTGCATTGCGACAAGACTGGTTGCAGCGATTACGTAGCGCCTTATAGTTACTCCAGTTGTTGTCAGTCGGCTGCCGCTTATGCTTGGCAAAGGCTTTATCTCTCTTTGCCATGAGATATTTAATGTCGTCGGTGATCCACGCACATGATGTATCTTTGAGCTTCACTCGTGTAAGAGGTGCATGAGTGTCGAAAAGTTTGAGTATTTCATTATTAAAAATAGAAACTTTGAGATCGATATCTTGGACAATATAAATCCTATTCCAGTCAATGTCTTCGGCATCCCTCGTCAATGCTGCTTTATCAATACTCCTAAAATTTCGGAGAAAAGCTATTTTTTGTGGAGGTTTATTGCAGTGTATATTATAGGAAGCAAAAATCAGATCATGGTGAGAAAAGCCAGGTGCGGAAAATTGACCATGATTGAGAATATAATTGGGTTTAGAAATTATGATTAAGTCTAGAAGTGAATCAGAAATCTCAGTATGATAACTATACATAGGTTAAAGTTTATCAAAATTACGAAACTATGATCTATCTACATAATATTATGTAGTTGTTTAATTTATTTAATTTTTTGTAATGCAATATTTTAAAAGCGTCCTATAAGCGATTAAAAAAAAATAGAATTGTTAAATATTTAGACTTCAATTGATAGAGGCATTTTCACATTGGAAAAATAGTGTTGTTTACTGTTTTTAGAGTATTCTTAAATTTTAATGAATCTGTGGCAGAATACCTACATAATTATTTCTAATGAGTATTAGGTAGTTCTTTATATTAAACCAGCTCAATATTTAATTTAATAAATCATTAAAAAAAGTTGTCATATGTACATTATATAAATCTAGGAGACAAGTAACAAGTTTTAATTATATAGCTTGGGTATCTTATAACATTATGTACAAAGGGAAAAACGTACATTAAGGCATTTTGTTCACCTTGGTCTGACTTCAGAAAAAACGGGACATAATATTATGAAACTATTTTTTTATTTTCTAATTTTATCGTAATAAGACAAAGAATAAACAATATTTTTTATTAAACTCGAATACAGTAGGCATCTTTCTTTAACATTACTTAACACTGTTCGAATTCGTGAATGATTGAATACAATTGAAAAGTGGTAAATATAATACAAGTAGTGAAAACACGTCAGAAAAGCAGCAGTATTCTTGTAATTTTATCAAAATACCAACCTTTGTAATATGTAGGCAGGTAGGTACCTACTATTATAGGTACCGTTTTCTTTAGAATAGTAGGTACGTGATACGACTGGTAGCAGCAATTGACAAACTAAATATCTAATACGTTTTTCCAAAGTAGGTTGACTACATACTCATAATGCAATGTACCTACATAAGAAACGAGTGGGTTGTGGCCAACGCTAAACTCCTCACTAACAAGTCATTCTATAAAGTATTCAAATTTTGTATGGAAAATTTCCAACATTTTCATGAAATGAGTTTGTTAAATTATTTTTTATTTCAATATTTTAATATGAAAACTTGATAACTCTTCAATGCCATTTTATGAAAGTGATGTGCCTTTTTACGAATTTGAAAACAAAAATTTAAAATTTTAAGTTTCCTGAGCTTGGGGTCACTTTGAAATATTTGACAGTTAAAAAAATTGAGAAGCACTATTCATATATCGTTCAAAATCTAATGGGATCTAATCGAGTATTAGGTATACATATTTGCAAAATTTGAATAGAATCGAATGAGTACTTTAGTCTATAATCGATAAAGTAAAAAATGAACACGCCGTACATAGCACACACACACAGATACATTGTGATGAAACTTTCAGAATACAATCTCAGCATGATACTAGTTTATAATCTGCAAAAAAAATACCCTTAAAAATTGCGAAATCATAACTCCCCACTATATCACCTTGTGTTAGTGAGGAGTAAAAAAGGAGTGTTGTTTGTAGCCAACACTTAATTTTAAACTGCGAAAGTGAAGGTACCTAAAATTACATTATGAACTATGAATATGAAAAAAAATTAACTTCTATTTTGGGTGATGCATGTTTAATATGCACATTCATTTACATATTCCTTCATTATCACTACCTATATTTTTATGGAACTCACTTTGTAAATACCTACACTTCATACAAAACTGAATAACTCAATTTTCTAGAATGTGTCGGCCTACGTGGCTCTGTTGGTTCTGAATGCTGAGTCAAGGGTTCCGGTTTCGATTCCCGGTGGAGACACAGTTTTTAATTGTGTTTTATGACGATAAATATAATGTCTCCAGAATGTGGCAACTTTTAATTGGGTGCGTGTTAAATTAACATTTCACATAGTACCTGGTTTGTTGCCCGAGAAGCAATACAAATATGTATATAAAATATTTTCATAGATGAAATCACGGTATCGAAATGAAACGTTGTCTATGGAAAACATATAAGCTTAATTTTTGTAGTTAACGTTATTTAAGTTTCTAGTTTCGAAAACATATTGTCTTTGACGGATGGAAATTCAAGGTACCTACCTATAGGAAATGAATAATGATAAGATATGTTTTATAAATCAAAATACTCATTTGTATGCAATTCTTCATAAATATATGGAAAGGAACATGATTCCTTAACGTATCTTAAGAAATATTTTGTAATACTAGCCATGTGTAGTCAATAAGATTATTTGATACACCATACGTAATAATAATAATGTCTATCATTGACATACCCTTTTAAAATAACATTAATATTACTGCAATTATTTCATAATTAAGGTAAAATAATATTTCATTTAATTACCACAGCAACTAGAGAAAGTTATAACTGTCGGTTATTTTAAAATTTGCTATATCATCTGTTTGTACCTACCCACTTGGCAAAATAAACTATTTGTATGATCGTATAATGACAATAGTTCATGTAGTCCAACCGATTTAATTACATAATTTTTTTTCCAAATATTATCTTAAGCAAATAATAATTTAGTTTTTAGTGCTGCTCTCTGCTCTACACTGCAATTATTCTTTTTCTTTTAATGAATATGATATTCACGAACAAAATGTTAATGAATATTGAATTCATCTCTACAATAGTATAAAAATGATGTTATCTAAAATTCATGTTGGTTTATTCAATTATGTCTATGTACCTACGTGAAGTAGTACATTGTGGTATCAAATAAAATATAATATAATAATTAGTTGAATTTCTTTTGAAACTACATAGATACGCTTAATTAGATTTATTTCGGAATTAAATTTTCACTCAAAGGTTACATCACAATGCAACAATAGAACAGATACATAAGAATAATATATTACATAATGAACGATTAAAAACGGTTAATTTTATTGTGTGTTAAATAAAGAAAACAAGCGAACATTTTTTTGTCTTATCATCAAATCGTTGTAGTAAACTAAAAGCACACGATAATTTGTAAGAAAATAATCGTAATGCCCATGTAGGTATTATTTAAATTAAATAAAACGAGAGATCTGTCGCGGGATGGTGGGATCGTGATGGCGGACTAACAAAAAATATTAACCAAATGAAAATATACCAAATCAGAATTTAGGAAATTCAAAATAAAGATTTTTCAAGAGGAATCGGGGTTTTTAACGTTTTTTTTGTTCACTGTGAGACAAAGCAAAGCCTGAAGAGTTTCCTCATGTCTCCATTCATATACTGGTGTGTACGATAGGAACACAGGCTACGAAAATTATAAAAAGTACCTATATACACATTTTTTTTAATATAAGGCAACCCAATAATCACAAACTACAATAGCACAAATCACCCTCCTTATAGGGAGTTCAATTTATATCACGAGAATATGTGTTAAAGATTTATTTAATTTATACTAATGAATTTTGATATGTATAAGTAAACTTTAGATAAATTTAAGGAGAAAAGATGTGATATATTAACAGGTAGAGGAACACGCAGCTTGGAATAAAAGATAAACTTGTCCAGCCTTACTTACTGTTTTTTTTGTTCTGACGATAAGCGTACGCTGATCCAAATTTGGAGAGATTTATCAAAAAAGTGTATTTATTTTCCTTGTTTTGGCGAGATTTATCAAAAAAGTGTACTTATTTTCCTTGATTTGGCGAAATTTATCAAAAAAGTGTATTAATTTTCACTTTAAACTATCTGTGTAGACCCCGTCGTGTATTGGAAACTCCATGAAAATGTGATCTAATGAAGGTGGTTGGAATTCTCATTCTACATATATGTTAGCATAATATGTAGCCCATATAAATCAAATTGGTTCACGTTTACAATGGATTGTCCAATGTCCGTATATATTATGTCGTAAAATGACTTGAATGTTTAATGTTGTCTTACATAGCGTGATAGTTTAACGGGTGCATAGCGTGATGGTGTCCCAGACCTCAGACATTGTAATGTAGATTACCTATAATGTTGGTTGGTAAGTACCTGGTTAGTTTTCATTCCATTCCATTCCATTCACCTAAGCCATGAATTAAGCTGCAGCGGTGATGTGATGAACTCAGTGGGCCTGACCTTCGTCGAGGTTGAATCATCCGAGACGGAATTATTTATTAATTGTTTAAAGTCACATTATATGTATATTACATACCTCTACAGATGCCAGATGCCATGTCCAATTGTTTACGGAGACGACGATGTTTTTCTCATTACAAAACAATCAAAAGTTCAATGAAAATGTAAACTTATCCACCAAGACAATTGTTGAGATATTCTTAATTGTCTTCCAGTTCTAGTTTTTATTGGCAGGTAATGGAATTATTGTTTCGTCAACACGATCGTTTGGAATTCCGGAATCTGTGTTGTGTTTTATATTTCAAAATCATTTAAAAATTTTGGTTGACTTTTCAAAGACTTCTTTAAACACTTGATGTACCTTTTTTCTGCCTGTTCGTACTTCATACACAGCCTGCAAAGGAGAAAAAAGATAATTTAACCAAGAAAGACAAAGAACACCTCTCATATTTCCATAATTCCTGTCCTTTTCTTCACTCTATCTTGTATTTTTTTGTAGTTAGTTGATGTATATTTTTTGTTATTTCAATAACTGTTTAATAACTTACTGTTTACCTACACACGATATATTTTTTTAAAAGCCTGCCAACGTACAAGTAAAAACAAATGTGGGTAAAAAAAATCAAATAGGTTTAAAAAAAGTCGTTTAAAAACTTTTACTTTAAATAAATTAATACATTTTAATACTTTCAATAAATTAATACTTTTTAATAATTTTTATTTTTTACTTTTTTTAAACAAATAGGTTTAAAAAAAGTCGTTTTTTGAGCTCATAAAATGAAACTTAGGCCAGAATAATAATTTATAAATAATGCACTAATAGAAACGAAAATTAGAAAATTAAACCAACCTTTGGATTACACTTCTTTAAATAAACCAATAGATTTCACAGAAAAAAATATATTTGTTTAAAAAAATGAAATTACGAAATATCTGATGATCCGAGGATTCAATAAATTATAATGATTCCAAGGTTTTCATTTGGTAAATACCAAAATGTTGATTCGATATCATAATAGATTTAGTATTACAATAAATCAATAATACGGAATATTTACTTTCACTTGTTGGAAGATAAAACCCGATGTAAAGTTGTGACGTCAAAATACTTCACGCAATAAAGGAGTGCCGATCATAAGAATTTTCCGGATGTTTCAAAATATTACACGCCCATGTTTACTTAAATAATAATGAAATAAAAAAAGTTAAAATTTTGCTTTTAAATTGATGCGAATATGAACTAATACACTTATCTATTATTTTTATTACGCTACGTACTGCGCTTCTTCGGAAGAGTATAATGGACCCGAAACTTGGAGTCCTACGTAGCTGGGGTACCCTAGGTAGTCATGTTAAAAAACACAAATATTTCGAAAATGGCTTTGCTATTCCAAATTCTAGCACGCTTGGAATGATCGTGAATCATTAAACGGCACTATAAAAGTATTATTTAGTAATAAATCATTGACGAACAAAAATAGAAAATAATATGCCCGCTTCAGGAAAAAAGTTAAGGATAATACTACGATTTATAATATAAGACACTATTTCAAAATCGACTAGCCGTTAGCCATTACATGGAACTATTTTATTATATCATATTTATTATAATATTATATTTATTTATTTTTTATTTACGTAGATTAAAATAAAATAATCGGAGTTATTTCATCGGAAAATTTAAGATTCCATTGTATTTCTTCAGATAACCAAAATAAATCCATCTTTTTTTTATAAAGGGTGCAGCATTTAGATCTATTATTTCTTTATATTTTCCTCATTCAGAACACATATTTGTTTAGGAAGAAAACTATGAAATAAACAAATAAGTTATTCCTAATTAGGCAGACAATTATTATTATTGTTTATTTTAATAATAATAATAATAATAATAAACACTTCCTTGCGACCTGCGCAAGTGGCGAGTTTTTTGCCGTTTGGCAATTTCTTCCAACGAACCAGTGTTTCCTGCCCATAGAAGCAATATTTGCGTGAGAAATGAATTTAAATAAATTTCTCCTCTGCTGGGAATCGAACCCAGGACGCCTACCAACTGAGCCACGGCGGTCGGTTCAGTTGGTAAGCCGTTTGGTATTCTACCAAATTTATTCGAGACTTCACGTGGTTAGTGTTGATTGGAAGAGATTGCCTTACGGAATAAAATTCGTCTTTGAAAACTTGTTTTTATACATCATCAACTTGTCTCTTCCATTATTGCCTTGCCGTAGCTTTTGTTTCACATTTTTTTTATTTAAAAAAATGGATACCTATCTCAGCAGTAGTTTTGTTGATATACATTTTTTAAACATGTAATAAATATCAAATTAAGATCATTAAACTTGAATATATTTTTTGCACATTCGAAGCGCTTTTGTGTATAATAGTTTTGTGACCGGAAGCGATGGTGATATTAGATGTATGACGATAAGAATGAGAAGAAAGGTAGGTTCCTAGTTGTGATTAATCTGCTAATGATTAATTCTGTTATATTTTTTGCGCACTCGAACCCGCGGCAATGCACCGAATGTGTCACGTGACCGCGGGCGGAGTCCGACCTGCCCCGGCCACTTTCACTCGACCAATTTTTTTCCACATTCTGTCTGCCAAGTCAAAATGGGCACACTCTTTCAACCAAGAGCCGGAATTAATTACAATAACATGCGTCAAACATTCCGAAGAAATGTTTCAAAGAAGTCACTATACTACGCAGAGACAGAAAAACGCAAATAAGATAATTGAATTATATGAACAATCTCAACGTTACAATATTCCCATCAAAAGTTGATGTCTGATTTGATTCTTGATTAGTTCCACATGATTCTTTGTGATTCCAGACTGTGTTTCAAAAGTCAACAATATCCCGTAAAATATTCGATGCAGCATGCACTCATCATTGAATCATTAACAAGAGGAAAAAAAATCTATTTTACTTTTCTGTGCGAGCGTCCTGGGTTCGATTCCCAGCAGAGGAGAAATTTATTAAAATTCATTTCCCACGCAAATATTGCTTCTCTGGGCTAGAAACACTGGTTAGTTGGAAGAAATTGCCATACGGCAATAAACTCGCCACTTGCGCAGGGTGCAAGGAAGTGTTATTATTATTATTATGGTTTACATTTTCAGCCATTGGTATGTAATGTATATTCATTAATTTATACCATCAAGGCATATCCCCACAATGTTGTGTAACCAGCGACAGGTGTGGAAGTGCGCGTTACCTTGGAGCACAACACACGCACATACATAGTAATATTGTTAATCTTCCATTTTAATCCTCTCCTAGATCCTTTTGATTCAGACACACCATCGTTTACGTGTTTTTATTAATTTTGTATTATTAGTGTTACATATTCTGGTCCTAATATTTGGGTAATTGTCTTATTTAATGTATTTTTGTAATTGTGACTGTTTGTAACCATAAATATGCGTGTATATCCACACACAAATCTCGTCTTACCTAAAAAGGCATTACATTCAGAATGGGTGGTGAACCTCATTGCTGAACTATGTGAGATGTTATTGTTGCCTGTTATATTTTCTATTACTCACCTCCTACGGGACACCTGACAACAGGAAAGTGTGGAAGCACTATTCTATGTCGGTGCCTCACATCAAATGTAATGTAGGTACGTATCATGTAATTGTGTAAGGTTGATTTTAAAATTATCCTTCGGAGACTGGATTTGCTTACTGTTGTAGGTATAACGTTTACACCAAATAACTTATGTATATCCAATAGAGGGAAATTTGCCAATTTGCCTAATTTAAATTTAATACCTACATGTATTAATATCGCTAGCATAAGTCGCAAAAATAAGGTTGGTTTTAAAATAATTCTCCGAGAATGTTCTCCGAATATAATAATCCGAAATAATTCTCCGAATTTTTGTCATCAGACATGCAGAGAATTTGACAGTTTAAAAGTATGATATTTTAAACGTATTCGTATATTAAACATCAATAGATTTATCACAAGAAAATCTGAAAAAGTAATAATAATTATAAACGCTTCCTTCCATGCGCAAGTGGTGAGTTTATTGCCAAATGGCAATTTTTTCCAACTAACCAGTGTTTCCAGCTCAGAGAAACAAGTATTGCTTGAGAAATGATTTTAAACAACTTTATCTATTATTTTTTTGTAAAGTGCCCTCTTTATCACGGGATGGAATCCTAGTGAGGCAGGCGCTGGTAAAAAAAAATGTACTTTTTTTATATGAATTATTAATAATAATACAAAAAATAATATCCTCTGCGCAGGGGATCGAACCCAGGACGCCCGCGCAGATGCCTAACGGCTTACCAACTGTGCCACGGTGGTCAGTTATCAATACATATATTTTTTAAATATATTTATAATATTAGTAATAACTTATATCCTTTCTTAAATCATAAACACGATTTCTGTTATGTACAAAGTGTACAAATTATTTAAGCGTTTACAAAATTCATCGATACTACAATTCATGAAATGACTATAATTTACGCATTTTGTCGAATTTCTCAAGTTCATTTTGCAAATATTTCATTTTCTATATAATTATCGAAGAAGTAAAAGTACCAGCACATAAATTTGCGAAGCAGAATTATGTTTTAAAACCAGTCGAACGGTTGAAAGTGAGGTTGTCCTAGGTCGTTAAATGTCGACAATAGCCTAAGGTAGTAATATCGAACATATTAAAATTATTTATTATTTTCTTTCAGTATTTGATAGTCAGATAATTTGATCAATGATTTAATCGATATTATACTAAAAATAAATATTGAACTGTCATCAATATATATTCCGTTAGAGAATATGTAGGTATCTACGACACGATAGTGACATTTTTTTACATTTATTGAACAAAATAAAAAAGAATCATGTAAAGGTAGTGTACATAAATGTATATCTGTATTTTTTTTAATGAATATGTCCTTGTTAAACAAGTACATATACATCTTCCTACGTTCCCTAAAATAAGCATAAACCTACCACAGTACCTAAAAAGCAAATTCACTTATTTATCCAATCATGGACTTCCACTCCGATCTGCTGAACGTACAACACTATCCATACCTATCCATAATACAGAATTTCTCAGCTCTTCGTTCGAAGTACAATCAGCAAGATTATGGAATAGCCTTAGTCCGGATATTGCGTCGTCTAACTCACTTAGTATTTTTAAGAAAAAACTAAAGAAGGAATATTTATCCTTGAACACCTGATCCCGATTTCCTCTCCTGTCCTTACCATATCCTTCTTATTGCTATGAATTATAATTTTTTTTTTGTTTAATAGTATTTAAGTGTTATACGTATTTTATTTGATTTCTTTAACTCTTTTTTATGTGCTGTTGTACATACACAATGTTATCATACTTTGTAATCTGGTTGGTTGGAAGAAATTTGCTTATGGCAATAAGCCCGCCAGTGTACAATTATATTTGTTTATATTATGTACAAAAAGATGTATAAATAAATAAATAAAATAAATAAATGCTTGTGTACGGGCGAGCATAGTGCATATTTAGTTACACCATATTCTGAATTTCATATTTTCAAGATATTAGATTCCACAAAACTTCTGAGAATCCAAAAAAATCTACATAATGTTCTGGAAGCAAGAAGACTTGTATGTTCATCAGCATGTTTGGTTTATATTTTAACCAGTATAATTACAAAATCTATTAGTACCTTATAGATTTTGTAGTTACCTAATGAATAAGTACCTACATTATTTAATCTAGGTAGGTACTTATATATTTATTTATCTATTGAAAAACCATTGAATTGTTGGGGTACGTTCACCTATGCACCAAGAAAAGGTTAAAATTAAACGACAAAAAATACTTGATGAATTAGCATACCATCAACCATCACAGTACCGCCCATTGCCTTTTTTGGCATGCGATATTAATTGTTTTGAATATTCAAGAAACGTGATGTGCCAAAATAAATCTACTTGGGCGTAATTTTAAACATATTAAGTACTCGTTCTTCTAAGCATCAATATGTGTACATGATTTATCATAAGATACTTATTCACTTCCAGTTTTATTTTTTGCCTTGATCCGTCTTGTGTGGGATTGTCGTGGGAGAATTGGGATCAAACATTATAATGACTGAACATAACATAATATTGAGAGCACCATCATCACAAAACTGTGCCGGTGAAATTAATACCTACTGAGATTACAAATAATAATCCTCGATTAGTCACTTCCAACTTAAGATAAACAAGTTGCCAAACTTAGTGGACTATGAACTTGATTGTTATTGTTTTAATCTTAGTGATTAAGAGGTTTAACAAAAAAGGAAACGTTCAATCAACCAACTTAGAGTAAAAAATATGTTCAAATAAATCCATAATTTACAAAGAATATTTAATGACAACTCAATTCAATGAGTCAATCGAAACTCAAGTCAATCAAAAACAAAAAAATTGAGTACACACTTTTTGAGAACTTAATTAAATAATAAACGGGTTGTGGACAACGCTACTTTTCTAATAATTATTATAAATAAATCAAATATTAAATCAAAAATATTTTGTTAAAAATTTTAAAAGAGTTAATTAAATTTTTTAATCACCCCAATATAATATTTATAAAATAACTCTATATTATTAAATAATAAAGTGTTATTAATTATATGTTATTTATGCGTTTTAGGGTAGCATATCAACAAATCATTAAAAAGTATATTTTTCTTGAATTTAAATTTAATTTATTCAATACATGTTTAGAATTTAATTTATAATTAACTACTTAATTTAATATAATAAACTACAAATGTGCTGCTCGCATTTGTCGTGTTTCCTTTTATAAAGTTATGCACACCCGCATACCTGTCGCTTGTTGCCCCGCATTGTAAGAAATGCAGTGATGGTATGAATGAATAAACAAATGAGCTAACTAATTCGAACACGTTTCTAAACGACTGCATTTTCCGTATAATGTATGATAACTATTATATTTCTAAAAAAAAAAATTAAACTCTTGAACCTTTGTTATTTTTACACCCTTTTAATTAACTTCACATGTCTGTCCGTACTGAAAATTTTCAATCGATATTTAACTAAATTTCCGATGTGAAACTTTTAAAATTTGTGTATTTCCGATGACAATGCACGTTAAAACTGTTTTTGGCATGATTCATTTGATATTTTGATAAAATTGAAAAATTTCGTAGCGATAATGCTCTAATTATTGCATTAAACCAGGAGTATTTTTATGCATTCATTTTTTATGTATTTCTTTTGACTTAAATATTTATGAAGAAATCTTTGAAAAGCTTGTCTTCAGTTTTTTTATTTACTTGATAATATTTTAAATTATAAAAAATATCAATCCTGATCATTGAAGAAGATTTAAAAATATCTTATTAGCATCAAGTTTATTATTACTCAATGAAATCTCATAAATAATATTAAACGTTATTTGTTAAGTGGCATTGGCGATGAGGAAAACCCATTAACCTTTTCACTATAATTTTTGTTTTGCAATGTAAGAGTGTTTATCGAGAAGAAGTGAATGTAAAAATGTATTATGTTTTAAGAATATTGAAATCTGTTTACACACGGAATAATGTATTGCGACGAATTGCTCAATATTATACCTGTAGAAAGAAGCATCTTCATGAACAATCAAAACTCGTGGACAACAAGTATATATGTACATAAGTGGTTTCAATTTTATATTTTAGCGTAAGGAGCAGTCGACAAATAATGTTGTAATATTTGCTTATCTGAACATTTCAACACCATTACAATCACATTGATTATTATAAATATATTTTTTTTAACTATATAGTTGCATTTGACATATAAGATCCAACTGTCAATGACGATAGTATACATATACCTATAGTTGAAGAAAACGTGCCAAACTATAAATTCTTAAATCCAAATTATTATTTTTTTATTTATTTTTATCACACAATTTAAATAATCGTCATTAAAAATAGATAACTGCTGCCCAACTAGGTATACCTACCTGTTCTAGGGCTAGCAGTGTACATATTATTATATTTCACAGGAGACATATAGGTTGTACCTATTTGCATTTTTTTTAAAAGTAACTAAACAATATAAACTCAACTATTGTACACAGTTTTAAAAAATTTGAATTTTTTTTCCCTGTAGGGTCAGGTAGAAGCTTCTATTTTTCAACAGCATCTTCTCGATTTCAGTAAACTCAAAATCACAAGTGAGTATATTTTGTGAAATAGATTTCTATGATTAACTGTATCGTATGTCGCACTGAGGTTCACAAAAACCGCACCCGTAATCTTTTTCTTCTCGAAGCTGTCCTTTTTGTGTTGTGTGAGATTGAGCACCTGACTTGTACAAGATTTTCCCGAACGTAAACCCGCTTGCTCCTTGATAAGTCTTGTTTCAATTATATCAGTCAATTGAGGACAACTCTTTCAAAGAGTTTGTAGAGGGGGTATAGTAGTGAGATGGGTCTATAGCTCTTTTTAACGTTCGGATCCTTCCCAGGCTTAGGGATAGTGATGACTTGGGGCTTTTTCCACTCTTTGGGGATGTTTTTTTTTGGAATGCAGGAATTAAACAGAGTCGTCAGCCATTTCAGTGTCTCCGGTGCGAACTTTTTTATTAGTTCCGGCCAAATATCGATTCCAGCTGCTTCCCTTGGTTTGAGGTACTTTGTATCAGCTTCTATTTCCCCTTTGGTGAGAGGATTCTGAAACATATTTGATTCCTCGTTCTCGACTCTCATTATCTTAAGTATACGTCTCATGGTTCCAGTTTTTCCATTTATTGGACTTTACATAGGTATATGATATCAATATGAAGTTAATCGGACTAATAGTTTGGGCATTGCAGTAGATAGGACAAAAAAGGATACCGCGAATGCCATACATACAAACACATCACGACGAAACTCATAGAATGCACTTTCTACATGATACCCGCTGAGAAATTGATGTAAGAAAGACGCTTAAAATTTGTGAAATCATGACTCTCCACTATTCCATTGTGGAGAGTAAAAAGAAAAAAAAATTTTATTAAACAAGTAGGTACATATATAATGTTCTAAATATAATATATTATACATTCCTCAAAAAAATATATTAACTATTTTTAGATGGAAAAGTAAACAGTAACCTAAAGATAGTAATAGAAAGGAAAAATATAAAGACAGTAAAAACTATTGAAATTGAAGTTTTAGGATATGTTCATATTAAACATCATATCTACATTTATTTTTTTAAAGAATAAATTGAATATGTCCTTGTTAAAGAAGTACCTGTCTTACATACACATTCATTAAAATAAGCTTGTCTTAAAAACATGCTTGTAGGTACTAATGGGTGAACGAAATCGGTCGAGGCAGGATTCGAATTCGCGACCAAATCTCTGCCACGGACCCATCTAGCTTAATTTGAATCATTAGTGATAAAATGCATTTCGTTTTATGTAAAAGTGTTTGAATATAAAATTGTGGAAAAGTGAGTTCGTGTAGGCTTCAATTATTGTCGCTAGCCACGATTTATTGAGTCGAGAATTTAGAAAATCAGTCAACAGTTGCGTGTGAACATTATCAGTCGAACTCAGTAGATTTATTGCGCGCGCATCTTATGACAATATTTTTGTACACAGAGATAATCGAAATACATTATGTAGGTTATGTGAATGCGTACTAGCATCAATATGACATATAATTTTGTACTGTATTCTCATATTAGTTTATAGTTTTATATTTTTCAATATCATTAAGGCCGCACAGGCACTGAGAACTTTTAGCGAGTTGTACCCCACTTCTCGTACTGAAGTAGAAGCGGTGTGGTTCGTCCCCCCATACATTTTGTACGTTTTGACTTCCGCGAAACAGGAACGACGTAAACTGAAATATGAATTGTACCTTTAATAATGAAGACACAATTTCAAAGATCTAGAAAGGTCAAAGTGTATAGATCATATTTACATCTAACAAATTAAACGGAAACGAGGAAATCCCGATAATTTAAGGGGTACTTTCTGAATTCCTTTTTATCGAGAGAATTTTCAAATATCATGATTCTGGAAACGTCAATCGTTCTTTCTTAGTTGTTGCTCATCTTTAAATTTTTCATTTATGATAGAGGTTAGAAGTTCCGCGTCATTATAAGAAGGACATTCGATGGCTATTCCACTCTGACGTAACCTCCTGGTGCCACAGACAGCAATACCCAGTATACCCAACCTCAATCGTTTCTTAGTATTCACACTCACATGGGTACCATAGTGTCGCCTTAGTTCTATGACAACAGTGATAAAAATGTGTTGCCATTGTCGACTGGCTTAGTGCCATAGCCCTAGTCGTACGCTATGATCATAGAAAACTATGATATATAGCCATTTTGCCACAGCGTCTGAATACCTTTAATCACTTTTTCAATATCGGTAGATTCCATGTTACCTTTCACAGATTTGACAATCAAGGCGGACTTTCTTTCATTTTGAATTGGCGTTATCGAATCTGAGCGCGAGGAGTAAAATTCATCATTCGGTTTTCAAAGTTTTCACATCTTGCACAAGGACATCCATAACGGGGTGTAGTTCACTAAGTTTCCGTCTCATTTCAGCGTTTTCAGAAACCAATGATGCTATCAGACCGTGGATGTCATAAGCTGTATACGATACTAAAAATTATACCTGTCTTTAGTTTCAAGACGATAATGGTGGTAATTCTGAAATTTCTACGATTCTATTGAAATGAATCCAATAAAGACAGTTGCAAATGTTGGCCAAATCAAATGTCATCCAATAGTACCTACAAATTTTGGTTATTCTGAACATGCTTTTGTATTGTCTATTGTCTATGGTTTAGCAATTCTTACTATTTTCAGATTATTCTGTTATAAATAAACACCCGATTTATTCACTAAAACTGATTATATTTTGGTGTACCTAAACATCACTTCTAAAATAATACAAATCAATAAAAATATTATAATGTCAATAGTCAATTGTTGTTTATCGTTTCAGAATTACTACCATTGTCAGTATTGGCAGAGTAAATGAGGAAACACCAATGCAACTAATCATATTTGAGCGTCTGTGCGGCCTTAACTGTGTGAATTAAAAGATACATATTTCGTTTCGTGGTTCAAGGAAAACAACGTATGATGTATCATGTAACGAAATATTGGTAGGTATAGATTCCGGCAAACAACTTGAAAATTTTTGCCGTTGAGATTGGGCGGTTTGCTCATACATATATCTATTGACTCAGCAAAATACACAGATTTACGTTCAGCGCAGCCCACGAGATACCTAAAATTATTTGCCAAAAACATAATTTACCTTCTTGATCACACAATTATTACATAAGTTGATTGTTGTGGTAATCCTTCAATATCAAAATCTTAATTACCTATTAATCTGTAGGTATATAATGTAAAAACTTACAAAATGTTCATTGTCGGATTATGATCAGTTTGTTAAACATGCTTTTGTTTGATCGAACACCAATAATATGGTTCACACAGTATTTATCTTCACAGAAGAAGATATTATTGTATGTAGGTAGGTACCTACAAGTTCGTATGTACTCGTACTTAACGAGACACTTATTTAATTTCTACCACATGATTAACAACACGATTGAAACATCGATAAGATTTTCACACAATTATAATCCTAAGCCAGCAGATTGATTTGATGTTTAGCATTTGTTGAACAAGTTGAAATAGAAACAACAATTATTGAGTTAATTGCTTACTTCATCGTTGAAAATAATTAGCAAAATTAAAAATTTTGCGAAGTTACAGGACTTATGTATTTAAGTATTGCGAGACTCTTGGTTTTACAATTTTTTTTTGTTATTTACCTGCCGCATGCGGCCCATGAGGCGTCTTGGTGCGGCCCACAAGATTCTCGTCGCAATGCACGTGACGGACGATATTATACAAATCGACCAATAGTCGAACACGGCGAGTAGCGACTATGCTTTAAGAACGTAAAAAAATATATGTTATTCAACCATTATAAGGAACAATATACAAAGGAGTAATGGAATACAACAAATAAATAAATAAATAAATAAAAATATTTGAATATAGCGCCCGCACGATGGCCCCGCCCCCGCGATATTTCGTGTTCCATTCCATCGGACGGCAGCACTTTCGTGACCCAGGTGCGGCCCGCACCCCGCACTAATCCCCACGTAAAATATTTGGCCCTTTTACAACAAAAGGTTGCCGACCCCTGCTCTAGATGATGACAATAATATTTGACAGAATGTAGAAATTTAGAAAATAATTCATTTACTGTTGAATTATTTAGGAATTAATTGGTTATTGATTTTTAAAACCTTAATTAAATATGATTTCAATTTAGATTGAAGTTTGGTGGGACGTTATAATGATAATAATAACTCTTCTACTCATCCTTCGGTAGGTAGGTATATGTATTTTCATATACCTAGGCATATTATATGTTTCTTTTACTAAGGAAAACTAGCCTAAAGGGTACAATATTCACTTATCTTGTATAAGTAGGTACCGATAAATTAGATTAAAAATAAAATATTATGTTTGTGTTATATATTTCATAAGTTTCTGATTTCAACCCTTCTTATAAATAACATATAAATATGTATGTAATTTGTAAATATTCAGGGGGCTAAGTTCAGAAATTGAAAGTAAATATAAAATAATATGTAGGTACCTACTTCTGGTATCTATATATATTTCAAATAACTAGTTGCATGTTACACATGAGATGATGAGATCTAACTGTCGATGGCGATATTGAGAATACGTACCAAACTATAAACACTTAAACACAAATTTATAAACATTTTAAGATATTTAGTTTTCTATATATAATATGTCAGGATAGAATAGTATGGAGGTCAGTCTTTTTTTCTTACCCAGAATATGAAAACAGCATGATGGTATGTATGTGTGTTTGGAGATTAAGTATCAAACTATTAAGTCCCCAAACTATTGTGTAGTGTACCAATACTGTCTTAGAAATTTTATGACGCAATGTCTTCACTAAATTCAATTTTTATAAAAATTGTAAAAAAAAAGAGATTTTGTATTTGTCTATATTTATACCAAGTTTCAGCATTCTAGCTTTTATGTTTTTTGAGATATATGGAAAATAAAGTAAAAATTCAAAAGTTGATAACCCCTGATTGAAACTAAAAATCGAAATTCTGAGTAAAAAATTTTGTAGGCTCATAATTTTCTATATTTTCTGAAATTATAGGTTCTGTGCATTGAGCGGATCAGAAGTTATAAAGGGACACACACACAGACATACGTTCACACACACAGACACACTAAATGTACAAGTGTGTGTAACATATATATTATTATTGTGTATTTTATGTAGCTTCTCGGGCAACTAACAGGTACTAATGTCAAATAATTATTTAACACGCACCCAATAACAAGTTGCCACATTCTGGAGACTTACGATACTACATATATGCTGCGAAGCCTCTAAGTTGGTGTTTTTGACTTGTTATTAGGAAAAACCGTGAAAAATATAGACCTGACATACAAATCTCGCGTATCTTGGCTTGATACTTTGTCGATATGTTAAGAGAAATAACTTTTCTTGAACAAATCGATAGTTGGATTATCGAAATACCTATATTTCATTTTTTTCTTATTTTTTTTTTAATTCATATTAATTGGCTTCTTAAGTGGGTATTTACATATCTACTATGTAGGTTCCCACATAGAATCAATAAATATTAAATAAATATAATGTCTGATATAAATTTATTCAATGAGTGTAATTTGAACAAAAATTAAATTAAAAAAAAAAAACTACCAAAAAAACAATTAAAAGAACGTATTAAGGTGAATGTCTAATATTCCAAATATAAATAATTACTTTTTCAAAAAAAAATACCCAGACCCAGAAGAAAAAGGAAAATCAAGACACGTTCAGAAATTCCGACCTGTCAATTCATCATAAATCAAAGATTTAATCTTGATTGTATCAATGAATTTCATTCCAGTTGTTAGCTTGTTAAAGAAAATTAATTAATGATGATCATAATGCAACAAATAAGACCTAATATAGGTACCTACCTCCATCTTGACATGAATGTCATGTTACATATTATAATATTGAACACAACGCGATGAACCCATTCACTTGGCGCACTTAACATGAATTAATACAATACATGCACAGTTCAAAGGTGCACTCATTTGTTCTCAACATTTATATTAGGTAGGTACTTGTATATTACATATATGTAACATAAGATTCAATAAGGTCACATTGTCTCAAGGCTTTACTTGAAATGCAGTCGAAATATAAATCATCAGGTCCAAATTATCGATGGAAATCATGTGGAAATAACCTATAGATATGTATAATCATAACCTATATAATAACCCATCTTATTATATCTATTATGTTGACTTTTAGTGTGCAATGAATTTCACATAAAGTGTATATTTTCACAGCATTCTATGAAAATGATTTTTTTACCGACAGATGAGTTTTTCATCTGTCGGCAATTTTAATTTTTTAGTCTATTCCAAAGAAGTCTTGTTTAAAAATGTATACAGAAAATGATCGGTCAATAACTACGTTCATATGCATAGTTCTACGTTAGTTATTAGTTCTATCAATCTATTCTAAAATGATAAATATATCTTGTTACGTTTTGACATTAGTATTAAGATTTTTTTTAAATTATAGCGCCTTGTTAATTTTGCGTTAGTGACAACCTAGACTCATATCCAGAAAGTTTCATTATAATCGACAAACCAAGGTAATATAATATATATATTTATTTCGATATCCATATATTACAAGAAATAGATCGTATGATTTTAGAAAATATTTATTTATTTTTTGTTCATAATATAAACAAATATTTATTTATTTACTTTTTGTACATAATATAAACAAAATTGCCATCAGGCAATTTCTTCCAACCGACCAGATTATAGAGTGACAGAATTATATATGTACATCAACAAAAAATGAAATCTAAAAAGAACAAACAAAATATACATCATAGCAAAAAAAAGAAGGATTGGGAAAGAACAAGAAGAGGAAATCGAGATCAGGTGTTTAGGGATAAATATTTCTTATTTAGTAAATATTACGTAGCAAAGGAAAGGAAGGAAAAGGAGGGGGAACAGGTATTTTCGGAGAGATATCCCTGCTTTAGTCTTTTCTTGTAAATGGAAAATGAGTTTGACGAAGTTATATCAGGACTCAAATTATTCCAGAGTCTTGCTGAATGTACTTCAAAGGAAGAGCTGAAAAATTCAGTGTTGTGAATTGGGATAGTTAATGTAGTACGTTCAGCAGATCGAAGCGATAGGCCGTGATTAGATATGTGGAAGACCACACCTCGAAATTTCTTTCGAGCGCGCGCCTAGCGACGGCAAGTACATTTGTTTATCGCTAGGCCGAGTTCATCGCCCGCAACGTCAAACAAGTGACAATACTCTTCAACTGGGTATGACACTTCTAATTGGTAATAAAGCTAATTGGTAACCGGAGGGGTTACCAATCAACAGTAGTTAGTAACCAGAGTGGTTACTATTAAATATATGTGGTAACCAGAGGGGTTACCAGTAAAGAGAGTTTACTATATCCCAAGTGGATATGATTTGAAATAAGAACACAAGGACAGTGGTTTAGAGAGAAGAAGAAAGAATGGTCAAAAGTAACAATGAGTATATTGATCACAATTAATAGTTTGCTTAAGGGTAAATTTACAATTGATGAAATAACTTACAAAGGAACTTTCTCACGATGAGTAGGTATAACGAGCGAGTTAGCGGGTGTGTTCGAAGTGTCCGAATCTTCGCATGGTGAAGTACCATCGTGCTCGCGAGGTCGAGAGATGACCGGTGGTCGAGAGACGAAGTGTCGGCGAGACGGCGTGGTCGAGAACGTCGGCGTGATGTGACGAATCGAAGTGACGGAAATACGGAAATGAAGTGACGACGTGTAGAGGTGTAGACTCCCTTAAATAGTGCTGCGCTGGGGGTAGCAAGTTCAATGTCCTCGAACTTTCTAGACTTATTGATTTGAAGTGTCATACCCAGTTGAGGAGTATTGTCACTTGTTTGACGTTGCGGGCGATGAACTCGGCCTAGCGATAAACAAATGTACTTGCCGTCGCTAGGCGCGCGCTCGAAAGAAATTTCGAGGTGTGGTCTTCCACAGATAAATAGGTGAATTTGGTTTTAAGGTACTGCGGTGAATTAAGGTTAAAGAGCGTATTGTACCTATAGAAGTGACAAAATATGTATATTTCGCCGTTGTCGTATCTTAGGTCAATGGAGAAGAGGAAATGTGGTTGATTTTTTTAAGTCCAAAGGTGAAGCGGAAACAAACATTCTGGAGGCGCTCGAGTTTGTTGAGATGCTCCTCGTTCGTATTCAAATAACAAACGTCAGCATAGTCAAGTAAAGGAAGGAGAAGCGATTGTGCTAAGGTTATTTTGCAATGCAAAGTAAAACATTTTTGAGTCTATTGAGAGAGTGGATGGTAAAAAAAGGTTTTACTTACATGAGATACTTGTTCGTGCCACGAAAGATCCTTGTCAATTAGAACTCCAAGATCTTTCACGATTTTGATAAAAGTATACATTGATTATTTATAAGAAGGGGTGGGATTTGTGCATTATTGATTAACGACAGCAGACGGGGACTGCCAACAATAATAGCTTGGGACTTAGTTGGGTTAATTAGAAGACCGTTCTCCGAGGACCAAGATGAGATGAAACTGAGATCATCGTTCATAGAACGGGCAGTACCTACTGTGAATGTCGTGGATGTTTAAGTGAATATATGTATAACTGAAGATCGTCAGCAAAAATGTGATAGTGACATTTTAAGGTTTTTGTAATTGAATTTAATTTTCTAATTTTAATTTTCAACAACAAAGGAGAAAGAACACTACCTTGGGGTACTCCAGATAACAAGGCGGTGACATCAGGAGTAGAATCAGCGATCTCAATGCACTGTTTACGATTGTTGAGACAAGTGAACCACTCCATATTTCAAGTTAGAGAAGAATCAATGCTAATGAGTAATATATTTAAAGATCACAATACATATTATAGAGATTTCTTGTGTTCGAATTTTCAAGGTACCTACCTCTTGTGAAGGTGACATACAAAACGGACCTGTTGTTACTGAATACAGGTTTTTGCATCAGAACACAAACATTACATTTTTACGTTTGGTTTTAAAGATTTATTTATTTAAGACACCAACAGAACATTGGAATATACCTACAATATACCTACACATATAAGTCAACACATATCAGGGAGCGCGTAGGTAGAATTATCGGCAAACATCTTAAAAGGCCACGCGGGCTGCGCAGAAGAAAATTTTGAGTTTTCTGACAACGTCGTTTTTTAATCACGTTTTAGAAAGAGCCTTGAAATATCAACTATTCGGCGGTGAAAGTGGCGTCCGCCGGCAACTTGGTGGTCTATCATCCAAAAGGAACTTCAGAGGGACAACATCGATACTTTGAGACCCAAGACAGTGTCCTGGAGATTACGTACCAGGAGAGCTGACCTTGACTAAAATGGGATAAGAGCAAACAAGAATAAGAAGACACTGTATACCGGTCACTAACCGATCATATTGAAGTACCTACCTAGTACCTACCTACCTACATAGAGTTTGATCTAATATCTTGTATACGCCATACTGATAATGTATTAGGTAGGTACATACAATATGACGAAGTGACGATACACCTGCGCAGTAGGTTTATGCAGCTCAATCTGGTTATCTGCACGAGCTGGTATATTGTAGATGTTAAATGCTGAGATACCGGAACGACTGTGACCGGAAGACTGTTTATGGTAATGCAATTTTGCGGTTTTATCTATAAAATTGTTACCGACAATGAAAAATTGTTTCTCTTTTATTCTAAAATAGGCAAAGAAACATAATGACACGTTTGATTTCCGTTCCAACGTAGAAAGGTACATATTTATTATAAGCACGTCATTTTACACCTTCCAAAACATTACAATAAATTGATAATAAACACTAACAATATATATATTTTTTATATCATATACCGCGTAGGTATTATATATTTTAATTGTAAATGATATCTACCTATAAAGGGATAAATCAGACCAAGCATATGTAATTTTAATAAAAAGTATAATTTTAAATGAAATAAAGTAGACGCTATTTGATGTACCAAATATCAAAAAACATCATATAGGTATAAGTAAAAGATAACCAGAAAATTTTACGAGAGTAGGAATACGCATTCAAACTAAATAAAAATACAAATAAATAAATAAATAAACAAAAAATATACAAATAAGAAATAAATAAATGAATAAGAATGTAGATAAATAAAATAATATTAATAAATAAATTAATTAATTAAAGAAACAAATTAATTAATTAATAAATAGATATTTGAATAAATAAAAATTAATTAAAAAAAAAAACAAATAAATTAATTAACAATCGCCGTGGCACAGTTGGTAAGCCGTTCGGTTTCTGTGCGAATGTCCTGGGTTTGATTCCCAGCAGAGGTGAAATTTATTTAAATTTATTTCTCACGCTAATATTGCATCTCTTGGCTGGAAACACCGGTTAGTTGGAAGAAATTGCCATATGGCAATAAACTCTCCACTTCCGCAGGGTGCAAGGAAGTTTTTTCATTATATTTAAATCATAGGTTTTCATAACTAGGTGTTGTAGTTAGCAAATTTTGTATGAATCGAATGTGAGTCATTTTTCAGGGGGGATTTTTGACGTTTTGGTTCCAGACCACATCGTTTTTTCTATAGAAAATAACGACTAATGTGAATTGTTTTCGGATTTATTTGTCTAAAAAACATTTAAATTAGTAATAATTTAGAGAACATTTATCTAGGATGTGTTGAAATGTAAGGAAAACTGAAATATGTTGCCAACCAAAACGTCAAACTCGCGATATTCCATGACTCACTTTTTGCACAGAGTACTACATCTAGGTATATTATTATAAAAATCTATGATTTAAATAAATAAAGAAACAAATAGATAAACGTATACATAAATAAAGAAAGAAATAAATAAACAAATAATTGAATAAATAACGTGGGTATTTTTCTCAGTTGCGTTGAAATGCACCTTTGTGGCTCAGTTGGATGGGTGGCTGATCCAAAGGTCCCGGGTTGGATTCCCGGTGAATAAACAGTTTTTAATTATGTTTTCAGTCTGGATCTGTGAGACCATTAATAGGTATCATAAGTCTCCAGAATGTGGCAACTTGTTATTGGGTGCGTGTTTAGTTAATACTTGACAAAATACCTGTTAATTACCCGAGAAGCAATATTAAATAATAAAATACCTATAAATAATCGGTCGGATAACAATTTGAAAATAAAGATGTCTCAGAATGGTTTGTTATAATAGATCTTGTGGTCACGAATTTAAACGTGGAAAGGTCTAATGTGCAATTTGTTTGATTATAAAGTATGTATTAAAAAAATACCTAATAGCTTCGGGTATAATGCGTAACTGTAGAAAACACGCATGGATAACAAATCGTATATTTTATGCATATACTAATTATGAGTAGGTATATTTATATAAAAGCAATAGTGAATAACATGACATCAAGGTTTGTAAACCGGAAATAGGCTGGGTAGGTAGGTATATTGGCTAAGGTTATGTACATCTCCTGATGTCAAAGTATATAATTAAAGTGGAAAGTGCCATACATTTCCAAGATATGTCTTAGGACCTGAATATAAAGAAGAATAGAGAACCATGATTATTGTAGGTAGGTAGGTATGTACACACTTAGTAAATTGAGAAATGCAGAAGATAACGAACATTTCATATTAAGTATTTTACTTAATTTTATTTTAATTTCTATTCAACTCAGCTGCGAGGTTGATACATGGAGATGAGATAAGATGTTACATAAAACCTCTTCTTAACGAACTAAACCGGTTGAATTGTCCAGAACGACTAGACTATAAGGTATGCTTGATGGTGTTTAGGGCTTTAACGACTTGGCTCCACACTACATTCAAGAACTGAGTCAAAAGAATGTTCCAACAGGAAGACAGCTCACATTGAGACCTGCTGTATCACAGAGGGTAATTATTCGGAATAGTATGTAATCGCCAATTTTGTTGATTTTTTGTCTATAGGTAGATAAAAATATACAGATTACGGGAAAATATTCATTTTCCCGGGAAACGCCCAGGAAAAATTAAAAAAAATAAATAAACTTACGGAAAAATGTATCGAGAATACCATACAATTTGGTGGTTTTGGGACATCTATCGGCGAATAGAAACGAATACAATAGTTTTGCCATACTTTGTTGACATCTATCGGCGAATAGAAACGAATACAATAGTTTTGCCATACTTTGTTTACAAAAACTATTCCTCATTTAAACACCGAATTTATATAAATAACTTTAAGGGCGTAGATCAAGGATGTATACATTTTCCGATCTTAATGAAACTTTAGATTCATAAAAATTATGTATTTTTAATTATTTTTAAAATATTATAAAATATTTAAAATCAATTTACAAACTGATATTACAATAACAAAAAGAACGTTGTGGCAGGCATTTGGTTTGACCATGCTTTTTTCACAAATTAAAAAAAATAATTCGTCTGATTATGTATGTGGAGAAGAACCATATCTTTAAAATGTAGTTTAAAAAATAATGCTATGTAATCATAATTTGATAAAATATAGCATTTAACATGGAGGAAATAGACAATACTGACATATTAGAATTTTATTTAAAAAAAAATAAAACTAACAACGACATATCATTGAGATATACAAATAAAAATATTTTTATTGCAAAAATATATTTGATCGATTTATTGCATTTTTTATAAAAATTAATCATTTATGCACTGATTTCAGCGCCATATTGGTGGTTCATTCGGATACTAAAAAAATATTAGATTCGAACCAGCATTTTTTGTTACGCCATCTAGCGTTAAGCAGTATATACGATTTGTTCAATACAATAGCTTACTTGACAATGCTGACATAATTTGACCGATAACTCTATCTTTCTTTTACACACTCACTCTCTCCTTCTCTCTCCTCACAACATGTACCAAAAATAAATTAGTACGTGTTTTTTCAGCGATGCATGATACACCAGACAAGGCACTTAATAAAAATATATTCTTTATTCATAGTGTTTTTTCCTTCGCATTATAAATGGTAATATCTTTTTATTAAATAAGTAGGTAATGATAGTACTATTTTCTCAACATTTTCATCATTTATTACATTACTATAGATAGGATTTTTTTAATTTTACGAGTATTTTTTACTCCTCACTAACACAAGGTGATATAGTGGGGAGTTATGATTTCGCAATTTTTAAGGGTATTTTTTTTTGCAGATTATCAACTAGTATCATGCTGAGATTGTATTCTGAAAGTTTCATCACAATGTATCTGTGTGTGTGTGCTATGTACGGCGTATTCATTTTTTACTTTATCGATTATAGACTAAAGTACTCATTCGATTCTATTCAAATTTTGCAAATATGTATATCTAATACTCGATTAGATCGCATTAGATTTTGAACGATATATGAATAGTGCTTCTCAATTTTTTTAACTGTCAAATATTTCAAAGTGACCCCAAGCTCAGGAAACTTAAAATTTTAAATTTTTGTTTTCAAATTCGTAAAAAGGCACATCACTTTCATAAAATGGCATTGAAGAGTTATCAAGTTTTCATAATAAAATATTTAAATAAAAAATAATTTAACAAACTCATTTCATGAAAATGTTGGAAATTTTCCATACAAAATTTGAATACTTTATAGAATGACTTGTTAGTGAGGAGTTTAGCGTTGGCCACACCCACTCGTTTTTTAAATGAATATGTCCTTGTTAAACAAGTACATATAAATCTTCCTACGTTCCCTAAAATAAGCAAATAAATGCTTGTGCTTAGGTGAACGAAATCGGCCGAGGCAGGATTCGAACTCGCGACCACTGGATTACTAGCACATCGCGCTAACCGTTGTAGAATAATCACGGAATTGGTTTTCATTAGATTATTGGTCAGGGAATATTGTATACAGTTTATTTCTATTCTAGTTTATAACAAAATAAGTACCTATACCTACACAAATTTTGTACCTAAATAATTAGCGCCTATATATGTACATATTATGTAGTAGGTATAAATGAATCTCGCCAAAAAGTCGTCACGAACAGAATAATAATAACGTAAATAACGAAATAGGAATTTATAGTACCTAGTACCTACAAAAGTGAATTTTTTTTTATCTGAGAAAAATCATAAAAAGTTAAATAATAAACACTTCCTAGCACCCAATGACATATTATTATATATCATTGCTTGCACCATTGATTTATATAATATATTATTATAATAGTATGTAGGTACTTTATGTACCTACCCGGCGTAAAGACTCTTGTGAATCCCGCGAGCCGGTACGTGTATGTGTGTGTGTGACATGAAGCTATCCATATTTGTCGATAGTTATTATTATTTTCAAATATTTTTGCGAGTCGTTGGTAGTGAAAGAGACATCTATACATAATATTCTATAGAGTAAGTGAGATCACGACAATAACTGCTGCCATGTCAAGTCAGCATATTTTACAAATCTACCATCGCGTTGACACGGGCCTAGTCGACCTTCGAGTATAGTCAGTAATATTATTATATCAACCATTTAGTGGAAAAAAAATAACGTCATTTAAGATTGATACACAACGACATTAATGTTATTATTTCCCTATAGTTTTCCCTTTCATATTCCTTTAGTTTTATTTATTAATCAAGAGGAAAACTTGCAGCGTATAATAAATTATATAAAATAAAGTTGATGCAAGTAAATATTAAAGCCTATTACAGGTTTTCACTAGTTACTGCAATATATTAAGATAAATTAGGAATATATTTTTTTTTTTTTTAACGGCGCTGGCCGGTTTACTAATGATATTAATAACAATTAAGCACTACAAATAATAATACTCAAATATTATTATTACCATTATACACTTCCTCAAAAGAAATAGCAGATCAATGCGTAAATTGTAAATTATTTAAAAGAGCAAAATAAAATGCAACAAACGCATCATCAAGCTTTCAATTGGGAATAGTTCACCCATCCAGATACTTAACATATCAAAGGATTAGGCTCTGAGGAGGTCTCTATACTACCTAACAACCCTACTGATTCCCGAATATTAACGTTTAAAAAATCTTTAACGATTCTACATGTATTCATAATTACCGTTTTTTGCATTTTTATTATTAAATTTTTCGATAAATCTATAATTTCTAAATTACGGATTAACGATTTTGGAATAATGCCAGTGGCTGAAATAATGAACGGTAATATTATTATTTTACGAGAATGCCAAAGTCTTTTAATCTCATTACCTAAAGCGGTGTATTTTCTAATTTTTTCATCAAAAGTTTTTATAATATTACTAGAATTTGAAATAGCCACGTCGCAAATATATGTTATTTTTTTAATTTTATCATGTATTATTAAATCGGGTCTGTTATGTTGAATTGACCGGTCAGTTAATATTGTTTTATCGTAATAAAGCGAAATATTATTATTTTCTAAAAATGAAATCGGATCATATTCATAATATGGTTTTATGTTTATCGCGTCAATTAATTTATATTTAATAGCTAAATTTTGATGTATTATTTTTGCTACTTGGTTATGTCTAAATGTATATTCTGATTGCGCGAGAAAAGAACAGCCCGATATTATATGATCGATTGTTTCCGGAAAAGCCAAACATTTCCTACAACTATCATCAACTACATTTATGTCTTTTATTATATATTTTTGATAATTTTTAGTTTTTATTACTCTATCCTGAATTGCTATTATAAAACCTTCTAAATCCGCGTCCAAATCACCAATACTCAACCATTTGTTTGACCAAATTTTGTCAACATAAGGTTGGTTGAGAAATTTTGGATGTATAGAATGAATTATTTTATTTAGCCACGAATTTAGAAGGTCGTCATTTATATTTATAATATTGTTATTGGCATTCTCGTAATTTAAATTTAATGTTGTTAAATTTTTGTCCGCCTCACAGATTACTTTATGCATTAAAGAACTATCAGATTTTTTGTGAAAGAAAGTTTTTAGCGAATCAATTTGATTATTATGTAACGATGTTATTTTTATTATACCCCTACCTCCTAAATTCCTAGGCAAATTGATTCGTTCAATCGCGGAATTAGGATGATGACAACGAAATTTAGTTAAACGCGTTCTAATTGTTCTTTCTAAACTATCGAAATCTGTTTTTGACCATTTAATAATTCCAAAAGAATATGTCAATATCGGTATTGCCCAAGTATTAATAGCTTTAGTTAAGTTTTTAGCTGACAGATTGCATTTTAATATTTTCGTAATTCTATCTTTAAATTTTATATTAATAACAGATTTTATTTTAGTGTGGTCTAATTTGTTAGACTGCGGATAACCTAGATATTTATAAACCTCCAACCCTTTCAAACTATCTATTTGAAAATTTCTTTGAATATCACCACCCATTTCTAGTATTTTACCCTTTTCGACATGTAAAGTTTTACATTTATCTAAACCGAAAGACATTCTAATATCATCTGAAAATGCTTTTATTATCCTAATCATTTTTTCCAATTCTGAATCAGATTTAGCATATACTTTTATATCATCCATATATATTAAGTGCGAAATTTTAATATTAGACCGTGGATGACCGTTAATTTTTATTCCATACTTAGATTCATTTAACATTTTAGAAAGCGGATTAAGAGCTAAACAAAACCAAAGTGGACTCAATGAATCTCCCTGAAAAATTCCGCGTTTAATTTTAATTCCTGGAATAGATATTTTATTAGAATTTAAATTTATTTTTAAATCTGTATTCCAGCCTAACATAATACATTTTAAAAAGTTTATAATAATTATTATTAATCTATAATAAAATAATTACTCATTTAATTATTATTATTAATAATTTTAAAAGTAATTTGATCAGGACGTTGTGAATTGTAAAATATCCGTGCTATTATTTTTTTAATTATAAATTGTAAAAATTCTGCACACCGGCTATATGAAGGTCCCTCTCGACTCCATCCATCTATCGCAGTCTATGCCTTTCCACACTTCTCCTTCCCTCCGGACGTGTTGTGAAGATTATTTTTGGCGTCTGGTCTTCCTCCATACGATAAAGGAAGACCACATATTTCAAAATACACATACATTTATTAATTTACTAGGCTTCCCAGAGATGGTTTGTTAAGAAAAAAAGTGGATAAATGTTATCAAAATTCAAAGAGGAGAACAAGACTGGTTGCCAACATCTTACTTTACAGTGTGTTCTATTCATTTTCTACCGAATGATTTGTATGTCACGACAAAAAATTATCGCCGTCTAAAAAAAACAGCTGTTCCGATTACTCTGGTAAAACTGTGCTATTATTTTTTTACAATCGTCATAAATTATTATTTTTATAATTTTATTATTATTTTTTACAATAATAAATAATAATTATTTATTAAATACTCTTCTTTTTGAAAGAAAAAGAGCAACGTTTCTTGTCACCATCAAATCTATACGATGTGTGTATATCTGAAAACGATTCAATATTTGACACTCCGCGAAAAACGTTCCACAAGAAGAAAAATCTTGAATTGAAGCGTATTAAATGCCTACTACAAATTATAACTAGTTATAACTAGTTTTTTCAACTGTTCATTACCACATCCCCGTGTTATAGGGAAGTGGTATGAAAATGATTTCGGAGATCCAGGATTTAGTAAGCGAGCGCTTGATATTTTAAAAAGCAAATACGAAGCTACTGGAAAAAGATTACTGTGCACTCTTGTCGCAGACGAGATGGCCTTACGTCACCAAACTATTTGGACGGGAAAGAAGACTGTCGGTGTTGGATCCTCGAAATCAAGCGAAATAGCTACTCATGTGTGTTCCTCGTAGTATGTTTAAACGAGAGCTGGAAAATGCCGGTAGCTTATTTTTTGGTTAACGGGCTGCCAGCTAAAACACGAGCATGTTTGTGCGTGTAACAACATGTCTCAGGGAGTGTTATAGCGTTGGAGTAGATATAGTCGCCATAACTTCAATAATATAATTGACGTTTTTAATTCTAGGGCTTGTAATTTATATTGTTTCTCAAAACCCATCTCATCTTCTAATTCTAATGAAATTTTCAAATTTCTTGAAGAAACCAAAAAAATCATATTGGGTCACAATATTTACTCTAAGTATAGAATTACATCCACGAAACGAATCTACATAAAAATTAATAAAAAAATAGTCGAAAGTAAAAACAAAACAGGGTTTTTAGCTTTTCTGGTATGTATTGAAAGTCTTAAGCACTTAACTACGACGTTAATTGAAACAGAACATAGATTTAAATATTTGGCTATATATAGACTCTCCCATGACCATATAGAAATTTTATTTGGTACAATTAGAAGAAATGGAGGCTATAACAATAACCCAAATGCAGTTCAATTTAAAGGGATTTTTAAAAAAATATTGAGTCATTTGGAGTTAAGATCTTCATTTTTAGGTAATCGCATGCCTTCGGAAAATATTCCCATTTTAAGTTGTTCATCGGCGGTGGAGAATATTAATACTACGACCGAAGATAATGTTACTATGGAAAGCGAAAGAATCGTTGTAGAAAACATTTAACACTTGACAGAGAAAGCTTATATTGTGAATCCATATACCAGGTTGTTGAATATATTTCAGGGTGGGTTTCTCGAAAGTTAGAAAAAATATTAAAATGTGAGATTTGCATAAATTGTCTTTTTACAAAAGATAAGGTGTGGTTTCATGAATAAATCACATTACGAGATATGGGGGAACTATGTTTTCCAAGTACAGACGTATATCGGATTTGCTGGTCAGAAACGATTATTAAAAATCACATTAAAGAAAAAGGACATATATTATCCGATAATTATGATGTAGAAATGATTAAAACTAGGATTTTAAATTATTTATAAATAGTTCTGACCTGTTTCAGTCTTTGGATGCTCACTCATAGGAGAAACCCCCTACTTTCAATCATAGGCTGCATCTTATCCGTGCCATTATTGAAAAATATTTAAATGTGCGTTTGCTGTGGTAGGACAAAATGCATGGAAAAAGCTCCCACACACTCAGACAAACCGGAAATATATCTTCTTTCAGAAAAATCTCAAAACGCATCTTTTTCGCAAATCTTACCAGAGCCAAAATGATATAACATGATACCTGTTGAGAAATTCATGCAAAAAAATCCTTTAACAACAGACGAGCATATATGAGAAGATGCATGAATGTTGATGAGGCAATGGATGTGTTAAGATAGAAGAATGTGGTGTTCGGTTTTCTCTGCCTACCTAGTGATTAAGATGGCATGATAGTACATATTATGTAAATGTAGATGAATACTTACTGCATATTTCATTCATAACATGATGTAAATAAAATACCTATCGATCGGACTTATAGTTTGGATTGTAGAGAGGACATAAAAAGGATAATATGCTGTACGTCATACATAAAAATTAATAATACATCACGACGAAACTCATAGTGTGCAGTGTGCACTCTCTACATAATACCCGTTGAGAAATTGATGCAAAAAATACGCTTAAAAATTGTTAAATCATGTCTCCATTATTCCATAGTTCTGTAGTGGAGAGTAAAAATATTGTGAAAAATATTTAATTTAAATAAGGATTGAACATTTTGTTAATATGCGTCACGTAATATTCGTTTGTAGATTCTTTGTTCTGTGTTTGTACAATGAAGAGGTGAATTGGTTGGTGTTTTCGCACATCTACAATTTGATATAAGTTTGTCTCTTTCACAGACCGCATATGATCTCAAGAGATAATAATATTATTCATACCATATTACACAGGACTGAAAGAGAAAAATATATCTACATTGATTCCGTTATTTATCGGTATAATAATATTTTTGCATTTCGTTTGATACATTATCCAATAAAAAACTTTTCACATTATCCGACAGATAGCGCTAAAACTATTTTTTAGCATTAAACCGAGTATTTTTTAGTTTTGTATACATATAGTAAATATGAAACACATTATGTATAAAATACATAAATAATAAATTAAATTAAATAGCTCTAATAACGCGTTCAAATATTGAAGCAAAAAAATATAATTTTATTCCAAAGTAACACCTGGTGGAAGAAACCAAAAGTTTTCTAAAAAAACTTCCTAAGGAAATTGGTAAATTTGGTTGATCTCTCGACTATTTTACGATTTTATCGCAACTCAATTATAGCGATGGTTGAAATACCCCGTTAATTAAAACACAAAGTTTGAATGTATGGAGTTATTATTGTAATATCATAAAAAAATAATATTACGTGCGAATATCATTTCAACTATTTTAATTTGGTTAGGTTAAGTTACAATCAATATCCACTCAATGTATAATGCAACTCGCTCACGCGAGTCGCAATGATAACTAAATACAAACCTAACCACCCTATTATAAGCAAACTTTTGGTAAAAATTGGTTAGGTTTGGTTTGTATGTAGTTATTATTGCGACTCGCGTGAGCGAGTTGCATTACATACTGTCACTCAATGTATAATGCATTTTGCTCACGCGCAAAGCATACAATATTTCATTTTGATGACCTAAAATAATTTCGATATACTTAATCTCACCGGAATTCTCGTTTTCAATCAGTGACAAAAAATTCAAATTTAAGTAGTATTTAAATATTTTATAACATTGTATTTTTTTTACATTACTAATTTTCGATATTTAATAGAATTTTCATTAACTTCAGACTTTCGCCGCGTGTTTCTATACTAAAAATTTGTTTGAATATTCGACCATAGATGTCAAAAAAGCAACTATTTGCTTAGAGTTTTTCATACATTTTTCGTAATTTAATATTTTTTTTTAATTTTTCTAGACGTTTCCCGGGAAAATGAATATTTTTCCCGTAAACTGTATATTTTTATCTACCTATAGACAAAAAATCAACAAAATTGGCGTTTACATACTATTCCGAATAATTACCATTGAAAGAAAAATTTACAGATGTCGTTACTTACATATATGAGTACAAAAAATGAAATATAATGCAATAAGTAACGCTATATTTATAAATAGGTGGCGATATAAAAAAAAAGGTTTTGCTAATCATTAATAGATAGTGCTAATTGCTATAATATATGTTTGCATCAAAGACATTTTTTTAATAAAAATAATTAAAATTAATATTCATAGATGTCGTTGCTTATAATAGTACAAAAAATGAAACATAGATGGCTCTAACATAATTAGTTGCGCTATTTATAAATAGATGGCTATATTGAAAAAGATTTGCTAGTCATTATTAGGTTTGGATCAAAGGGTATATTTTAATAAAAAGAAAAATTCACAGTTGTCCTTACTTATATTAGTACAAAAAACGAAATATAGATGGCTCTAATGCAATTAGTGACACTATTTATAAATAGGTGGCGATATATAAAAAAGGTTTTGCTAATCATTAATAGATGGTGCTAATTGCTATAATATATGTTTGCATCAAGGATATTTTTTAATTAAAATTAATATTCACAGATGTCGTTGCTTATATCAGTACAAAAAATGAAACATAGATGGCTCTAACATAATTAGTTGCGCTTTTTATAAATAGATGGCTATATTGAAAAAGATTTCCTACGTATTCATTAATAGGTTTGCATCAAAGGGTTTATTTTAATAAGAAAGAAAAATTCACAAATGTATTTACTTATATAAGTACTAAAAACGAAATATAGATGGCTCTAATGTAATTAGTGACGCTATTTATAAATAGGTGGCGATAAAAAAAAGGTTTTGCTAATCATTAATAGATGATGCTAATTGCTATAATATATTTTTGCATCAAGGATATTTTTTAATTAAAATTAATATTCACCGATGTCGTTGCTTTTACTAGTACAAAAAATGAAACATAGATGGCTCTAACATAATTAGTTGCGCTATTTATAAATAGATGGCTATATTGAAAAAGATTTGCTAGATAGTCATTATTAGGTTTGCATCAAAGGGTATATTAATAAAAAGAAAATTCACAGATGTCCATACTTATATTAGTACAAAAAACGAAATATAGATGGCTCTAATGCAATTAATAAATAAATTTGTAATGGTAAAATAAAAAATCTAATGCAATTAGTGACGCTATTTATAAATAGGTGGCGATAGAAAAAATATCAGTACAAAAAATGAAACATAGATGGCTCTAACATAATTAGTTGCGCTTTTTATAAATAGATGGCTATATTGAAAAAGATTTCCTAGGTATTCATTAATAGGTTTGCATCAAAGGGTATATTTTAGTAAGAAAGAAAAATTCACAAATGTGTTTACTTATATAAGTACTAAAAACGAAATATAGATGGCTCTAATGCAATTAGTGACGCTATTTATAAATAGGTGGCGATATAAAAAAAGGTTTTGCTAATCATTAATAGATGGTGCTAATCGCTATAATATATGTTTGCATCAAGGATACTTTTTAATTAAAATTAATATTCACAGATGTCGTTGCTTATATCAGTACAAAAAATGAAACATAGATGGCTCTAACATAATTAGTTGCGCTTTTTATAAATAGATGGCTATATTGAAAAAGATTTCCTACGTATTCATTAATAGGTTTGCATCAAAGGGTATATTCTAATAAGAAAGAAAAATTCACAAATGTATTTACTTATATAAGTACTAAAAACGAAATATAGATGGCTCTAATGTGACGTTATTTATCAATAGGTGGCAATATAAAAAAGGTTTTTCTAATTATTGAATAAAAAAAATAATCATTTGATTAATTAATCATTTTTATGTTAATTACTCATTTTAATTATTAAAAGTACAACTAATACTTTAGAGCCTATATTTATCTGTTTTTACTTCTGTGAATTTTTATTTTAGTATAAATATACACTTAATGCAAACCTATATTATAGAAATTAGCATCACCTTTAGAATAAATAAATATAGAAATAATTACAACCAATATCTACCATATTGGTTATTTCAAAAAGTTTTCAGTTTTTTTTTTAATGAAAAATGAATATGTCCTTATTAAACAAGTACATATACATCTTCTTACATTCCCTAAATAAAGCATAAATGCTTGTGCTATAGGTAAACAAAGTCGGTCGAGGCAGGATTCAAACTCGCGACCACTGGATTACTAGCTCAGTGCGCTAGTAACTGCTCTTCAATCAACCCATCTAAATTATTAATAGGCTATGCTTATTAATCGATTTGCTATATTTTATATACATAAATACATGTCTCATACATGTTTGTCTGCTCATGCTTCTTACATTTCCGTTTTTCATAAAATTGTTCACATGGTTGAGCCATCCTTTTCTTTGATGCCCCCGACCTCTTATTTCCTTTGTATGTTTTCTTCGTCAGGCGTTCTTCATTCATTCTTCCCAAGAGCCCAAATCATCTCAATTTTTTAACATTCATTCTATTAATTACATCATTGTTCATCTTACATTATTTTTTTTTTGTCCTTATTTCTGACCCTGTCATACATTGTTCTATTACAAAATTTTCTTAGATATCTCATTTCAACTGCATTTATTGTGCTTTCGTGCGACTTCTGTCATGTCCAGGTTTCACTAGCATATGTCAAGGTTGGCACAACAATTTCGTTAGTTTTTTTATTTATTAAATTTATAATGCATTTATAAAAAAATACATAAAAAAACATATTTTCCTTTACCAGAGTACAAGCACTCGTGTGTAAAGGAGGAGGCTATGAATGGCAACATTGGCATCCTTTGATATGTTGCCATTATTCATAACTGGTCTAGGCGCTCCATTCACTCTGTTTTCTGCCATAACTCGTCTTTCAATATCCTTATCAAGCCATCCATTCCGTCGAAACATGCTACCAGATAGATATACTTGTAGTTATTTTTTATACGTTTTGAATTATTTTTTTATCAAGTTTTTGTTTAATTGAATTCATTTGGTAAGTCACATAATATATTGATGTATAGTTTTAGTACTAATAAATGTAAATAAATAGCTCTATAGCTAATAAATGTAAATAAATAGCTAATATGTTATATAAATAGCTCTTACGAAAAAGGTATGCTATTTTTAAATATTCCCATCCATCATTGGCATTTTAGTCCGTCGTGGATCTCTTCCAGAAATTGTCTTCAACCCTCTCTATCGATCAATTGGTTAGTTCCATTATTCTGTTATCATTATATAACACATCATATCATATAGCCATCTCAACCTTTTGGGACAAGTGTTTAATACTATTTTTGGAATATGGTCATCATTCATCCAGCGAACATGTCCCAGCCAACAGGATTGTTGGATTTTTATGAATGAGTTTATAAATATTATTATTAATGTAAAAAAGATTTTGCTAGTTTTAGTCTAAAAATTTTGGCCGAGATTAAAATGCATTAAAAGTATTATAATGTTATTTTAAGTTGTATTTGAGAAAGTTCAGGAAATCGAGATCAGGTGTTTAGGAATAACTATTACGTAACAAAGGGAAGGAAGGAAAAGGATCAGGTATTTTCGGAAAGATACCCCTGCTTTAGTCTTTTCTTGAAAATGGAAAGCGAGTTTGACGAAGTTATATCAGGACTCAAATTATTCCAGAGTCTTGCTGAACGTGCTTCAAAGGAAAAGCTGAAAAATTCAGTGTTGTGAATTGGGATAGTTAATGTAGTACGTTCAGCAGATCGAAGCGATAGGCTGTGGTTAGGTTAATTTGGTTTTAAGGTAATGCGGTGAATAAGGATTAGAACGTATTATATAGAAGTAGAAAAATGTGGCATTCGGTTCTCTCTGCCTACCCCGTGAGGGACATGGCGTGATGGTATGTATGTATGACAAAATATGTTTATTTCACCGTTGTCATATCTTAGGACAATGGAGAAGATTACAGTAAGAGGAAATGTGATGGAATTTTTTGAGTCCAAAGATGAAGCGGATACAAACATTCTGGAGGCGCTCGAGTTTGTTGAGATGCTCCTCGTTCGCATCCAAATAACAAACATCAGCATAGTCAAGTAAAGGAAGGAGAAGCGATTGTGCTAGGGTTATTTTGCAATGCAAAGGAAGAACATTTTTGAGTCTATTGAAGGAATGGATGCTAAAAAAAAAGGGTTTTACTTACGTGAGATACTTGTTCGTGCCACGAATGATCCTCGTCGATTAGAACTCCAAGATCTTTCACGACTTTGGTAAAAGGTATACATTGATTATAACTGTTTAACTGTAGAAGATAGTTTAATTCATCTAATTGTCTTTGCTTTTACATTATGACATCATTTTAAAAATTGCATGTCTACTTCACCATAGATTTTTCTCGTGAATAATTTTAATAATTATAATAATATCAGAATTCAACCGCGGTTGTGTCTATCTCAGTAACGAATTTCGTGGTGGTCACCCGTCCACCGCTGTCAAGTTAGATTTTGATGGTGAAAAATATAACTCATGAGTCATCCTACATACAGTCCTGACCTGGTACCTTATGACTTCGTTCTGTTCTCAAAAATAAAAAAAAGAATTACGTGGTAAACACATTTTATCACCAGAAGAGGATGTCGAAGTGTATGAAAATGAGAGTACGAAGTCACTATGGAGGAGTAAGTTTGAAAATTGGATTATTTGTGAGAAAAAGTGCATTCACGCTAATGGAGAATATTTTGAAAAATGAATACATTTTTGCCATTCAGTGTCATTTTTTCTAATGACATACTCTAGGACTAGATTGAAGAGTGTGGGTGCCAAGCTGTCGCCCTGCTTAAGGCCTTGAGATACTAAGAACCCCACAGTCATCTCATTCTCTATCTTAACATTGCATTTCATACTACTCATTGTTGTTTTCACTAATCTTACAAGCATCGTTAGGATTTTAAAAGCAAGTAATTTTTGGTTGGGATTTTTAAAGCAAAAAAATTCATAGAGCTTTTCCGGACTTATACTGTCATAGGCTTGTTTAAAGTCTATAAATAGCTGGGAAACATCAACGTCGAACTCCCAGCATTTTGACAGTATCTGTCTCACTGTGAACAGTTGCTCTGTTTCTTCTGAACCCAGCTTGGTATTCCCCTATGATAGTTTCTGAATAGTGTTCTCTCCTTTCTTTTAATATGATTGTTATTACTTTATAAATATCTCTGTAATTTTCACATTTGAGTTTGTCTCTCTTTTTGTGTATTGGTCTTATGAGACACAAGACACCTAAAATGTCACAATTCTTTGTTCTATGCCATATATTTTGAATAGATTTTATTTCATCAAAATTCCAAACTACCTTAATGAGATTTTTATGATTCAATCTATGGTAGCAGTTTTTATTATCAGTACATTCACTTGTGTAAAAAAATTAAAAATTTGCTGCTTTAAAAAATTGTGAATTGGACATGGTGCTAGTTCAAGCAATGATTTTTTTTTTCTTAATTTGATTATTTACGTTTTTATTCTTTCTCTAATATGTTTTTGTTTATACATTCTATATTCTCTTTCATTAGTTTAATTTGTTTTTAATAACTTTTTAAGACCATTCTATGTTATTTTTTTATAACCACGAAGTCAAGTGTTCTGTAAGGGACCTATCTACAAAAAACAATATGCATGTAATGAAACTTCTTGCTCCTTCCCAATCCTTTTTTTTGCTATGGTGTTTTTTTATATAATTTTAATTTTATTTATCTTGGTGTTATGTATATTTCCTCTGTTCTTTTGTAGATTTCATTTGTTGTTGATGTACATGTATAATGTTGTCACTGTAATATGGTTGGTTGGAAGAAATTGCCTAATGGCAATAAGCCCGCCAGTGTGCATTATATTTGTTAATATTATGTACAAAAAGTTAAATAAATAAATAAAAAATAAAATTAAGTTTACAAATATCTACTGTAGGTACTTTCTTTTGAAAAAATGTTTATGTAAGTGGCCAATTCGAGAGACTTTCTGTGTGGCCTATGTAAAAATAAACAACAGTACTTATTTCATATAATTATTATTGTAAAATGAATGATATGAAAAATAGATAAGCTGTTTCATGTTCAGAGAAATGAAATTGAGTGAGAAACAATTATAAATTCATTTTTCCCCTGCTGGGGATCCAAATCAGGATGCTGGCATAGAAGTCGAACAAAAAAATTAAAGGTTTTTAGACAAATTGATTTCGATATAAAATGGTATGTGAGGTATTATGTATTGCTCTACTCTCTAATATATGAACGATATATTATAAATATTAATAGATTATTTTTATGTATATATGTTTATTTTATTAGAAACTGAATTTCAAACAACACACCATATTCATATTAAATCATAACATATAATATTGATTATCTATGTTATAAATAAATTATGTTATAAATTTCAAATTTAAATAAAAATACATAATACATATTGCAAATAGAAATTGCATATAGACATGTTTTGATTTAAATGAAATAAGTACAAAATAATTATAATTCAATGACTAGCTTCTGTTGTGTCTATTTCCCCAGCCTCTCTTGTGATCATCTTTGTATTCATCCATATTGCGAGCTCTTTCTAATACCTCAGGATCATCATTCTCTATCAGTTGTTCCTAAAATATATTATCAATCAATCATTCAATTATATGCAACATAAATTAAATGTTCATAATATGATCCAATAGGATTAATCATAGATCTAATCTACTTAAAAATTACCATATGATAAAAGTGACCAGGGACCTGATTTTCATTTCAATAGAAACCATCTGCATACAAAAAATATATATTGTTGAAAATTATATGTATATGGTTTTATATCATTGTGCAAATATCTATTAAAAAGCTGTAGATAATCTGTGTAATGGTTTTAGTAGTAGTTTGACTGTAAAAAAGTGATCTTGCTGTATGGTTTGTGTTGTGTGTGACGTTGTGTAATATTTACAATTTAGGTGGAGGCAGAGTGGTTAGTATTCAGTGATCGTGAGTTTGAATCCTGCCACGACCAATTTCATTCACCTATAGCACAAGCGTTTGAGCTTAGTTTAGGGAATGTATATGTACTTGTCACAAGGACATATTCATTCTTTTTAAAAATAAATATCTTTATATAATTGGGTTTCGATGATTTAGCGTATTTTCAAGCGATTGAAGACATATAACAAGCCAAAACTTAGCTGAAAGGCCACCAAGAGAGATATGCTTAAAAATATTCAAATAAAAATCAAACGATAAAAAAAAATGTTTGTTGCACATAATATATTCAAATGTACATATTTTGCAAAGAAAAATATACAAAAAGATGCTCGTTAAAATATGTTTTTAGATTATAAAGTATACTAAGAATAATAAAAACATAGAGAATGTTGGAAAAAATATACATTCTTATACCAAATAATAAGCAGTTGACATGTTGACTGTGTTCAGGTAAAAGACATTAATCCACAATTTTGGCAAAACTAATTTTATGGTGGAAAATCAATCATCAGAGTATTTTACACATTCTGGTAAAAGGATTTAATCCGCAGACTTCTAGTTTTTAAAAAAACTGAAAATAATATTTTCATGCTAGGACTCAAATGAAAATATCAACCAGGTAAAAGGATTTAAACCACACAAATTTCATTTGCGCACTTAAATATACCATCCAGATTTTTTTACGGCGAAGCAAAAGGCATTATATCACATAACTCAAACATTTAGATGGGTTGATGGCAGAGCGGTTAGTGCGCTAGGGTAGTAATCCAGTGGTTGCGAGTTCGAATCCTGCTTCGACCAATTTCGTTCGCCTATAGCACAAGCATTTATGCTTATTTTAGGGAACGTAGGAAGATGTATATGTACTTGTTTAACAAGGACATATTCATTTTTAATTAAAAAAAAAATCTGGGTACATTTTGTTCTAGCAATATCTAAGATGGCCATAGATATAGGTACTTTAAAACAGTTCAAACTGCTTAAACACAAATTGCTCATTACTGTCTGATAGTTTGCCGTGCGTGGAAATTTTAGTGAATGTTTCTTAAAATTGATAATAATTTGTGAAAATTATACATAAAGATGATGAATTCATGAACAGAACATATTTTAAGTTTGTGTAGAGTCAATGATATCAAGAATAAACATCAAACCCTACACATACCCTAACCATAACCCTACTAACCTGTATAAAATAAATTTTCACACCTACTAAGTATATTTACTGATATTGTATTATAATCTTGTTTTATTTGATATAGGTACTAGATTTTATACTCGGCGTTGCTTGAGAAGGTAAATGTGAAGTAATGTGCTAACGTATCAAGAAAATCGTTTTCGTAATTTTGAACTGTTTATTTGTTATGATTAAATGAGTAGAAAATATCCTATACAATAAATAAAAATAAATTTTTTTTTTAAATCAGTCCCCTCCGTCCCTTCGGTCCCTCCATCCGTCCTTTCCTTCAGTCCTTACTGTCCCTTTAGTCTCAAAAAATGTAAAGGGAAGTGGTTTTTAGTTTGAAATTTCAGTAGGATTGGACTGGGAAAGAAATTTCAGCAAGATTGGAGTTGATAAGTGGTTTTATAATTTCAATCAATTTAAGCATTATGAAGAGTTTAGTGTTGGCCACAACCCCCATGTTCTTATAATAATAATAATAAAAATTTATAAAGCGCCGTTTAGTGATACAAGATCACTCCAAGGGCGCTGTAGCTTATTTGTTGGCTCTACAAAAAAAGGCAGTCTTACGAAGTTTACCGAAGGTGTCAATGCTCTGAGCTCTACGTATGTCAAGAGGCAATTTATTCCATTTTAAAGGCCCGTTCACACTAAAACCGCGATCATAGTAAGCCGCCTTATTGACTCTGTCCAATTCTTTTAAAGAATTGGTACTCTGTGATTCAGACGATCTCAGCGTAAGCTGCCTCCCCGATGGAACATTCCTCTGGCACAATTCCTGAACGTAGTGTGGAGCCAAGTCGTTCAGAGCTTTAAACACCATCAGGTATACCTTATAGTCCACTCGTTCTGGACATCTCAACCAGTGCAGTTCGTTAAGAAGAGGTGTTATGTGACATCTTTTGTCGGCTCCATATATCAACCTCGCAGCTGCGTTGAAAACTATTTGTAATCTATCAAGCTGATACTTTGGCAAACCCGCATAAATAGCATTACAGTAATCCAGCCGTGACACCACAAATGCATTAATAAGAGTTTTAGCTTCGTTTTTGGGTAAGCTCCGGCGGATACTTTTCAATTGCCTCAGATCCAGCCGTGACACCACAAATGCATTAACAAGCGTTTTAGCTTCATTTTTGGGTAAGCTCCGGCGGATACTTTTCAATTGCCTCAGATGAAAAAAACAAGAGCTAACAGTTTTTGAGATTTGCAAGTCCAGTGATAGTTTGTTGTCCAGGTGGACGCCTAGAAATTTGAAGGTATTTGATGGTATAAGTTCTTCTCCATTGATGTTAATCGAAGTATTTTCAATGAGATGCTGTCGTCGCGGTGAAACTACCCACATAAACTCGGTTTTCGTTGGGTTTAATTTTAGCTTGTAGAGCGACATCCTGGCAGAAATTTTTCCAATGCAACCAACGGTATCATTCACAAGACTATCGCTGTTTTGGGCAGTGCAGAATTTCACAATGAGGCAATCGTCAGCATAAGCATTTAAATCAAAACCTTCATTTTCTATTATATCATCAAGCTTTTTAATATACAAAATGAAAAGAATGGGTCCCAAAACTGACCCCTGTGGCACCCCACATTTAATTTTCTCCGAAGAAGATGATTTATTTTGCAATATGATCTTATATGTTATTAAGTGTGAAAAGTGTATTTAAAGTTCTGCTTGTCCCATCCGCTTGGATCGTTAAATGAATTCCAAGTACATACTTTTTGTATTAATTCATTTACGAGATTAATATATAAACAAACAAAAATTTAGATAATTATTAAGTCGGCCTTCGTGGCTCAGTTGGTTGGGTATCTGACTGCTGATCCAAGGGTCCTGGGTTTGATTCCAGGTGGAGACACAGTTTTTAATTGTGTTTTCAGTTTGGATCTGTGAGATGATTAATATTGTAAGTCTCCAGAATGTGGCAACTTGTTATTGGGTGCATGTTAAATAATTATTTGATATAGTACCTGTTAGTTGCCTGAGAAGCTACATAAAATAAATAATTAAAAATCATACAGATACAAAAGAGAAAGGCAATCGTGGTTTCACTGGATTCACAAATCCAAGCCCATGAGTACAGGCGACCAGAGTACCAGACAGAACAGGCGAGCCACATTGGCTTGTGACCATGTATGCGGGATAATGGTAGCCCCTTTATGACTCATGTCACTTTCACCACTCACCGATACTCCACTCCCCTGGGCAACCAAATCCAATAGTACGCGCTTTTACCACCCTAATAATGCTGCTTTACCACCCTATCCAAAAGTTCTTTTATTTTACCTCTAGGGAGACCCAGGTCTTTGAAGTAGGAATATAAAGATTTTGCGGGCAGGCCTCTCGTCCCCACCTCTACAGCATAAAGCCATTTTGAACTGTTTTATCTACCAGTTGTTACTGCTACCAGTATCTACCAGTTATCTACAGTTGCTACCAGTATCTACCAGTTATCTACTTGTATTTGTTTAGTTTGTATTGGTGGTCTTTTGGAATATTTGTGACCCATGGAACAGTCAACTCCACATAAATAACTCTTTTCAATGAAAGAGAGTAAATTGTCAAGTCAGGCCTAAGAGACGAGATACAAATCTCCTTTGGAAGGTTATATCTCTCTATCCATTAGGATATTCCAGTTATCTGACTTTCTTATTATTGATATTAATTTCTTTGTTGTAGGTCTGCCTTTTGTCCCGTTTTTACAAATGTTACAACCGACTGTTTCTATGTGGTTAATCCTTAGATTGCCCTTGTCACCGCAAGGCTGGAAGCTTCTTTCACAATTTCAAGAAGGTTCAAAAATGAACATTTACCAAAGTAGTAGATAATTTGTAAAGTGTGTGCAATCCTTGCATGGAAGGAATTATCTACAGAAATGAAAATCGGGTCCCAGTGAAGTGTATATTTTGGAAATTTTGGTTGGTAAAGAAATTGATTAACACAAAGATGTTTGCCCGAAATGTTTAACTAACTATACAGAATATTTGAATAACTATGTATTTAATATTGTGTGGAATCTATTTTTTCACAAAAAAATGTTTTGTTTTACCTTTTCTTCCTCTTCTTTTTCTTTTGTATTTTCCATGTCCATTTCAGTAGTGTCTTGCAATGATATTGGACCCTTTTTAGTCTGTGGTCCAGGAAATCTAAAACATGAAATGCATTTAATAGTATGTGAAAAGTAACATTTATATTGAAGACAAGAGTTAGGTACATCTAATGCGTTATTGATACACAATATAAAGATATGTTCAGCAGTTAAATGGTTTTGTAATGTTTAAAAAAGTAAAAGTTTTACAAAATAACCCCACAAAAAGAAAAAAATACTTATGACAATATTAAACAATTTTGAGCTGTTTCACACTGAAATTATAAAGATAAATTTATTTGTTATACCAAATGTATAAAAATAATTATTAATAATCTCACTGAAAAGTTATTGCAAATAAATAAATATTTTAATGTGCAAAAATTAGTTAACTGGATATATGTAGCAAATTAAGTTCATCCCCTCTTACACATAGTAACCAAGTTTGTCTATATTGATTATTAATTTATTGAATAAACATAATTTAATCACAATTTACTATAATGATAAAATTATTAGATTACCGAAGATGAAACATTGATAATGAATTACTTACATCCCTTCTTTTACTCTCTGATCATAGAATTCCTCAACGGTTAAGACAGGTAATGAAGGATATCCGATTCCATATATGGTTTTTTGTATTGAATCTTTTGTTATGATAAATGGTTTTAGAGGTGTTGGACTTCTCTTGGGTTTCTTTTCTACTTCTTCCATTCCTATGAAAAATACACAAATTACTTTTCATATGAAACAACATTAAAAAATGCAAACAATGAATAATAGTAAATTGATTGATACCTTTCATTTTTTGTTGTTCCATATAATCCAGTAAAGGTTTTTCAGCATCAATACTATTCAATTCATCAATAGATTGATTAACATAAGATTTGATTAGAGTAACAAAGTATTCTCTTTTTGTGCTTTCATCAATATTTTGAGAATCCATCGCTGCTTGAAGCTTTTTTAATTCACTTTGTAAGGCTTTTTGTTCTTTGAACCGTTTTATTTTTTCCTCCCGACTCATGACCTTGAATTTGAAAAAAATATTTAAAAAAATTGACTCCAAAAAAGCTATAGTGAAAATATAAAAACTAAAAAAGTTAAATGATTTTTGTGTTATAATCTGACTCAAAAAAATCACTGAACCGAAAATAAAATCAACACAACTGAAAAATCACCTAAAAATGCTGCAAAGTATAAAATAATAACCTAATTTAAATGAAGAGCATGTAAATTTTAAATTTCAACACATTTTATTAACAAATGCATAAGTTGCAAAATATTTATTTCACATCACGTCACTTTTTGAAGTAGGCACTAAGCAAACATATTATGGAACACACTCAACAGTTCATAGATATGATTAGGCAGTAGGTATTTAATGAAAATAAAATCATTAAAATCGGTCACACACAAACACACATAAAAAAAATCTAGTCAAATTGATAATGAAAGTTTTTTAACAAATGAATATAAATCTCTATATAAGAAGGTCTTCGGTCAGTTGATACTGGAAATGGCTTGATTTTATTCTCTAGTAGGTACAGGACACACTGGATATAATATTATTTTCGGCTCGGTGATTGTATGCTCGGGTATTTCAATTTTCCAGGATATATTTCATCTCAGTGGCAAATTTCATCCAAATCCATTCAGTCCTTTTTGCGTAATTGAGTAACAAACATCCAAACTTTCGCATTTATAATATTGATAAGATTGCTTTTGGGGCAACTAACAGGTACTATGTCAATTATTAATTTAGCATGCACCAAATAACAAGTTGCCACATTCTAGAGGCTTATGATGTTATGATGTTCTCTTGTGTTTACAAGTAGAATGCTGCATAGTCTCGCAGTAACACAGAGAGCCATGGAAAGGAGAATGCTGGGTATTTCGCTAAGAGACGGAAAAACTAACTTGTGGATAAGAGAGAAAACCAAAGTAACCTACGCTGTCCAAAAGGTTGCAAACCAGAAGTGGAGCTGGGCAGGGCATATCGCCCGAACCACGGACTCCAGATGGACTAAAAAAGTGCTGGAATGGCGACCTAGAACGGGCAAGAAAAGTGTTGGAAGGCCTCTAACCAGGTGGTCTGACGATATCAGAAGAGTAGCTGGAGGCGGATGGATGCGGTCTGCCCAGGATAGGGAGCTGTGGAGGTCTCAGGGGGAGGCCTAAGTCCATTACTGGACGAAAGAGGGCTGACGAAGAAGAAGAAAATGATGTTCATCTCGCAGACCCAAATTAAAAACAGTGTCCCCACTGGGAATCGATCCCGGGATCATTGGCTCAGGAGTCAGATAACTAGCAAATTGAATAAAGAAAGAAAATAATCAATGGTATAGAAAATATTCAAGAAAGTACTAATATTGCAAGAATATTTATAAACACAGGTTGAAAAGTTTGGAGAATAAATGGTAGGTATATTATTTTTATAAGGGATTATTGATGTTTTTGACATGTAAAATATATATAAATAAATTTTACCATTGAAACCAGTCTTGCTTGTTCTGTTTGTGTGGCGGTTATTTTATTTTCAGTACTATCTTCTGAATCTGTATGTACTTCTGGAATGGATATATCTGTAATACCATAGTCTTTGCATCTTTGTAGAAAATCTCTGAAAGTAGAAATAATGTAAAATATGAATGTATGTATAACATAAAAAACCAAGGTTTATTTTAATATTTATAATATTGTGTATCATGCGATTCATGAGTTTTGGATAGAAAACCTTTATTTTGTTGGTTTATATTTAGATATTTTGAACAATGAATAATAATGGTTTTCTTCTTTGGCTTTCAAATTATAACAACTGATTTGCTTTCTATGAAGATAAAATTACAACAACTGATTTGCTTCCTATGAATATAAAATAATAACAACTGATTTACTTTCTATGAAGATAAAATTATAACTGATTTGCTTCATATGAATATAAAATAATAACAACTGATTTGCTTCCTACGAAGATAAAATTAAATCAATCTGATTTGCTTTCTATGAAGATAAAATTATAACCACCGATTTGCTTTCTTTGAATATAGATGAATTTTTTGACAAAGTGCAGTATATTTGAATAAGTGTTTATATATTGTGTGAATTGTTTATATCATTGATATTTATGTATGCACAGTAGTCATATGTGTATGCGTGAATGTTCAAATGTGTGTAAAATTTAATTTTCTTTTTATTTATTTTATATTGCTTCTCCAGCAACTAACAAGCACTATGTCATATATAAATTTAACATGCATCCAATAACAAGCTGCCACATTCTGGAGACTTATGATATTAATCGTTTCACAGATCCAGACTGAAAACACAACTAAGTCTCTCCGGACACTGAGAATCGAACCCGGGACCTTTGGCTCAGCAGTCAGATATCTAACCAACGGAGCCATGAAGGTCGACTGAGACATTTGGCATAATGCATTGGTTATGTAATATGCCGAAACTTCATTGTCATGTAGCTTTTTTCAGATGGTTGACTGGAAGACATTACTTCCAGTCAATAATATCGCCATTTGTACAGTATAATAATATTGAATAAATAAATACACAAAGTCCTTTTTCATGAGTTAAGTTTGCAAGGAATACATCTCACAGGGAATTGTTTTCATAAGAGTGACTTTTATTTATACTAATTTTAATATTAGAAATGTATGTATATTGCACCAAAATACCAATTAGCTCTTTAAATACCATACCTTTAAATATTTACTATGCCATTGAATAATTCTTAAACAATATATAAAAAATAATGTTAAGCTTTGTGACCGAGTGCTTTACTTCAAATGATTGTCAACATCAGGGCAACTTGATATGGCACATGTAGAAGAAAATTTAAAAATATTGATTAAATCAATATTTCAATCCGACCGCCGTGGCACAGTTGGTAAGCCGTTCGGTTTCTGTGCAGGCGTCCTGGGTTTGATTCCCAGCAGAGGAGAAATTTATTTATATTCATTTCTCACGCAAATATTGCTTCTCTGGACTGGAAACACTGGTTAGTTGGAAGAAATTGCCATACGGCAATAAACTCGCCACTTGCGCAGGGTGCAAGAAAGTGTTCATTATTATTATTATTAAATCATAAAAACATAAATTAGACAAAACTTACCTAAAATATATTTCAGAAACGTTGATAATATTTCGTCTTGGTTGATTTGTTACTTTCATTGTGAGAGTGCCTAGTAATGCTGGTAATAATAAATACTGTAAGGACTCAGTTGTTAATTCTTCAACACTTTCATTTGAACTAAATATTCCACTACATGAGACTAATCGAGTAGAATCTTCAAATAAACGCATGCATTTTTGTATATTTTGCTGCAAATTAAAACAAATAGCATAATTAAGAATAGTGTAGTTTTTAGAAAAAACAATTAGAAATCATGAGGGATGTGAAGAGTGCAAATTTATTTTATTGGTTCTGGTATATGTGGGTGTAGAGGACGAAGAGCAACAGCCACCCACTATGGACGAAATATGCCATGCAATCAAGTGCCTCAGGAATAAAAAATCACCTGGGCATGATAATATACCCGGAGAACTGATCAAATATGGTGGCAGTGGTATTCGCGCAAAGCTACACCACTTAATAGGTCAAGTATGGGAGACGGAGAGGATGCCAGATGACTGGAACGTTGGTATCATATGTCCCTTACATAAAATAGGGAGATGCCATGAATTGTGACAACTACAGAGGCATCACTCTGCTAGACACAGCATACAAAGTCTTTGCTGGAACCTTGTTTGGAAGACTTCTCCCACATACTGAGAATATTGTGGGGCAATACCAAAGTGGCTTCAGACCGAACAGATCTACCATTGATCAAATATTTTCACTGATGATCATACGGGAGAAGGTGCTTGAATATAATATTGAAACACACCACATGTTCATCGACTTCAAGGCAGCATATGATAGCATCAAGAGGACCAAACTGTATGAGGCAATGACTGAACTGGGTATCCCCAAAAAACTAATAAGACTCACCAAGATGACAAAAACACAGTGCTTGATAAAAGTGCAAAATAGCAAATCAGAACCATTCCTGATGTACAAGGGCCTGAGCCAGGGCGATGCACTGGCATGTCTGTTGTTCAACATTGCCCTAGAAAAATCCATTAGAGATTCAGGAGTAGAAATAACAGGAAGTATCTTTAGAAAATCTGGATCTTGTGTCTAGAACTCTTCATCAATTGAAACGAGATCTCCTAAAACTAGAGACTGCTGCAAATGACATGGGACTTAGGATAAATGCATCCAAAACCAAATACATGCTGGCAAGCAAGTCACAGGCAAACCACACACATCCACCATTAGACATAGGGTCACACCACATAGAAAGAGTCAACTCCTTCAAATACTTGAGTACGGAAATCACCCACGATAATAAATACAGTACCGAAATTAGAACACGGCTATCAGCAGCAAACAGATGGGCTGTATAAGCATCTGAAGTCCAAATTGCTTGGTAGAAAAACCAAAACAACCTTTATAAAACACTCCTCCGTCCAGTCATTGCATATGGAGCCGAATGCTGGGTAATGACCAAAAGAGATGAAAACATACTCCTGATATTTGAAAGGAAAGTCCTCAGAAAGATATTTGGTCCTGTCAAGGAAATGGAGTGTGGAGGAGACGATTCAATCACAAATTAAAGGCACTTTATGGCGAACCTAATATTGTACAGTTCATTAAAATAAGAAGACTGCAATGGTTGGGCCATGTCCACAGGATGAGCGATGATCGTACTCGCAATAAGGTTTTAAACACCACACCAGACGGAAGAAGAAGCAGAGGCAGACCAAAAATGAGATGGCTGAACGATGTGGAGGCTGGTGTACAAGCGCTGGGCCTTACCAACTGGAAGATAGCCGCAGAGTGCAGGGAGTAATGGGGACGGATTCTGAAGGAGGCCAAGGCCCACAACGGGCTGTAGGGACGATGATGATATGTGCAAACCGCCCCCCTCCACGACGAATAGTAATTTGACAGAAAATATAGTAAAAAAAATCACAAAAGATCTTATTAGTTATATTAGGTCCTTACATATGAAATTGGCGTTTTGTATGGGAGGAACTTTTGTTCTACAACATGGATGACTTATTATATACTTGCAATAACATAGCTGAGGGTTTGCGGTTACATGGATTATTCTAGAATAGCAATTTAGTGAACCTAGGTTTAAACTTAAGAGTGGCTTATTTCTTGCACATAAATTATTAAGCATTTTTGCTTGATGATACATACATGTTTATTTTTCTACCTACTACCTACTTTTTGAAATTAAATCCATCCATAAGGCTTTGATATTCCACAGATATACACTACACAATATTTCAAAGGTAATCAACATTTATATTTCAAACAAGAGAGCTGCTACCTATAGGTATTTAATTAATTTTAAAGAAATCAATTGTTAAGTCTGAATTCACCGATTATCAAAAATAAGGAAATATTACTCTGAATGAATATTTTGTAAATAAAATGAGTCATGTCTGAGGATCAATACGTTCATATTTACTAACGTAAAATAATAATCAAGTCGGGATTACAGAAAGTGTATTAATGGTTACTTAAAATGAAGTAAAATAATAATTCAGCGTACAATACAAATATATACATAAACAGAATAAAATATTTGAGGTTATGTTATTGCGCAGATCTCAATAAATACAACTTATTTATTACCTGAACATTCGGACCATTTGTTGCTTCTTTAGTGCTTTCAATATCGTGATAAATTTTCATTGCATTGTTAAAGATTTCTGAAAGTTTTTCTTCTGAATTTTCGACATTCTCCGACGTAGACGCCATTTTTTGTTGTTGTTATGTTCATAGAATAAATTCTCTTTTCTATGGTTCTTAGACTTGCACAGTATATATTATATCTTTATTCTATGACTTGCACTTGATAATTGACTGTTCGACGAGGGCCTAACGGCCCCGCGTGCCTGTCATATTGCGCATGCGCGGAGATTTTATCGGTACAATTTTTGGCGCAGTTTTATTAAATTGATATGTTGGTAAATGAAAATCCACTTCAACATAAAAAATAATAAGTAAGTAATATTAGAAATCATACAATTACATAAATAATATGTTAAGAAATATAATTTATTTGAAAAATGTGATCAAAGACGAATAAACAATAATCTTACGAATATACAATAAACTTACAAATGACAAAGGTATTGATAACATTTTCCTGCAATCAATTTCCATTCAATATATAAAGCAACTCGCAGTCGCTATTATTATTAAAGACTAACTGAACCTAACCAAAAATTAATAAAAAATGGGATTTACGTACTCATCATATTATTTCGCTATCGTAAAATTTCCCCTTGATATATCTATCTCCAGACGCTAGTATTTGAATAGACAACATTGGCGCATGCGCAATATGACGGGGCACGCGGGGCCGTATAGGCCCTCGTCTATGTTCGGACCAAGGTTCGGACCATAATTCGATTTAGTGCTGCCAGATGGGAAAAAAGATGCCAAAATGCACCAATGTTTTAATAAAGCGGCTTAAAAAAACAAGCGGAGTTAGGCTTGCTGATCTCTTTTCCTGGGGGGAGGGAATCAATTCTCATTATTTTATTGAGTCGATTCGAAAAAAGTGGAACCGCTTTAGTCCAAAACCGAGAGTGGAACCATACATCTGGTAGCAGCCATTTGAGGTGAATCTATTTAGCTCATTTGATAACAGAGATTCGATGTTTGTATACGAAATAATATTACCAATGATAAATAAAAATTTTGAAATTTTTTTTTGTACGTAAAAGATGAAAATAAAAACAAATCTTCTTCACGATAAGACAAGAGTCGGGTTTATAAATACTCTAAGCTAATTTTAACATTGATGTTTGCTGATTTTTAAAAATAATATTACGTAATATGGCTCTCGGTTTTCTCAGCCTAACCCGTTAGGGAAATTGCATGATAGTAGTGGTCGGTGGTAGAGTGGGCATCGCACTAGCATAGTTATCCAGTACCTACCTAATCACACAATAGCTGACTCAACCGATATCGTTCGCCTATATGCTCTATATCACAACTATGAGGATGTATAGGTATGTAAATACTTTTCACATGGTGAATTGCCATATAAAGCAAAAAAAAAAAAATACTTTTCACAAAGTCAAAGGTATTGATTCTTTAATAATTAGTTGCATGGAACACAAGAGATCTAACTGTCGATGGCGATATAATGTATAGTTGAAAAATACGTTAATTATTGAATATTTTATGCGTAGTTGTTATTTCTCAATACAGATAATTTTTTTTATACGGCAGCCCATCAATTTCTAAGCACGGAAATAAGGATTATTATGGTAACACACCAAATGTTGACAAAAGTGACAGGTATCAGCTGGTTTTCGTGTTGATTTTTGGCTGGTTGATCGGGATTTTATTTTATAAAACATTGTGTTATAATAAGCAATAAAAGTGCCGATTTTATTGCTTATTATAACACAGCAATAAAAGTTCCAATTTTGTGAGATATAATTATATTTTCGTATTGTTTTGTAGGAAAACTGTTGACAAGTAAGGAAACCTCTTGTCAAAACTTGAAGGCTTGTTTCGATTGTCAAATTGTGAACATTGTTTTTAAAAGTTGAATACGTCCATAGCAGTTCTGATATTTGTCATAATGACCAAAATCAGCGACCGCTCATCTGTCCTACTCACAGAAATATTTCTTCTCAAACGAATATACAATTTCATAATGTGTAATACATATTTACAAATTAATTTAATTCCCGTTTTTATTCCTTGGTGCAGATTTGTATACGATCTGATTGAACAAAATGCCATTTTCCTAAATTAATACCTAACTGATTTATTAAACAAAAACTGTATACTTATGATAGTTATGATGTACATATGCCAGTCGAATCGAAAATATGCATATTTGAGGTTTCAGAGATAACTGTAATATTGTTGATGCCGGCCCGCCCCGGCCGTGGGTCTGCGATAGAAACCCACCGTTTCTCGCATTTGAGTAGGTTACCAAAATTCTTTTTTATTTTATGTCTATGAGTCGTTTTTCATAGAGAAGGATGGCAACACTGGTTTTTTCACTGGGACAACGTTAGCAAGGATAGCCTAGTCTTCACACCATTTTTTTAAAACATAACCTGTTTGGTAAAAATACCAATTTAGTCATTTATTTTAATATTTTAGTTACTTTTTTAAATATATAATGCAACTGGCTCACGCCAGCCGCAATTATAACTACAAACAAACCTAACCATCCTATTTTTACCAAACTTTTGTAGGTTGGGTTTACAAAAATGGTGTGAAGACTAGGTTATCCCGTTAGCAACCTTCAAAATTAGATTAAAGCGCGCGCTCCTACTTTCTATTTCTTAACCACTTCTTAACAGTTGGACATATCTCCTCTCCCTTTTTCCCCCTTCTCTCCCATAGTGTTGTATCAGGTATCATCTAAGATTTGTTTAATTGTAATTGGTGTAAATATTTTAATTATTTTTACTTTTTTGTGTATAAATGTTGTATTTTTATAGTTTTATGTAGGTTTTCTTTTTTTGTACATGTAACACTTTTACCCATAATTGTATCATATGGTTTCTGGAAGAAATTGCCACTAGGCAATAAGTCCTCTATTTGTACTGGCAAATAGGTAATGTGCAATAAAGTGTTAAATAAATAAATAAATAATTTTATCACATTTTTTAATATGTGGCAACACCATTTCGGTTGGCCAAATATCCATTTCTTATTTTAAGATAATATTTTGTTTTCTATACAAAACATGTGACGATGTTACATGGAACCTACTGTCAAGTTGAGTTTGTTTACTTCTGAGTTTTGAGCTTAAATTGTGTCTTTTATCGTATCAAATCTTTTGTTTTTTTGCTTAAAGTGAATTGTTTAAGTGTCCTGCTTGCGGTGATGTATTTTTTTCTGTATTTTGGGTGCTATTTTCAGGTTTTAGAATTCAGATATTTTAAGATATTTATTTCGCTTTAAGATATTTTGTTTTCTATACAAATATGTGTCAGGATAGGATAGTGTGGAAGTCAGTTATTTTTTCCTACCCCGAATATGTACAAACTATTTTTAAGAGTCCCCGTCAGTATATCTTGTAATCTGCCATTCAAATTGAACCAATATCATCACTAAATTTAAATTTTGGTACCTAATAAAAACAGTTAAACACATAACTTTATCATAACAAAATATTTTACTTTGTATTTGAGATATTGTATTTGTCCATATTTTTAAAAATTATTAGCGTTCTAGCTTTTATGGTTTTTTAAATGTACAGAAATATACAATAAAAATTCAAATGTTGATAACCCCTGACCGGAACATTAATTCGAAATTCCAAGTAGCTATAAAGTTTTGTAGGCCTAAACTTATCTTTGTTCTGAAATTTATGGCTCTGTGCATCAAGCGGATCAAAGTTATAAGATAGGGGACACGCAGTCTCTCACACACATAAAATACAACACACATAAACGCAAAATGTTCTACTCCGAATTCTGAATTCACCCATTTATAGAACATATTTTATGCTACGAAGCTTCTAAGTTGGTGTTTTTTGTATGCAAAAGTCCACTACATCATACAAAATGTTCCATCTTTCAAAGTACCCGCGTCTTTACTTAAAACTGTCGATTTTTTAAGAGAAATAAATTCTATTAATCAAATCGACTGTTGGATAACATATTATTATAAAAACTTATGAAGTGATATGTGAACAAAGTAATTGTGATATTATTAAAAAAAACGCAAGGGCGAAGTTCCTTTCCTATATAATAATAACGACATTTAAAATTAATTTTAATCAAAGCAATATTGTTCTATTTTAGCGATACGAAAATATATTTTTTTTATAGTGGAAAGGGAGTTATGCTTTAGTTTGTTATTTCGGATTCTCAACATTGGGGCATTGAAGCTAATTAAAATTAGCTTCAATGCCCCGCCATTGGCAAATAATGTAAATACATATTATGTGAAAGAATAAACAATCGTTTTTTGTAATATCGTCACACAAAATTTCAATAAGTGGTTGAAAATTTGATTGACTATAAGCATTGTAAATAATTTGAAGCTGGCCAATCCATTAAAAATAATGTTTATTTCTTCGTATATAGTGTACCTAAACAAAATTTCTGCCAAATAGGACTATGGGAAATTGTTTAAAATTTGCTTAAATTTAAGTGTTGATCACAACCCATTCGTTTTTATAATGGGGGGTTTTCATTTAACAGCTGATAGTATATTTGTTTAGTTTGGTTTGCAATTTCATTATGAATAGTGAATAGATTTACATCAGAACAACGCTTCCAAATTGTTGTAATTTTTTAACAAAATAATGGTTCTGTTCGTCAAACTTATCGTGCACTTCGTCGTACCGTACATAATCTTCCTTCAGAGCGGCTAATTCGAATAGATCGTTTTCGGACCACGTTTACTCTTAATGATAATGTGCATACCGTGAGATGCCTTCTGCCTTCGGGTTCTCAAGATCTGTGGAAGTTTGTTAGCGGGATGAGGGAGGCTCGGGTTGACATACCTGCAAATGTTTATTACAATAATCAGTGCTCTGAATTGTGCTCTGAATCAACCCAGGATGCTGCAGACCCTTTTCCATCCTTTTTTCAGAGTATATACGATACTCCGTTTGCGGGTCCTGTAACCGATTTTTCCTCAACCAAGATTATTGATTTGCCCAGCATAGCGATTATACTAGACGATGTCAAAAGTGCCATCCTTGCTTTAGATACATCTAAGTCGGCTAGTCCTGATGGAATACCTAATATATTTATAAAGAACTGTTTTGAAATGATGTCTAATCTGTTACTTACCTTATTTAATAAATTCTTAAACCTCCACTACACTACTCGCGAAGTTGCTCGAAGATAGGCGAATACGATAGTGTGGAGAGGCACTTCGCCTTACTTCGTCCAACCTCGGCTCGCCTCGGGTGACCTTCGTTTGTTGTCGGTTTTTGCGCCCGAGTCAAAGGACTCGAAGTTGCACGAAGTGCCGACACGAGGTGCCTCTCTACACTACTCGGCTAACTTCATCATCATCATAATATATACTAACATATAATTTATTTATTTATTTATTTTCTCTCAGAAAGATACAGCTATAATTTATTTATTTTGCATAACATTTACTGTATAAAAGTTGAGCCAAAAGTGCTTTCTTCAATTTAAATTATTGATTATATAGTTGAAAAATTCATAAGAAAATACAAGATAAAAGAGAAAAGAAAATATAAAAAGATTGATAAAAAAAATAACAAAGATATGCACAAATACAGTAAACGAGTATGTTTCAGGATGAGGAGGAGGGATCTTTAGTGAATGAGGAGGGGATTGTTGGATTATGTATTAGAGTTTAAGAACATCTTTATCTGTTTTTGGTAATGTTGTAAAGTGTCATGAAAAATATCTGTATGCTTGAAATGTGTATTATTATCTCGCTGAATTCTAAACATGGGTGAAAAGTATCTGTAATTAGTGTGGCATACTGGTATGTGGAATAAATTTTGTGAGCGGGTATGTCTATTCGGTACATGGAGTGATACAGTTTTGATATATACTAATCATCCACCATCTTCTTTTTAATTTTCTTCGAGTGATAAATACTAACGTAGTTATAATACGCGAGAGTGTAGGTACATTGCAACGGCAGCAGCCACTAGTTAGTGTATTCTATGCTGCCACTTGAACATTATCCATGACGCGTTTCGTGCGAGCGCTGGCGGACAACCGAGTTCCTCGCGAAGTAGAACGAGTGTGTGGCGACGTACTTCGGACTTCGGTCAACTTTCCCGAATACTTCGTCGAGGAACTTCGCGAGTAGTGTAGTGGAGGTATTAGAAACAGGTATTTTTCCGAATATCTGGAAGTCCGGCTTCATTAGCCCAATACATAAAAAGGGTGAACTTAATCTAGTGATATGCATATTGTCTGCAATTCCTAAGCTCTTCGAATCGATAATTTTCATTCATTCATTCATACCATCACGGCATATCCCACAATGTGGGGTAACAAAGAAAATAAGTCAACCGATAAATAACATTATTACTGTTTCCCAGCGTGGCTTTATTTCCAAGAAATCTACTTTAATGAACTTAGCAATATATCATAACTATATTGCCAATACAATATCTAGGAGAGGTCAAGTTGATTCCGTGTACACTGACTTCTCAAAAGCTTTTGACAAGGTGTCACATTTCATACTATTATAGTTATAAGTTATGTGAATACGGAGTAGATGGTATCTTCCTACTTAAATTAAACATTCATCTCGATGAGCTTCTTCCAAAACATAAAAACATTAAATAATTAAAATATAAATGCAGGCGACTGGAGGACACGTGCCTCGAATTCAACACGGGTTTTTAAGTGCATTAGGGCTACAAACCAGTGTCTAATTCGAGGCAGTACTTGCCTCCTAATCAACACGGAAACGTAAATACGCGGACGGGACAAGGATAGGATAAGGAGACAAATTTAAGTGTTATGTGTAAGGAAATGATACATGTAGGAATTTATTATTTAATCGACGATTAGGATTTGTTTACACTGTTTGTTGTTTTTTAGCAAATGAAATGTACGTTTACAAGTTGATATAAAATAGGAAATAATTGGACTGCAAAGATGAGGTTGACTGCGTTGAGAAATAAAATGTCGGTAAAACAACGTAGTGGATGGAGAGGTGCGTGATTTCTGAAGTGCGATGTGCTACGTAGTTCTGCCGTGTTCTTTGGCCGCGATACACTCTGTTGTTAGTTATACCTACATGTGTGCAGTGACATTGCAGTGATATCGAATATTGCAGTGTTTGTGTTATGAGATTGATTTGACGTTTGGATTATAGCCAATACTAATAAACGGAAAGTATTATACAAAACAACCATTTTATCAGGTGAAAACACAACATTATGAATTTATTTTTTTGTCAACAATTATCATTTATGTATGTACCTACTTATATTAGGTATAATTTATTTACAACTTGTGATTGAATAAAAAGTTATGAAAATATTTTTTTGTCAACAATATTCATTAATGTATAGGTATACTTACTTATATCACAATTTATAGAAAACATGTTGTGATTGAATCATAAGTGGATTAAAACAAATATTCAGATTTTTTCACGTGTTTATTTTTAGTTTATATCCTACCTATTTTTTTTTAAAATATCATTTTAAATTTGAAATATAATTTGTTACACTTAAAATTTACACTATTTTTGTATACAAATAGGTTCGTTGTGAAATACTTGATATATTTTGCACATTGATTTGGTATTATTTGTACGACTTTTTAGCGTTAATCTATATTGTATTTCCAATTATTCATTATTTAATTACACAAATTTTCGATGTTGTCAATTCAATGATTTTTGTTATTACGTACTTAACCTACATCAACATGTGTCATGGATTACTAAAGTAATATATTTTGTCAAAGTATGTTTTACACTTGTGGTGTGTTCTTGACCTTCGTTTGTAATGAGAAGTAGGTAGGTAGGTATATTATAATGTGAGGTAGGCATCTACATAATATCATATTTTAATACAATGAAATGCACGTAGGCACATTGAACTATATAAAATACCAAGAAAGTTGAAACAAAATTGTAGATAAAGTTAAATATAATACATGGTACCTACATGGTTCTATTTGTAGTGATGAGCAAAAGTCTGGCAGTATTGGTCTTGCGAGACTCGCAATACCATGTGTCGCGGCAAGACCAAGACCAGGGGGTGCTAGACCATGACCAAAACCAGTGCAAAAGACCACCGCGGTCACTGTCTTGGTCTTGCATTTGCTCATCACTATCTATATTAATGGTTCTAAGTGCAAATTTTATAAAGTTAAGCTGTGTATTAGAGAAATACTTATATTGATTTACTAGAATGTATTTTATTCTTTTTACCGAGATAATGACAGGACCTTGCGCATAGGACATCTCCCCTTTGAATACCCTAATACAATAATCATTATGTAGGTAACCTTAACGGAGAAAATATGGTAAAAAACGACCTTATTTTTAATCATAGAATAATTTTATGTTTTTGGTGCAATTTGTTATTATAGATTCGAAAAATACATTTTCAATTTTTTTTTACGGTCACTTGAACAATAATCCAAACGATCAAAATTGAAATGTTTTATCGGACGAAATATTTTCTGATGTGGGTGTAACTGCGTAGAATAGATCTCAAAATTGGTCATTTTCTCGGGATAAATAGTAGGTAGGTATATATGATACGGATACATACATAAATATTGTCTTTTTTGCGATTTTGCCAATAAATTTTCTCCATGTCTAAATTTTATTTCATATCTCTTTTTAATACGTCATACCGCTTTATATTGGACGTTTTTATGTGCAAGTGCTATCGTATAATTGGGTAAATATGAAATGTTTGGTTTAAGTAGTTGAATGAATGAATGAATGAATAATTTATTTCGAATGGTACAGAAATTACAACGATACAAAAATACAATTTATATTTAATTTATACCTAATATTATTTTTTCACACATTTGAAAATTTTATTGCCTCGCTAGACATGGACTGTTCTGAGGCAGTACTAGTTTAAGATTGCTAAGACTACTCTGCGATCGTAAGATTGATTTTTCCTCATATATTCTATCCACACAGGACAACGACAATCAGGATAAAAACTCTATACGTCTATCTCAATAAATCCAAGAGTACCGAAGCAGACCCTTCTCTAACAATCTACTTCAGCCATCGAGTAACGAGGTCTCTGAAAATTTTCCCTTAATGCGATATGTTTCTTTCAATAGCCGCCATTAGTATATACAGTAGCCTTAGTTATAAGAAACAATATTGACCCTGCGCATGTGTCGTTCTTGGCTGTGACGGTTTTAGCTGTTGTCTGTTTCTAGTGCCATGTATCAGTAAATACATAGTTCGGTCGAAATTCAGCGGTGTTCTTATTTATATGAGATACGTATCAGTCTCACACAGAGCTGTCTAACATTCAAAAATCCACTGTCTATATATTATATTTGTTCTGTTGGGTATCTTTTATGTCTTCTGTGCATTACCTTTATTATTAAATTTGTGTTCTTTAAATAGGATCAAGTAGCGTTTTGAGGAAAAAACAAAACGTTTTATGCAATAATTATAATATTGGACTGATGATGAAGTGTTAGTAACTCTTTGACTATGTTTATATCTACTAAATTAGTATTAGCAAATTGCTTAAGTCAAAGTATAGTTAGAGAAGGTTTCTACCATGTTATGTACTCTATGTGAATAATTTTTTTTTCTCTACGTGACGTATAGTGTTATGGAGTAAATTTAGATGGGTGGTGGCAGAGCGGTTAGCGCGCTCAGTTAGTAATCCTGCGGTCGCGTGCTCGATTCGTTCACTTGTAACACAAGCATTTATGCTTAGTTAAGGGGAATGTATGAGGATGTATTTAATGATACTATATATATATATATATATATATATATATATATATATATATATATATATATATATATATATATATATATATATATATATATATATATATATATATATATATATATATATATATATATATATATATATATATATATATATATATATATATATATATATATATATATATATATATATATATATATATATATATATATATATATATATATATATATATATATATATATATATATATATATATATATATATATATATATATATATATATATATATATATATATATATATGTGAATATTATATCATAGACGGAAACATAATGAAAACATTCAAGAGTTAGGTCCTCCTATACTTAGTAAATGGTTTAATTTTATCCAATTTTTGGTTTGCTTAAAAATATTTCGACCAGTGTATTTACGTCAAAAAGATTTCATAGTTTTATGTGTAGGTATATAGGTATTACATACATACATGGGTAGGTAGGTACACATCATGTAAACCAGCCTATAACTGGTTGTTTGATTGTTTTATGAAGCATGATTTCCTGGGGGGGGGGCAATTCTGGTACAACCGGCGAAAAGAAAACCCCCACGATTACCCATATCATGGATATAATTATTATATGGAGTTCTATAATATCTTTAGATGTCATTGAACTCCATATGATAATTATATCCATGATATGGGTAATCACGGGGGTTTTGATTTCGGCGGTTGGACCAGACTTGTCTCCATGATCTATTCTTCGAAAAACCTAGCTTATAGTATCTATTGGGATATAATTTATAAGTTTGTCAACGGACATTTCTTTGTGAAACTCCATTATAAAATAAAAATACAACACGCTTTCTTTAGTTTAACTAGTAATAATGTTTTGGTGCTAACCGGTATCGGTCTATAAGACTCTATACAGATACCGGTTATATATAGTGCCTAAACATGAAATTACTAGTAAAACTGAAGCAAGAGTTTTTTTTGTTATTTCTGTTTTATATTGAGATATAGGTATGCAATTATTTATTTAGATATGCATAGATTCAGAAAGTAGTTAGTGTCTCGGTATTAAATATTATGTTTTCTTCCTAAATATGTAGCCTTGCGTATACTTTTAATATTCAGTTTCACGGAAAAAATATGAATAAGTATCTATTAATTATTACGGTACTTATTACTAATACAATATCCAAGGCCGTTTATATTACGTATGTAGATATACCTACATACCTAATGTATGTATTTAATAATCGTTTTCGTGAATCATCATCAATTTTTTGCTGAATTTGATTTTCGGATAACGAACATGGATAAGGCATTAATTTCGTTAAACACGAACCCAATAACAAGATGCAATTATTGGAGACTTGTGATGCTGACCATCTTAGAAATTTAACATTTTATCATATTGGGAAAATGGCACTGTATCAGAAATTGACTGGACATTAGCTTGGAAGACAGTTTAATTAAGTATGGAGTTGAACCACGAAGGTTGAGGAAATTAATAATAATAATATTATTATTCAATATACATATTGAGACAAAAGGACGCATACTATCATTTGGTATTAGGCTGGGTTGTTTCAATAAATGTATCAGTAAAAGTATAGTTAAAATAGTTTGATTTCATAAAATTGTTCAAAATTTCGTCGTTCAACGTCATTAGATTTCAATGAAACAACCAAAAGTACTTATTGAATAATTTTAACTATACTATTTAACTATATTATTACTTTTATCTTCGTTCTAGAAATTGAATCAACCCGTGTTGATTCAATATTCATGTATAATTAAATTTATGTTTTCCCAATAGTACCTACCCTTCAGGGAATAGTACCTTTTCCCTTAATTTGCCTTAGTGAGATCAGTCAAATTAATGTATGTATTGTCCCCGCGGTCCTTTATTAAAAATGAAAAAGTAAAAACAAAAGTTTTTACCTTACAGAAAACTAATACGAAATTGCAAGTCACTTTGCAGTAAATTTAATACAGAAAATCTGGTGATACGTACATAAATGATAGCAAAGAACTTGATCTCATTTATAGAGGAATACGTAATACCTACCTATATTTGTTTTGATTCGTTAGGTCATGTGGAAAATGAAGTTTTTCACGCTTGTGTAATAATGTAATGTCCACGACTTTGAAACGTGAGATTTCCTTGCTCGCCACACATGTTAATTGACGGTATATAGGTACCTACATATATACATATATATATATATATTCAAATACATTAACTAGAATATTATAATGTATAATAGGTTGAGAGATGTATTTACAGGAGCAATTAGTATTGTTGCTGTTATGTTGGCGGGAATTGTAATAAACACAACGTTTTATTTTTAAGAGGATTGTAAATGCGATATTTCACTTATGAGAGCGAACTACATATAATTTAGTAGCCTGTATCAAGTTGCATATAATTTGTAGAACGTTTACCGCAATATGACAGTAAATACATATAAAATTTGTAGAATCGATGAATGAATTTGTCGATTCTACAATTTGTTGTAAAATATGTCACATTTATACTGTAGGTACCTACTTACATGATATTATTTGTTTCATTAAATTAAATATAATAAGAATCACAAAGTAAAGTAATGAAGAGCTGACATAAAGTGAGGTGGAACGGTATCGGACGAAGATAATTTTAATGTAAATCGCATGTTATTGACACATTTAAATAGCAGTCAGTATTTTTTTTTAGAAATTTAAATCCCTTTGTTGTAAAAGTCGAGTTCATGGTTTGTTGAAAAGGTTTTCGGCATTAAAACACCACGCTTGCTATACGTGTCAGTGATATTGAATTCAGCCGTCTTTAACATAGGGTATATGGTACAGACGCTGTTTGTAGTCGCTCATTCTGGGTCAGACGCGACGCGGCCTCAGAAAGGATGGATCGATGATATTGTCTAAAGGGCCCAGAAAATGGACAAATAGAAGGACAGAAGAGAAGAGTGGAGAGATGGCTGAAGAAAGAAGAAGAAATCCCTTTGTTAACAACATGTTCTTTTTGATATTAGTGATTATTATTTCAATTTTCATTCAAGAGTGGCTAGTCTGGTCAACCGTCGGAATCAAAACCATCCATGTTTACCCATATCATGGATATAAATTATTTTTTAGATAATTATATCCATTATATGGGTAAACATGGATGGTTTTGATTCCGACGGTTGACCAAACTTGCCCCCCTGAACTGTTCCAAAAATATTCAAATAGGTATGATATATATTGATTCGACACCAAATTTTGTTTGCGGTGTGTAGGTTCCAAGAAGTTTAGTTTATATCATGTCTGTATATTGCAGGTCTGTGTAAGAAACCGAATAACAGTTTTCAAAAATACCTTATTTTGCAATTTTCTAAAATATACCTACCGTTTTATTTTGTTTATGACGAGGCTTAATTAGCCGATATGTTATAATACTTCCTCAAAAGATAAACAGGGTCAATGGGTACCTACCTACATTATTTTGAAAATTAACAAAAAAAAATAGTAAAAATAAACTTCAAAAAACGCCATGATCGCCACTTAAAAGTCGGAATAATTCACCTAATAATCAAGCGTTAGGCTCTTTGGAGGCTATATCTACTTATCAGCCAACTTATTTAAAATATTTTATGACGTAGGTATTTCTTGTAATCTTAATAATTTATTGCTGAAAAACTCAAGAAATACATATATTTTTTAATGACATTCCTTCTGCCTCCTTTAGTTCTCTACTTTCTTTCATTATTGCTGTCATAAGTGTTTATTTCAGTCATGATATTTTCTGGATGATGTTTATTAAGACCAAATGAATATTATGGGTAGTGGGTGGGTAGGTACATGTGCATTTGATATTTTCAATCGAATTACTATGTATGGAATGGCTTCTGAAAGAAGATACATAATTTCACGGTTAATGATGTTTTTTAGTGTCGTGATGACAAGTGATGGAATAACAAAGAAATATTCGCCTGGAGTCAAATAGTATAACTGATATAATCAAATTGTAGGCGCGCCTTTACTCAATTGATCGTACAATAGGACGACATAGAGTAGTATTATTGTACACGGATTGTATTCATTGGACGCTTCTTATTGTTGAACATGTCGACCTATTGCACCAGCATTGTGTAACGTTAGGTATAGGTACCAACCTAAACAGCGATCTAGAAAATGTCCAACATCACGCAACTGATTTATACGGCCTTCGTTGGTCATGTCGTTGTAATGTCAGCCTTATCCATTTCTTTCTTATCAATTTTGAAGAAAAAATCGATTAAGGTTCACAAGCAGCCATTGTATTAAGCAAAGGCTAACCATGAATCTATTAATAATTAACTGTAATAATTTAATTTTGTTTAGTTTATCGGCGGACGACACTTTTTTAGTTTTTTAAATTTATTTAAACGAATACAACAACAACAATAGAAATTTATACAAAAATATGATGATATTTTATATAGTATCAATTATATCCTAACATGTATGTATTGCAAGATATTTTATAACATTTTAACAATTTCGAAAACAGGATAGGAAGGTAGAACGGTGGCGAGGAGAGGAGGGGAAGCATAGACCACTGAAAATTCACACTAAAATTAGTACCCCACGTGTCTCAATATATAAATAGTACTGAATTAAATTAAATTAAAGGGGCATAGTCAAAAAGGTAAAGATGCGTACGATTAAATATCCGACAAATTCACATTGTTTTTAAAATAGATATAAACCCGAAGTAAAGATGCGTACAACAACACAGATCACAGATTAAATATCCGACAAATTCACATTGTTTTTAAAATAGATATAAACCCGAAGTAAAGATGCGTACAACAACACAGATCACAGATTAAATATCCGACAAATTCACATTGTTTTTAAAATAGATATAATAAACCATGCGTACAACAACACAGATTAAATATCCGACAAATTCACATTGTTTTTAAAATAGATATAAACCCGAAGTAAAGATGCGTACAACAACACAGATCACAGATTAAATATCCGACAAATTCACATTGTTTTTAAAATAGATATAAACCCGAAGTAAAACTCCGGATCACTCGAACAATTTCTATTGTACCCAGTACAAGCTCTACAGATGTATGAATTTAGCATGTAGTTTGTTCTAGAATATTCAATGTACAAGAAATTTAGGTTTCTAGTTCTTCTGGATGGACAGTGAAAACGGAATGATCTTAGAAGGGTTGTACCGTCGATCTGACAGTTATTTGTATAGAATATAAATATTTTATATGGAAAACAAATATCTCGGATTGTCTGCGTTACTCCAGTAATTTTATGACTCTTGATGGTGTTTTTTTTAAAGAAAGAATATTATGTCCTTGAAACAATTACATGTAAATTTCTCATACATTCCCTAAATTAAGCATAAATGCTTGTGCTATATTGATATTTGATTTCACTGTGTCTATAAAGGCTCGAACCGATATCGGTCTATCGAAGCCCATCATCAGAGTGAGGTAGAAATAAAAACTTAGTATTTTTGACTTTAAATACCTACCTATGTATTTATCTTACGGGTATATCATCAAGAGTATTATAGTCAAATCATAATATATAGACGTTTTCACATTCTGAAACGAATCAGACTAGGATATATTACGACAAAGTCAATTGGATTCGAACTCGAAATGTACCATGTTTCATAAATGTGGTCAAAGATTGTCGTGTGAAAATATTTTTGGTTTATTTATTTGGGTATAATTATGTACCTTATATACTCCGATTCATAAAAATTTAGCGACTACGTTGATTTAGACATGTTTGCCGGATGGATTATGAATTATGACCGTACTCCGAAAAAGTATTAGACACCTATGTTGGAGGAAAATGAACTAGAGGCAGACCTAGGTTGAGATGGCTGGACGATTTGAGATGTGATATCAGAATAATGGAACTGATCAATTGGAAAAGACTGACGGTCAATAGGGAGGATTGGAGACGAATTCTGGAGAACACTGGGGTCCGCAGCCTACTATATACTGACTAGCGACAATGATGGATGAAATTCAAATGGAACATTCAACTTTTTAACAAACAATCAAATGAATGTCTACTTTTTCGATGGCGGTATAGCTCAAATCGATCTTTGAGTTCGCTCATTATATTAATTTTTCCAACGCCCCACCCCTTGATAAAATATCCACAGTTGTTATTTTCGTCGAGTGTATAAAAAAATGTTTATTTATATATAGTAAGTATAAAGCAGGGTCAACACGACGTATTTTCCATTTTTTGTTGAATACAAGCGCAAAAACAACTTAATGACTAATAATATTCAGCGTTAATTTTCGTCAATCATTTCTTGTTATATTTGGATTATTTTTTTATAAGGCAAATCATTATTTTTTTTATTTAATGATTAGTTTTTAATATTATTAGTTTCATCCGAAAAATAAATAATAACGTTTTAATTGCCGATAAACTACCACATTTTTTAGAACGCAGTTTTATTTATGTCATCGCATTTGGTCAAGTTATGTTATAATATAGATTGATGTCAATTCTTTGAAACATTTTAGGTATATGAGTGACTGAGAATTTATCAACGATATATAAGGGTTGATGTCATATTCCTTGAAAAATTATTGTACCTCTACACTTAAATGTTCATATTCGACAAGAGTCAGTCTATTGTCAGGCCTCGTGGTATTTCGTATACAAAATATTTCAATGGTTAGTTTTGAAATAAAATGCAAAAAACAAAACAAGTTTCACTGTATTTATTGACATTAAACATACCTACATATGTATATACATAGGTCACTTGCTGGCTAAGTTGTTGAGTACCTACCTATTCATTGTTTGAAAATAAAACAAAGCGAAACGTTTTATTGTAATAATAATAAACTTCCTTGTTTTTACATAATAAATATGTAGTTTCAAAAAAAAGTATCCATCGACAAGAAAAGTTAATATCATACATTTTTGACTTATGTAATTTGCTAGTCACCACAAATTATGTACATACTTATGTCAAGAATGGTTACTATTAACTACCACAGAATATTCGCCGAATCTCTAAATGATTATTTAATATAATTTTATTTTGCTTTATATTTGCACAACACATATTTGCAGAAATTTGTTTTATCCTATTTCGATAATATAATTCATTCATACCATCACGGCATATACCATAATGTGGAGTAACTTGCGACAGGTTTGCGAGTGTGCATTATCTTATAAAAGGGAGTCCAACACATGCGTGTATACCCACCAATCTCGTCTTACCTAAAAAGGCACTAAATTCAGAATGGATGGTGAACCTCATTGCTGAACTATGTGAGATGTTATTGTTGCCTGTTGTATTATCGATTACCCGGCTCTTATGGAACACTCGAAAACAATAATAGGAAAACATAACAAGGCTGACTGAAGATCGTCCATTTACGTTTTTGGGTAGAAAATTTGACTATTGGTTAGTGGACCAATAGAGGACCAATAGGAGAGTAAGGTGGACGTCTTGGTGATATCGGGAACAAGAAAATCATGGATAATTATATAACTACACAGCTGACATGGCCATTTATGATCTATGAATTCCAGAAAGGAATTTTATCTACGATGGATGCAGAGTAATAGGGAAACTAAAAACCTGGCTGTCTCTGGCTAGGCCTTGTGACACTAAGCACCCTATTCAGAAAGAAAAAATACTTTTGCATGAATTTAAAAAAAAAAACTCTCAGTGATGTATAAAAAACTATGAATCCCTAGACACACCATTTTGAAAAACTCTAAAGACCAAATCATATTAGATATTACTCCAAAAGAAAAAGAAATAAGTAATCTGAAAAATAGGGTTGATTTCCATACTAAATTCATCGCGGGTTGTAGTGAAAACCGCTATTGTCTGGGGGTGGAGAAAAAACGACATAAAAGAGCTATTGAAAGACTTTGTTGCACAAGATGCGAACAAAAAATACAAACTTCATGCGTTGAACTTACAAGTTTAAAACTATTGGTAGTCCTTGGGGGAATTTAGTATTCCTCCAGCACTGGGATGAAAACAGATCATACATGGATGGTAATCTGAGATGCTGAAGTTCTATCTAAACTCTATCCAGGGTACGCTTCCAGACCCGAGTCACTTAAAACGGTGGAATGTAGCCAGTGACGACAAATGCCGCCACTGTGAGACATCTGCATGAACGGTTAGGTATATCTTGGCCGGCTGCAGGGTAGCACTACAGGAGAGAAGGTTCTCATAGACAAGAATTCAGACCTACAACAAAGAAATTTAGGAAGTCAGATGACTGGAATAACCTGATGTTCTAGTCATCTGATTTCCCAATGTTCCATGGGATACAAATATTCCAAAAGGCCACCAATACAAGCATAACATGTTTAAGGAATTGGTAGATAAAACAATTCAAAATGGCTTTAGCACAAAAATATATGCTGTAGAGGTGGGGGCGAAAGACCTACCCGCAGTCTTTATATTCCTTATAGAATACCTTGGTCTTCCCTAGGGGTAATATAAAAGATCTTCTGGATAGAGTGGTAAAAGCATCATTGTCCGCGTCCTATTGTATTTGGTTGCGCAGGGGAGTGGAGTATCAGTAGGAGGTTGGTGGGTGATTGGTGAGCGTGACTCGAGTCATAAAGGGGCCCCTTAAGCCTGCATACGTGGTCGCAAGCCCGTGTGGCTCACCTATTCAGGCTGGTACTTTGGTCGCCTGTGCTCATGGGCCTGGATTCGTGAATCCAGTGTAACCACGTTTGTTTTTTTTTTCTTACAGAGTGGTAACACTGTTCGAAGCCGGTGCCTGACAGTAAATAATATTATAGTAATTAAATGTTTTATAAGATTAAATATACATATATGTAGAAGATTGATTAAACATTTTTTCTCATTATTTGTAATACTTTAACAAAAAAGCTTTATAGTTTCGGGAAAATAATTTTAAATATTTACCCCTAACTTTTTTTTTACGGCGCTGGCCGATTTACTAATGATATTAATAACAATTAAGCACTACAAATAATAACACTCAATTATTATTATTACCATTATACATTTAATATATAGGTATGCATAATATTTGTGAATATATTTCTATGGTAAAAACATGTTTTATGAAATTTTGCCGATATCATTTTATATGTGAATTATACCTCGGGGGTTTATAAACCTAAACACCCCAACTTGAAATCAAATTTCTCAAATATGTTAAACAGTGTGATTCTAAAAATACCATAAGTATTTTCAACATTTCTCTAGTGAATGTTCGTCACACAATTTTAAAATTCAGCATAAACTCATCTAAATAAATTATTAATAAATATCCTTTTTTATAGCTTTTTTTAAATTACTCCATAACTACGTGTCGTAAAGAAATACATCTTTTGTGTGCTTAAAGAGTACACAAAATCAGGTAAAGTTATTTTCAATTTCAGGTCTGGTTTGTTATTAAAATGCAAAAAAAAAATTAACAAAATTTGGGTTTCAGATAATTTAAATCACGTATAAACCCTTTTCATCGCACGCGATATTTTCCCTTACGAACACGTAACTTCATAGTGCATTAGGCGGTTTTATTTTATCATATTTTCAGTCACTAGATTTAGAGTAATACGCCCTCATAACTGCGTTGTCTGAAAAATAGTATTTTTCATACAACGCAGGCTTTGATCAAATAAATATATTGGTATAAAGTATGTAAAATTTACACATATTATGAATTCGTTCAAATTTCAGCTAGCATGTTTTTACCATCGATTTTTCGAGGCCTCAACTCCAAGGTTTTGATCTCTTGAACAACTTTTATTTAATGAAATTCACTTAATATAAGAAAGTATCTTGATAACGAAACAAAATATCTTCAAATATCTTTAAATAATAAAATATGTAAAACCATGTTATGTGGTTCAAACGTATTTTTGCATACTAAATTATTTTTTTTTACATAAATGAATATGTCCTTGAAATTAAACAAGTACATATACATCTTCCTACATTCCCTAAAATAAGCATAAATGCTTGTGCTATAGGTGAACGAAATCGGTCGAGGCAGGATCCGAACTCGCGACCATTGGATTACTAACCCAATGCACTAACCGCTCTGCCATCGACCCATTTTAAGTCAATATGAATTAAAATTCATATTGATTTCAATTCAAAATGTTTTCGTACTTAAAATGTAAAGTATCAATCTAATTTAGGTTTATTTTCATATTTCAGGTGGTGATTGAATTCTGCCAGAACACAATGTTATGATCAAAACTTCGCTATTCTTTGATTGGGAAATAAATAACAATGGCAACAATGAAACGGCTTATGATATACGTATTATGGATTTTATCTTTAACAAACATAGCGACATCTTTCAACGGAGATGATTTTGAATTGGAATGTCCAGACGAATGCGATTGTCACTACTTCAGAATAAATTGGGTGACGGATTGCTCCGAAAGTAACTTGACCGAAATACCATATGATGAATTGAGTCCTAATGTTTACATATTGGACATGAGTGGAAATAACGTATCCGAATTGAAACCTTTTCCGAAGAACATCAAGCTAAGAAGATTGCAGATGGCTCACAATTTGCTGACTGAAATAACAGGAAAAACCTTCGATGGATTGGAATACTTGATTGATGTGGACTTTTCGGCAAATAAAATAAAAAAGATTGATCCGGAGACTTTTGAGTAAGTACTTCATTTTCTACTTCTGGTGCCCTGTACCCCCCGATGTTGGCGATCATTCTGTCTAATCCCTCCCTGTCCTATGCTCCACAGTTCTGAAGCTCGTCCATATTACGCAGCCAAGATATCTGTCTCCTTCCAGTCTCTCGGCGACCTTTTATCTTGCCCGTCAGTATTTATTGAAGTAATTGTTATTTTTCTCCCCTCATTATGTGACCTCGATATGCGATCTTGCGGTCCTTTATTGAAGACAGTCGTCTTTAGGCGTGTTTATCGTCAAATCGCAATATTATCAAACAGACCAATATTTTCCAGTCTAGGCTTTAATAAAATTAATTTCAAATTGTAGCTCAAACAATTTTAATCCAAAATGAATGGTTATATAAGAAATGTTATAGTATAATGTTATATATTTTTTTTATCTTTCAACAGGAATTCACCGGGATTGCTGACGATAGAACTCCAGGAAAACTTGATCGAAAATGTGGAAGGACCATTTCTAATATCTCGTTCTGTTCAATATTTGGACATCAGTTCTTGTAGCTTATCAGAGCTATCGCCGGAGTTCTTCCAGAATATGACTGCGCTGCATACTTTAGATTTATCTCGAAATCCTTTGAATTCAATCGGTCCAGATATATTCAATCCACTAACAAGTTTAGAAACATTGATATTGAACGGATGTCGGTTAAGAGAAATAGACGACAGTACATTTATGAATCTAGGCGTCCTTAAGAGGTTGGAATTTACTGATAACATACTTACTGAAGTTGATTTGGCTCTGATATTGGGTCCATTGGGAAAATTGGAATATTTAGATTTACGTAATTCAAGAATAACTTATTTACCCGATGAGACATTTACAAATACGTCCTGGTTACGAACATTGATTCTAGCTGAAAACGAATTGCAATATTTGGAATTAGGGGATAATCTTCCACTCTTAGACACATTGGATTTGTCAAATTGCCACCTGACAGGTTTCATTTCAAAAGATGCTTTTATTAACTCAACAAGATTGGTTACATTATATCTGTCAGGAAATCATCTTCAAACAACCGATTTACAGATAGCTCTAGAACCTTTAACCAGTTTGAAAAAACTATTTTTACGGAATTGTAGTTTGCAAAAACTCCCAGAAATATTCACTAAATTTAAATATTTAGAAGAGCTTGACATATCTGAAAATCCATTAGTTGACGCATTTATAAATATTTTGGCACCTTTGAATAAGTTGGAATATTTAAATATGGGTTATTGCAATTTATCTAATGTTGGAGCAGATACATTTACTAAAATGACTTCAATGAAACGACTGGTTTTGTCAGGAAACGATTTGTATTCTCTCGAAGCTGGATTATTTGGTAATCTCAAAAAGTTGCAGAGTTTAGAATTGAATAATTGTGGTTTAAGTAGGCCTTTAAATGCAACTGTTTTCTTTAGTAATTTTACTTACACCGAATTGACGGAACTTAAATTGTCTGGAAATCCATTGGTAATAACGAAAGAATATCCTTTACTTCCGAAACAGTTACACAGATTGAAAAATCTGGATTTAAGTTATTGCAGTTTAAGTCAGTTACCAGATAATGCTTTCAAGATGAACGAGAATTTAACCGAACTAAATTTGGCCGGAAATAATTTCACGTCTGCGTCGGGCTTGAAATTTTTGCAACTTTTACCGAATCTTGAAAAATTAGACTTAGGAAACAACAACTTGACTTCTATTTCCCCTAACGTTCTGGTGAAAAATCCAAAAATATCTTCATTACGTCTGGTCGGAAATCCCTGGAAGTGCGAATGCAATATTGCTGAGATGTGGGATTGGGCATCTATGGTGAAAGGTGATTTAAGTATTTTAGTTGGTTCTAAAACGTCACCTGAAGATTTCACGTTGAAAGGAGCCAAGAAGAAAAAGAATTTATTGTGTTATTACGAAGAAGAACAAATAAGAGATTTCTTGAATGTGAAACGCATTGTCGCAGGAAGAAGACCGTTCATGAAACCACAAAGAGAACCTCCCAGTGCTGCCAGAACTTGGGCTAAATATGTTAGAGAATCTGGATGTGAACCGGTTGTTCGAATCCTCAAACCGGTGGCCTTAAAAATCTCTACAGATTCAAACAATGTTAATTTGAATTCGGAAAGTTCGTCTTTAGGTGTACTATTGTTTATTGTAGCATTCACATTAATGACGCTAATGATGGTTGGTTTTTTATCGTACAGAATTTTACAAAAAAAATCAAATTGATATTTCATTATGAATTAGTCGATTTACGTTAGATTAAGAAATATATTTAGAATACATGTGGACGAATAGCCATTTTTATTAAATTAGTGTTTGAAACAAAATTGAATATTGATTATTTTTTTAAAAATTATGTCACTTTTCAATTTGTAATTAAACGAATACCATAAACAATTTATATTTCATTTCACGACTGGCTGAGAAGCATCGCTACGCTCAGCATCTATGCTAGGGTTTCCAGCTAAATTTTATTGTTACCGCCTCCGGCGGTTCATGTAACAAAATAAAACGAAGTTAAGGTAGGTACTTAGAAAATACATTCGGTGCAGTGTTTATCGACAACACTTTTCCCAATACCTGGTGGACATCACAATGTCTGGTGGACTCCACAAGGTGCGGGCTTCCAGTCCATTACCAGTGTACTAGTTTTTGCGGATGCTCCGCATGGACACGTGGCCCCAGCGACCCGCCCCGCCTCTTAGTCTTTGAAGTCTTGGTCCCGTCAACCTGAGCACCCGCTAGGAAGGACGAACGCCTGCCCTTAACCTTGAGCGCCGTGGAAAGACATATTTCTCTGGATGCTGCAATTTATCGACCTGCATCTTCGCTTTGTGTCTCATGGGCATATTATGATGAGCAACAGCACTCTATTCTCCGTGATCAAAATGTAGTTATTTACCATATTTTGGTTATGGACATATAATACCTAATTATATTTTAGTTTAAATTGAAACTAAAAAACATTAGATTTATAGACCGGTACCTATTTATGTTTGAAAAAAAGTATTGTGATTTATTTTTCTTCAACATTTAGTTAAGGTAAATAATTTCAATGTATTCAATTATTTTCCAACTGTCGATTCGTTCATGAGAATTCAATTCTCTGAATGAATCGACAGTATTAAAGTCAAGATGCGTATACGAAGGAACATTTTGTGTGGCGTAGTGGACTTTTTGCATGCTAAAAACACCAACTTAGAGGCTTCGCAGCATATATGGATTTACTCAGAATTCGGAGTAGAACATTTTATGTGAGTTTTATGTGTCTGTGTGTGTCCCCCCTCCCCCCTTATAACTTTTGATCCGCTCAATTTACAGAGCCCAAAATTTTATTATTATTTATTTATTACTTCTCGGGCAACTAACAGGTACTATGTCAAATATTAATTTAACACGCACCCAATAACAAGTTGCCACATTCTGGAGACTTACGATATTAATCGTCTCACAGATCCAGACTGAAAACACAATTAAAAACTGTGTCTCCACCGGGAATCGAACTCGGGACCTTTGGATCAGCAGTCAGATACCCAACCAACTGAGCCACCAAGGCCGACAATATATAAACAATATATATACAATATATAAAATTTTAGAATATATAAACAGTTTTAGGCCAACAAAATTTTTATACTCAGAATTGTGAATTTTTGTTTCAGACAGGGGTTATCAACTTTTGAATTTTTGATTTATTTTTCCATATATCTCAGAAACCATAAAAGCTAGAATGCTGAAAATTGGTATAAACATAGACAAATACAAAATCTCAAATTAGTTTTTTCAAAAAAATTCCAGGGTTTCTCAAACATTTTTTATTAAGAAAAATATTTTATTTATGATAAATTTATGAGTTTAACTGCCTATATTTCCATTTTTTTTTTAAATATTGAAAAAAGCCGAAACACACTAACCAGATAATTTAATTTTCTATTAAAAATATTAAATTGTGGAAGTACATCTCAATTTTTTTTAACAATTTTTAAAAAAATTGGATTTTGTGACGACATCGCTTCATACAATTTGTATGGCAAATAATATATGTAAGAAGTCTTAATAGTTTGATACTTTCATCTCCAAATATACATACATACCATCATGCTGTTTTCATATTCTGGGTAGAAAAAAGAACTGACCTCCATACTGTCCTATCTGGACATACATACCTATATGTGTTGTATAGAAAATAAAATATTCAATAATTTGGATTTATGGGTTCATAGTTTGGTACTTATTCTTCAACTATACATACTTTCGCTATCCACAGTTGGATCTCATGTGTTACATGCAACTAGTTAAAGTTGTAACGTGCATAGCATACATAATTTTAAATCACTAGAAGCGATGTCGATACAAATTGTATGAAGCGATGTCGTCACTAAATTCAATTTTAAAATGATTGTTAAAAAAAAATTGAGATGTACCACTACAATGCTAATATTTTTTACAGAAAATTAAATTATCTAGTTGGGGTGTTTCGGCTTTTTCGATATTTAAAAAAAAAATGGAAATAATGGCAGTTAAGGTAGGCGCGCATGGAAGCTAATTTCATAGGCCGATTAATTATCGGTGAGCTACAACATACGAATTACATGTAAGAGGTTACATCCATGTGTAAGAGCCCGCATGAAAGCTAACAGAATCGGCCGATTTAAAAATCTGTGACGAGACTCAAAAAAATCGGCCGATCTGGCGCATGCTCACCGATAATTTAATCGTCCGAGCGCAGTAGAAGTACGTTGTCAGTGTTGCCAAACGAAATGTCAGAAAACATGGATGAAATAAATATTGATTCCGAACAATTAATTATATATGTTGAAGCACGTCCTTCATTGTATGATAAAAAATTAAGCGTAATATTAATAACCGGTTGGGAACAGTTAAATCATAATAAAAGAACTGAATTGGGTAAGTTATGACTTAATTGATTAATAGTTACATAGGTAATTTAATAATTATTCCACTTAATGAATAAAAAAATCCATATTTCTAATCATATGTATATTAAAACTTGTGAATATACATATTGTATTTTAAATATGTGATTGTTGACCGCCGTGTTTATTTCCAATCGTACGATTGTATAAGCTTACATGCGCGTTAGAACCGATCGGCCGATTATTATCAGCCGATGAATTTTAGATTCCATGCGCGCCATACCTTAAACTTGTAAATTTGTCATAAAAAATATTTTTCTTAGTAAAAATGTTTGAGAAACCCTGGAATTTTTTTGAAAAAACCAATTTGGGATTTGTCTATGTTTATACACACACAAAACTAACACAAAATGTTCTACTCCGAATTCTGAGTAAATCCATATATCGGAACATATATGCTGCGAAGCCTCTAAGTTGGTGTTTTTAGCATGCAAAAAGTCCACTACGCCATACAAAATGTTCCTTCATACACGCGTCTTGGATTTAAACTGCTTATTCCTTCAAGAGAATTTCATTCTCTCGAACGAATCGACAATTGGAATAGCTATTGATAATAATATTTCATTTTGATGACCTTTTATCATTTCGATAAGTACAATCTCACCGGAAAAAAATATTTTTATACGCATTGCGGCGCTTTGTGATGTCATTTGAATTATACTCCATAGTTAAATTATAATTAAATTTGAAGACCTGGGGGCCTAGACAACGTGTCATTTAAGCTAAGCGTTATATCGCTAAGCGATGGTAAATGTATGAAATTGGTCGCTATGACAACACGTGACATCCACAAATTTCATACATTTCTATCGCTTAGCGATATAACGCTTAGCTTTAATGGCATGTTGTCTAGGGGGGCTGACACGAAAGTAGTAGGTAGGTATTTAAATATTTTGTAATCTTACTTTTTAATATTTTTTTAAACTGTATTCCAATTTCATAGAATAAAATAAGTACCGTTTTTTTTGCAAAAATGATTTTATATTATGTTTCTATGATAACAATAAGTTTGAAAATTTATTTTATTTTTTTTATTTTTATTTCATTTTCGGGAAATTTACAGTATAATAACATTTATTATATACATAGATGCATTAGTATAATACTAAAACCAATAACAAATTTCCACATTATTAACAATAAATTTTGACTGCTGTGCTTACATACTTAAAGCTACATATGAAAAATATTTAAATCTGAATGCTAGTGCATGAGTGTATGTATGTGTGTACGTATGAGTGTAAGGATGTGTATATGTGTGTGAATGTGTCTATATAAGTGAAAGAGAGAATGTATAGGTACCTGCAAGCTCACATAGTTTACTCCGTTCAATCTTGATTTTTCAATCATCCAGTGAAATTCAATCATTATAACTTGAACTGATGGCAGCAAAAAATGAATTAGGTCCTAAAAGAAAAATATCGACATCCAGATGTTCGTGATTATAAATGTTCATCATACGTATGAGGGGTACCGATAGATGTCGAAAAACCAACTTTTTTTTTATAAAAAATGAATCTATCCTTGTTAAAAAAGTACATACACATCTTCCTACGTTCCCTAAAATAAGCATAAATGTTTGTGCTATGGGTGAACGAAATCGGTCGAGGCAGGATTCGAACTCGCGACCACTGGATTACTAGCGCAGCGCACTAACCGCTCTGGCATCGACCCATCTAAAAATTTATATTCCTTTATTTATTTTCTCTCAGAAAGCTACGGCTATAATATATTTTTCGTAATTTAAAAATAAAAAATATGCCCTTCCGCAAAAAAATTCAATTTTTTCTGTGATATGTATAATATTGTCTATCTTAAAGCAACTAAAGTAATTCTGACCTGCGAAAGGGACTATTTCTTCAATGTGAATTCCTCACTCTCCCTATGTCGGATTTAATTATTCCATGTCTACGGCGGTAACAGAAACATCATGTTGGCATTATAATCACCGCGAGGGGAAATTTGCATAAATCAATCCTGGCGACTTGGCGAGTAAAGCAAAAAACATTCTATATTTATTATGATAGGTATAACATTTTTATATACTTTCTGTTGAAAATAATAAAAAAAACATGTCATCTCGCGAGGCTTTGTGTTTTTATACTGTTTCATATGTAATATTGAAAGTTTTTTGCTCTACTGTTAAATTGCCGATTTTGACATAGGAGGATTTCAAACGAATGCAAGAACAGGCAAACATACATGAATTTAGCCGCCCACAAACATGTGCAATTCCAGAACGATAATCTTATGAGGTCTACTTTATATGCAGATGTAAAATTGCCGATTTTGACATACCTAGGAGGATTTCGAACGAATGCAAGAATACAAACTGACAAGAATATAGCCGCGCACAAACATGCGCAAATTCAGAACGACAATTTTACTAGGTAGGTCTACTTTTTTATATGCAGATAATATATGTCTGACAATAGTACATATTTATGATATATTTGGAAATAAAAATAATTTCACTTTATTGATGAAATAAAATGTTACAAGCAAATGGGACAACAAATTAATGTAAGAAAGAAGTACGGAACCAATATTCATAACAATATTTAAAATTGTCTATAATAGGAACATTTTATACAGACTTTTAATAAAAAAGGGAAATAAAAAGCTTACAATAACTAACTTAATTGATATATGAAACATATAGACAATAAAAACTCTAGTTACTCCCATTATTATTAATTGTTTATATAAAATAAAAAAAAAAAATGTTGTATAATGTTATAAAAGTAGGCAAATATTTGCAATACTTGGTATGAATTCTAGTACATACCTTATTTAGTGTTATATTTAGTTTCAAAATTGCGTGTTATTTAATTTTTTTTGCATACACAAAATCGCCCTAATTTCACAAGCTACTTTATAAGGCTTGAAGGAAAAAATAAAGGTGTTACTTTCTTTTCGTAACTTACTCACGTTTTCAAATACGCATTGAAGTTTTCTTCTCACTTTCCCGTTCTAATGTTTTCCTTAACGCGTTAAAATACCTTTTGCACTTTTCAACAGATGGCAGTAGACAATTTAAGCAAAAAAATTATACCATAATAATATAGTGCTTAAATAAAATATCACAATCAAATGTTACATGCGACAGCATAAAAACATCACAACAAAATATAAAAGAATTAAGTAATTTATCTTAGAGACAAACTAAACTTAGTTATAGAACATTGATTTTGTTTATAAAGTCGAAGTAATTTTTTGTAAAGTTGGCTTAGAATTTACTTTGCTCCATAAAAGTTATTTAAATTTATATGAATTGGTTAGTTTACAAAATATGTATATTTTTTTTATTTATTTATTTATGATCATATAAACATATACATTATTTTAATATAAGGTAGCCGCCTAACTAGAATAAATCTGTTCTGAAGCAGCCACCTGTACATTTGTGAAATTATTACATTACAGTAAAAAACAAAAGAATAAGAAATCTATAAAAATAAACATTAACTAAACATATAAATCACAAAAAACATGAATTTAAACCACGATTAATAAAATATATATTTCTCATATTTAAGTTCTTTACCTCCAAAAATCAATGAAAGGTGGATGATAGTTTTGATGATTGTGTTGAGAAATCTTATCCAACTGTTGATTTGTTCAAGAGAATTATATTCTCCTAACATATCGACAAAGTTTCAAGCCAAGATATGCGAGATTTGTATGCAGGGTCTATATTTTACACTATTTTTCCATGAAGTCAAAAAACATCACTACGCAGCATAAATGTTATACATATGGATTTACTCAAAATTCGGAGTTTAGTGTGTCCGTGGGTCTGTGTGTGTGTGTGTGTGAGGGTGTGTGTGTGTGTGTGTGTGAGGGTGTGTGTGTGTGTGAGGGTCTGTGCGTGCGTGCGTGCGTGCGTGCGTGCGTGCGTGCGTGCGTGCGTGCGTGCGTGCGTGCGTGTGTGTGTGTGTGTCTGTGTTTCCTCCCCCCCCCTCAACTAACTATAACTTTTATATCCAATAACTTATAACTTTTGATCCGCACAATTCATAGAGCCCAAAATTTCAGATTATATAGATAGTTATAGGCCTACAAAACTTTTATGCTCAGAATTTCGAATTTTTGTTTCAGTCAGGAGTTTTCAACCTTTGAATTTACACTATTTTCCATATATCTCAAAAACCATAAAAGCAAGAACGCTGAATATTGGTTTAGTATAGAATAGTTAAAATATCTCAAATTTCTTTTTACAAAAAAATTGCACAGTTTCTCCAACATTTTTTATTAAGAAAAACATTTTTTATTATACATTAATGTGTTTAACTGCCGATATTTCCAAAGTTTTTAAAAATATCGAAAAAAGTCAAAACACCCCAACTAGATAATTTAATTTTCTATAAAAAATATCGACATTGTAGTAGTACATCTCAAACTTTTTTAACAATTTTTATAAAAAGTGAATTTAATGACGACATCGTTTCATACAAATTGCAAGGCAGTAAACACTGCACAATATCTCACTCAATAGTTTGATACCTACTCAATCTACAAACATACATCATGCTGTTTTCATATTCTGGGTAGGAAAAACAAACTGACCTCCATACTATCCTATCCTGACATAAATACACCTACATGTTTTATATAGAAAACAAAATATCTTTAAATATTCTTCAATTATACATTATATCGCCATCGACAGTTGGATCTCACGTGTTACATGCAACTAGTTATTTAAGTTATGGTCGTGTTGTTTGTCGATTAAATTAACAATATTTTTGTAAAATACCGCATCGGGCTTTACGAATAAGAATCAGACCAATAATTATGAATGTTTTAAAAATATTGGTTAAATTTTATATTGGTTTTATGAAAATTTATTGGATATAAATTCCAATTCATTAAATATTACATCCAATTTTTTTAATTCAATATAAAATTATACAATTAATATATTTTCCTTAAATATATTTGTAAATAATAAATATCTACTTCAAATTTAGTTTTGTATCACACGATTATCCATATGTATTCATGTGAGGTTAATTAGTTATTACCTGTCAAAAAGTCTCTTCTTATTACCCTTTTAAATTTTTGTTTTGAAGCAGTAACTGAATTTCTAGGTATAAATAATACATTTCCCATAACAACACTTGAAAACAAAATTTGAAATAAAAAAAATACGAAAGAAATGAAATTATTTTCCAGGCGATGTAATCTTTAATTTTTATTGAACTATGTATATTTGTAATTATAAATATTAGTCCATCTTTTAAATCAAGTTCTGGGTTTTATTTAAGAGATATATCTACTTTACGTTTTCTGTATGTACATGATTCAAACAGGGAACGATGATTTTTTTACGGTATTCATATGTATACTCGGAAAGTGGTTGTATCACAGAACGGTTGTATTTTTACGGTATTCATATGTATACTCGGAAAGTGGTTGTATCACAGAACGGTTGTATTTTTACGGTATTCATATGTATACTCGGAAAGTGGTTGTATCACAGAACGGTTGTATTTTTACGGTATTCATATGTATACTCGGAAAGTGGTTGTATCACAGAACGGTTGTATTTTTATGAAAATTGCATTCATGTGAATACTGGAGCAGCTGCAGTATTACATATGTTATGACGTTATATCCTATTTTCATATTGAATATTGGTTTTCTTGGGATAAAAAAGTATTCTAATCTAAATTTTAAATGATTTATTTTACAGTAAAAAAATAGGACATACATTAAAATTTCTTATATCTAACGACTTGATGACACCTTGGCAAATGCGGATTTGTTGTAATACACCTAATTAATGAATGTCTCATGTTTCACTTGTCTTGCTGAGATACCAATTTTCTTTGTAAACCATTTTATTCGTGACTGGGTGTTGAGATGATTGCTTGGCTTCCGTGTCTTCAATGGGATATTTGTTATCCTTAGAGTAAGGAGTTTTGATTGGTTCAAATCCGTATTGATAAGTTGGTTTTGTCAGTTTACTTTCTGATCTCGGCAAAGACGGTGATCTCGGATGAGTATAACTGGTTTTGATTTGTTGTTTCGGTGATGTATTTGTTCCCCTTGAATCTCCGCGCTGTCTGTAAGGAGGGGCTTCAGTGTTCCTGTGTGGATAGGAGGAATGCTTCGACTTAAAATTATTAGTTTCTTTTTTGTTATTTTTTTGTGAGTCATAGTTGGGTCGTTTTTCACGTGGTTCTTGTTTCTGATGGTTATGGGAATAATGTCCTTCGTGGTCATGGTCGTAATCGTGATCATGGTGATCGGCATAATAGCGACCTCTTCTATCGTCATCGTAATTTCTCTGAGGGTATTCATCATCATGGTTATGTTCATCGTGATCATCGTCACTATCTCTGCTATAATGTTGTGATGATTTATAACTCTCATATCTTCCCTTTTTATCGCCATCGTTGTATATGCGGTAATTTCTTCCTTTTCCGTAATCGTCTTCTCTGTCGTCGTCACGACTGTCATATGCTGGAAAACCTTTAGCTGATTCATGATAGCCTTTATTGAATTCATCCTCGTCGTTAATTTCATGATGCACTACTTCTCCTTGAATTTCTTCTTTAACTTTATGTGTGCCGTTGTCTTCGTCATTTTCTGTTTTTTTATTATTCAGCTGATTATATGTATTTGAAACTGGAATACTTTTGATTGTAGTTACCGGTGGTCTATTAACCTTAGTAAATGCATCGAATGGATTTTGAACTTGGGGTAAATAATGTTGTATTTGCGGTACGACGGGATTTTCAAAAACTTGTGGTTCGAAAAAGTTTGGTTCCAATGATTTAAATTTTTGATTTATTTGCAACATCGGTGATGAAGATATTTGAGGATATTGCTGTGCCGATTGATATTTTGCAGGAGATTTGATTGTTTGTATGTTTAAATAAGGGTTTGGTTGATGAATATTAGACGAAGTTAGAGGTAAGTTAAATTGAGGAATAGAAGTAGGTTGAATATATTTTAACGAGGGTACATTATGGTCTTGAGTTTGTCCATAGATAATGTTTGAGTAGCCATTTGCAAATGACGGAATCCTAGGGTTGAGAGAAGTTTTTTGACTTTGAACACTTTGAATCCTGTTCGACCCGAATAAAGAATTTGAGATTTTGTCGTTCAGTACAGGTGCATATTGTCTTCCGAATACTTGACTCTGTAAAATTTGACTTTGGTCTTGTTGCGGTAAATTTGTAAATGCGTTTATTGTCGAGGCATGATTCAAAGGTTGTAATGGTTGGTACTGCTGGAAATTTAACTGTTGTGGATGAAACGTTTGTTGATGAGGTTGATAAATCTGTTGTTGGGGCTGGTAAGTTTGGGCGTTAAAAATATTATCGTTATTTGATATTCTTTGTACTTCTCCATGAACTGGATAATATTGGTTATTCGTTTGATATGGATTAACTTGTGATTTGTATGTTAAATCTACGGATGGACTATCACCTTGCGACAAAGATCGTACTTGTGTATAGGTTGCTAGATGTTGTATGGGTAGGATACTGTAATCTGCACCGTCACCTAAATTGTAAATGCCGCGCTTGATCTTAGTTTCCTTTTGAAAATTTTCGTCACATTGTGATGTTTTTATTGTGTAAACTATTAACACAACCACTCGCAATATCTGAAACACAAAACGGTCAGTTTAATTGTAAGCAAGAAATTACATTATTAAAAACACTCGATAAGCACAGTTTTACAGGAATCGCGAGTTTACCTGTAAAGACATTGTTGAATTGCACGATTGCTTCGGGTAAACTGAGTTAAGGTACTGAATCGGAAACCTAATCGGACTTTATTTATATTGAAAAGTGCATTTGTTTCATAAAAAAATATACGTTTAAATTTCCACTTTTTGTCCCAAAGCATCGGTCATGGCTTCACGGTAACGCTTCACTTGGCCGGATGTCTGATGTTGAACGGTGGTTCCTCTCACTACTATTCAACTCTTTTTATTTCATTTAATTTCTTTGTTTATCACCTTACCGAGTTATTCTGTTCACTCTCACTACAAACGGAATTCGACTAATGGAGGGGTATTACTATTTTTCTCTCAACAAATCACATCAATACTTAATATCGATTTTCTAAATTTGACTGCCTATTTTAGTTACGCTAGAGGAAACATATTAAACTTACATCGAACCAAAATAAAATGAAATGTTTGTATGATCGGTAGGTATATTAAGACATAATAAATAATTAAAATGATTGCAAAAAGCGAATTCATCCTATGAGTATTAAAAAATAAAAATAACGCGTAAATTTATGATTGACAAGAAAACAAAATGGAATAATCTTAGGTTGAATAAAACATTCAATATTCCGATATGTTGGAGCAAATTCAGAAGAAGTTCATGAGGTACCTATGTATATGCGAATGCACGGAGTATATCCGACATACATTACCACCCTGAACTTCTGACGTCCTGTTCTTATATGAGTCTTGAAAGCAGGCGTGATAACGCACTACTTTTGACCGGCTTCAAGATTTTCAACAATCTTATTGATTGTCCAGAACTGCTAGAAAGGCTAGGGCTTTTTGTGCCACCCAACTACATAAGGGGTAGAGGTCATAATCTTCTGAACGTCTCCCATTCCAGAACGGATGTAGTGGCCCGCAGCACTCTGGTGCGCATTATGGAAAAAATAAACTCACTCTCGGACGAGGTAGATATTTTCCATTGGAATATAAGGCGCTTTAAATCGTACCTTAAACAGAGGTAGCCGTCATCGAACCGCACATCACACCATAATTGGCAGCAGCTGTCGTGTGATTACGAAAAATAAAAAATTTGTCATACACACTACATATTATATTATAACGAGTGGGTTGTGGCCTACACTTAAGTTTCCACACCATAGTAAGCGTTCATTTTTTTCTTGAAATGTTAAAAATCTCTAAATGCATTTTTATGAAGAACATTTATATTAGATTCTTAAACAAATATAAGATTCCCAGATGACAGAAGTTTTCACAATACACCAAACACACAAAAACATTGTCACAAAACTCATAGTATGCACTTACAACATGATACCTGTTGAGAAATTTTAAGTAAAATTGCATTACTAGCAAGATGAGAACGTATGAGACAGTGTATCAATGTTGATGAGGCGATGTATATGTGTCAATATAGAAGAATTCGGTGTAAGGTTCTCACTGCCTACCCCTTGAGGAAGATAGAAGTGGAGAGTAAAAAATACCCTTGTCTATAGAGATACATACAATATCAATATGAAGTTGATCACTCAATTTTCCCATACAGAAGCTATTTTACTTCTGTTATATACATTTTTCATACAAATATGAAATTTATTTCACATTGATATGGCAAATCATAGATTTTTTTCTTTAAATTTTGACAATCCTTGAATGCATTTTTGATGAGTGTATTTTCATTGTATCAAAATTTCAAACAGTATAAAAATACCTTGATTTTCCAGACCGTGAGAGTTTTTTTTGAAAATTTGGACAGATGAAATCATAGAGAAGAAATTAACGGATATCTATGGAAAACTAATCAGTTCTAAGTTAATAGACTTTACACAGATGATATCAATATGAAGTCAATGGGACTTATAGTTTGGGCTCTAGAGAGGACACAAAAAAACAACGTAAATGATGAAATCATAGAGAAGAAATTAAAAGCTGTCCAAGTCTATGCACTTTACACATATGATGTAAATATGAAGTCGATCGGACTGATAGTTTGGGCTGTAGAGAGGACACAAAAAGGATAATTCCGTACGCCGAACACCGTACGTTGTACGCCGTACGCCATACGCCATACATCCATACATACAAACACATCACGACGAAACTCACAGTGTGCACTCTCTACATGATACCCGTTGAGACATTGATGCAAAAAAATACGCTTACAAATTCTGAAATCTCTACTATTCCATAGTGTGGAGAGTAAAAAACCAAAGCAAATATATTTATCTGTTAATATCTGATTTCAATAAATTGAATGATCATCATACCATCACTCCATGCCCCTTACGAGGTAAGCAGAGAGAACCTAGCTACAAACTCCTCTATTTTTACACACATTCCTGGCTTCCTTTACATCCATGCATCGTCTCATACATGCTCGTCGATTGTTCAAGCTTCTTATGTTTTCTTCTTTCAAAATATCATTCACATGGTCATGTTACCTCTTTCTGGGGTGACCCCTGCTATTCACTCCATCTTTTACACCCATGTGTATTTTTTTGGTCAGTTTTTTATCGTTCATTCTTCCAAAATGTCCATACCACCTCAAATCACCTTCTTCTCTTCTTTGTCAGTCATCTCTGCACTGCTGGATGTAGGCCTCCTCCAATGAACTCCATCTCTCTCTGTTTTGTACTTCCCTCAGCCAATCCCTTCCCGCAACCGGAATAATATCGTTGACCCATCTTTTTTGTTGTCGCCCTACCGGTCTTTTATTTTCCCACGGTCTCCATTTTAATATTCTGGGTGTCCACCTTTCGGTACCCTGTCTCGCAACATGTCCTGCCCATTGCCATTTCAACTTTGCAACACGGTCTGCTATGTCAACGACGTTTGTTTGGCGTCTGATTTCTTCATTTTTCATTTTGTCCCGGAGGCTCACTACTAACATTTGCCGTTCCATAGCTCGTTGCGTACATTTCAATTTGTGTATTGTGTTGGCAGTTAGTGTCATTGTTTTCAATCCATGTGTTAGTACTGGGAGGATACGTGTTTCAAAGACCTTTCTTTTCAAATTCATCGGAATGTCTTTGTTTTTCAGGATGTGACCGAGTTTACCGAAGTCCGCCCAACCTAGTCCAATTCGTCTGGGTATTTCTGCTAATTGATTATCCTTTCCCAATTTTATTTTGTGTCCCGGGTATATGTAATTTTCAACGGCTTCAACTGTGCTGTTATTTATTTTCAAATTTCTGTTGGATGGACTCAGGATTTTGGTTTTTGAGGTATTCTCTAGGCCCACCTCCAAGGAAGCATCATGGAGTTCCTTTATCATACCTTTCAATTCTGCCAGGTCGTCGGTGATAAGCATAATGTTATCTTGCGTTCTCTCCTTAGGTCCTCATTTTTTATTCTATCATATATCGTTCTATATTACATACTCTTCTTAGTGATTTCATTTCTACAGCAGTTGCATCTAGTGGGTTGGAAGAAATGTTTTTTATATGTGTGACGAGTAAATAAATAAATATTCTTAAAGTGAATTTCAAGCTTGAATATCCAAGGAGTATATTTAAACTACGGTAATAATGACATTTTATGTCATTAATTATTTTTTACTTTCGCTTGATTGCGGCCTTTAAACGTAGAACTTTAATATGTATCATAAGAGGAGTTCGAAGAACTTAAAACATTGCACCAAAGTGCCAAAGAGACAAGTAATTAACGGCAAAATTGGGTCAGTGTGGATAGAGAGAGGGTTCATAAGCAAAGAAAAATAGTTTCATCTGGGAGGCAACAATGGATTTCCAAGAGATATACATGACCTTCAGGAATGAAGATTATTTTGGTCATAAGCATCGACTTAATTTTACTTTTGCAACGGATATTTTGTAGTGAAAATTGTATTTCAAGATCTAATATTTTTGATAAATGATAACACCTACTGCGATAGATATCATATTTTATTGTTGAATTCATAAATCCTGTTATTTACAGGCCGTCTGTGTGCCCGCAGAAATTGCGTCGTGAATTTAACAAATTACAAAGCATAATAATTATGAACAATCATATCTCCATTTATACCAGATAACTTCACGAGTTCAGAGTTTCGCGAAATCTGGGAGTCTTGTCAGAGATCAGAATCTTTTTGATTAATTGTTATACTTTTTTTGTTCAGCTTTCGTATTTTATAATGACTGTTCCAAATGTTACTAATTAATGAAACCGCTTCGGATAAATTTCCCATAAATATTTTTGGGGATGAGAAATAAATATATAATATGTTATATTCAGGTTTACTGTTTTTTTTCAAGACTGGGAATGAAAAGATATGGCACATTGTATATGGTAACCACACACAAAAAAAACAAAAATGATTTTTGAAAATTTTGTGTACCCTCAATAAACAAAATACGTGGTGGGTCTTGAATTGAAAAAAAAACAAATTCTTTAATATTAAACAAAACAAATATTATGTTTTTATTGAAACCTAGGTGGGTAATTTAATTATAAACAACTATAATGAACTGTTTTTATTACAAATACCAAAAATTACATTATTTTGACTAAGCAATATGACAAATAAACTGGGTTGGATTGTACCACCTTACTAGGCCAGGCCTGTTCCAAGGTGGTAGACTAGTTACATAATTATGAATTGCAAATATCAATTTTTGACCAAGAATTCTGACAATAATATTATTTGCTCAAAATTAAAATCCTTATCAATTAAAGAGTGTAACAATGTTACACTATTATCAAATAATATATGCAACAAATTATCTCATGAATAAAGGCTTATTGTGTATAATAGAGACACATAGTTCAGATTAGGAAATTCAATCCTTCATCAAAATTTCAATCCCGCAAGCACGTGAGACTGATATTGTCAATTCCGCGGATTTGCGGGATTATTAACTATGTAGTTATCATAAATTATTTTTCAGTTGCTAGAACACCTAAAAAGAAAACTATATTACAAATAGAACTAGGTAGGTACTATATAAGTAATAAAAAAGTAGGGACACAGTTGAAACATCATCATCTGCTTTTAAAAGATGTTTTATTTATTTGCTAACAATACACAATAACATTATACATAATACAGCCTTGAGTACCTGTAACAACAAAATAATTTCAAGATAACAGTGATAATATCTCCTAAATTTAATGCTAGGATACTATTTAAGGTTTAAAGTAAGAAGGTACTAGCAAAAATGCTCCAGGAGGATATACATAATGAAAATATGAACATGAAATTTGTATTATTTTTATATTGTTTCATTGGACATCAAACTAGGTGAACCTGTTTTAGGACGTCCGATATGTAGATACGATTTTCAAACGAAACATGAGTTTTTATTTTCTTTGTAAACGACACTCTTACAATTATTATTATTTTGTACCTACCTATCATTACCGGGGGGCAAGTCTGGTCCAACCGGCGAAATCAAAATCCTCACGATTACCCATATCATGGATACAATTATTATATGGAGTTCTATAATATCTTTAGATGTCATAGAACACCATATGACAATTATATCCATGATATGGGTAATCACGAGGGTTTTGATTTCGCCGGTTGGACCAGACTTGCCCCCCTGATCGAAAGAGAAAATTTTCGGATAGGTTCATTAACAAATTGGCACTTACAAATTTTTTTTCAAATTCCGATATTTAATTCAGTTCAAAAGTCATGCGGATCCCGTATGTGTAGTCCCGCATTACTGACCCCGAAAGAATCATGCGCGTCCCGCGTTTGCGGGATTGAATTCCGTAGTTCAGATAAACATTCCATTGCGCAGTGTGCAAGGAAGTGTTCATTATTATTATTATTAATATGCGTGAAAGTTCAAGGATTTAGCGGAAAATTGAATTTTCCGTACTGAAAATTTTCTAAGTTTTCCGAAAAAAAACTTTTTTTTTGTTTTCTTATTTTCTATCAAAATTACAAGTGTTTTGGTGTTTAAAGTTTTCAAATCGATAAATAAACAAGAGAGTTATGCTGAGTTAAACTTTAAAAAACACCCTTTTATGAAGTGTCACCAAAACTAGAAACTTTTTTGTGAAGTATCTTACATAGTTGAAAAGTCCAAAAAATTTGGCATAAAAAACTTCATGGTGTGTGTGCTCTATCTATAACGGTTCAAAAGTTATCACGTAAAATACTAATTTTCCATACAATTATAGTGGGCTTGCCCCTACAAATAAATCGATTTTAATAACGATAACAACATGTCTGACTCGAGATTGAGGAAGAAATCACTTAACTGTAATAAGTGTACCTCGACAATTAGTCCCAAGAAGCATTTGAGTTGCAGCAGATGTTACAGCTGCTTCCATTACACTTGTGTGGAGACTACGGAGAGTAACTTTAGGAAGATGTCGTCGGTTGCTAAATCTTCGTGGAAATGTATGGACTGCATGCAGCGGGATCCTAGATCCAACTCCTCGACTACGTCTACCCCCACGACTGTTGCTCCAGCGCCGGCAGGTGTCCAGGAGGCACTATCTATGACTCCAGTTGGTCTGACACAGCCTTGCTCTACGCTGTCTTCTGATATAATTGACAGATTAGCACGTATCGAAGGTGAAGTGTCTAAAACTAACGAATCTCTTCAGTTGATTTGGGAGGAGCTCTTCTCTCAACGTAAGCAGATTGAGGTGTGCGTCTCTTCTATTGGCGACCTGGATCAGCGAGTGACAACAATAGAAAGCAAGTTGAAGGTGAGCGATGCAAATGTGACTGAAATAAAAACTCTTAAGGCGACTGTCCAAACTTTACAAATAGCTAATGAGGAGAAGGAGCAGTATCTGCGTGCAAATAATGTTGAAATAAAGAATGTTCCATTTAAGAACAATGAAAAATTGTCCGCCGTAATTGGGCAGGTTGCTGAGAGAATTGGTTTCTCATTAAAGTCGGATGACATTGATCTGATGACCAGGGTGGCGACTAGGACGACTGGACCTAAGCCCATTATTATAAAATTCTACCGTAGATCACGAAAAGAGGAATTTTTGTCTTTAGCAAGAAAATTTCGAGGACTTACAACAACGGACCTTGGCTGGGGGGGTGACGAGAAAATTGTATATGTGAATGAGCATTTAACAGCTGCGCGTAAGACTTTACTGTCAAAAACAAAGATAAGAGCTAGGGAAAAGGGTTATAAGTTTGTGTGGATCAACAACTTTAAGATCCTGATCAGGCAGAATGAGTCTAGTCAGGCTTTTTTCATACGAAGCGAGGACGACCTCTCCAAGATAATATAAAAAAATATATTTTTTATAAATGTCTTAACCTTTCTTTTAAAGTATATAAATTGATCTTCTTGTACATAAATAACGTTAATTTGTTTTCTGCTTTTATTTATATATTTACTGATAGAGTATTGCTGCTGACGTTGATACACAGTGTGAAAGGTGGTTATCCCATATTTACCTTCCTTTTGCATCATTTCCACACGCGAATTCTACTGTTTCGACTGCATATATTGTCGTTTTATTATTCATGTTTATATTATATTTTAAGGTGCTGCGATTTATTGCTGGGTGTGGTAATCAAATTGATATTTGGTAATGTTTTACACCACAATAACTGTTTTAACTTAATATATAAAGGTTTTATACCATATTTTTTTAATTTGCATACTATTCTCTTTTCTTTTTCGTATTGCCTTCGTGTATTTTACACGAAGTTTTTATTTATTTACATACTATGTACTTGGTGTCTGGATTTATGCACTCTGATGCCCATTGAATTGAACCTAATATTGTATTGTAATTCTCATGAGATTTACACAATGATATATTATCAACTGACTTCTAGCGATATGCTTTATGGTTATAATGTTGTGTTGTATATGGTGGTAATGGTTGGGATATGTGATGAACTTATTTTGTGTGTTTCTGCTGTGATGCCTAACGAAGTACTAAATGAATTGATTGTGATGTTCTGTTGTGTAATTTTGAATCTGCTGAATATATTTGTGTTGCTTACTTTTGAGCGGGTGCAGGGAATAAACTAACGATATATCATCAAAATGTGCGTGGACTACGCACAAAGACGGATGAATTGTTTCAGAGGGCCTTGTCTAATGATTATGATGTTATCACTCTAACCGAAACATGGTTAGACTTGAATTTCAATAATGGCGAGCTTCTCGATGGTAGGTATGAATTGTACCGCAGAGACAGAAATTATTCAGCTTTAAATATGAGTCTTGGAGGTGGCGTGTTGATTGCTCTGCGTTCGGGGTTAGATGCGACACGTCATGATGAGTGGAGTACAGACCCTTTATCAGTTGTTGAGGATCTTTGGGTGAGTATTAGGCTCAAGTATAATTTATATGTACATATTTGTTGTCTTTACATACCTAATAGATGTAATCATGCAGTGAATGTTGAACGTTTCATGGAGAAGGTGGCTAGACTGATGAGTGAGTATCCGTATGATCGTTTTCTTATTGTCGGTGATTTTAACCTGCCAGGGATCTCATGGGAGAAGGGCCATGATACAAATATATGTACGCCATCCAATCTTGATGATCTTGTAACGTCTCAGTTTGTGGACTATCTCAATATAAGCTGCCTAAATCAGTTTAATTTTATTCGAAACTCATCTTCTAACATACTCGATTTAATTATTTCGAATGTTGAAGATATTGAATTGATACAAGCTAGTGATCCATTGGTTCGTGAAGATTCTTTTCACAAATCTGTTGAGTTTGATCTACCGTATAGAACTATTGATTCTTTGGCTCCACTAACTAGAGTTGTGAAACTATTCCACAGAGGAAACTATAATGGGATAAATGAGCGATTGGGTGAAATTGACTGGCATGAACGTTTTCGGGATAAGGAGTGTGAGGAATGTGTTGAAATTTTATATAATATTTTAGATGCTTTGATAGAAGAATATGTACCCAAAAAAGTCAAATCTAGTGAATCTTGTTCCTATCCACCTTGGTACACGCTTCCACTTATAAGGTTATCCAGAGAAAAATACAAGGTTTTTAAAAGGTTTAAGAAGTATGGAAATCAGGCTGATTACAATGTTTTTTCGACTCTCAGAGCGAGACACAAGAAACTGGCTAATGAGTGTTATAAAAGCTATTTAAATAATATGAGGAACGCACTTAAAACGGATCCCAACAAGTTATGGAGTTTTGTCAAATCAAAGGAAAACAAAAGCAATATCCCGAAAACAATGTATCTTGAAGATGTCTCGGCTGATAACGGATGTGACATATCAAACCTATTCTCTGTGCATTTCTATGACTCATTCAGTAGAGATACTCAGTCAGTGTCAACCGCTCCTCAGGTCTCAAACGACGATTTGAACTTGTATACTATAAATCAAATCGCAGTAAGTACAGACTTAGTAAGTAAATATTTATCGGCTGTGAACACAAAACAGTCGCCAGGGGTTGATGGCATCCATCCGTTGCTTGTGTATGAGTGTCGTGATCGACTGTGTGTCCCTTTGTCCTTTATTTTTGGCAAATCATTGGGTGAAGGCTATTTTCCAGATAGGTGGAAGGATGCGTTGATAACGCCAATTTATAAGTCAGGCTTACGAGAGAATGTAAAAAACTATAGACCCATCTCCAAACTCTGCATCTTTGCTAAGGTCTTTGAGCAGGTGGTGGGGGATCAGCTGTGCTCTTCAATTAATCCCTATATCAATGCATCACAGCATGGTTTTATGCGAGGTAGATCAACTGCCACTAATTTAATTCTCTTTACCAACTATGTATTGGATGGAATGGAGAGGGGTGGACAGGTGGATGCTGTGTATACAGACTACAGTAAAGCCTTTGACAAAGTAAACCACTCTATATTACTACAAAAGCTTGGGAGTATTGGTATATGCGGAGATTTGTTCAGATGGCTTTCCTCATACATTTCAAACAGAAGGCAAGCTGTTGTTATTGGAGGCCATAAATCAGATTGGATGAATATTCCCTCAGGAGTACCGCAGGGTTCCATATTGGGTCCAACTTTGTTTAACATATATATTAATGATATAAACTCATGCTTTAGTTTTTGTAGATCAGTTTTGTATGCGGATGACATGAAAATTTATGTAAAGATTCATTCAGTTGATGACTGTGTGAAATTCCAGCAGGACCTTGATCGATTGACAGCATATTGCAGAGCAAATTGTTTGTATTTGAATATTGATAAATGCATATTGATACGATTTACCAGAGGAAAAAATCCTTTTAAGTTCAATTATAAACTTGATCAAGCTGAGCTGAATGTTGTGTCTGATGTAAAGGATTTGGGTATCATTATTGATGATAGAATGACATTCCGTGGTCATTACGAACAGATAGTTATTAAGGCATCACGAATGCTTGGTTTCATATCCAGAATAACCAGGCCTTTGAGGAGTCCTGAGGTATTGAAAACTTTATATCTGTCATATGTAAGGAGTGTCCTTGAGTATTGTTCGTCTGTTTGGAATCCACATTTTGGACTTCATATAGATAGGATAGAGAGAATTCAACACAGAGCCTTGAAGACGCTTAATTTCTGGAGTTTTCAAAGATTTGAAACATATGCGGAAGCCGAAAGGTACCACGGCCTGCTACCTCTTTCAAGGAGACGCAAAATCGCAGACCAGGTACTGCTGTATAATATTGTAAATGCTATAGTCAATTGCCCAGATCTCGTTGAATTGGTACAATTTCATGTGCCTAGGAGTGCTTCTAGACATCCTCAGACATTTCACATTGCTCGGTTTGACACGAGCTATGCCAGGAATAAGTTTATCCGTCGCTCGTGTGAAAACTATAACTGTTTGTTTCAGAGAGTGGACATTCTTAGCTCTACTCTTCCACAATTCAGAAGACATATCACAGCGTTGGCGATGAGTATGTAGTTGAAATTGGATGCGTTTCTTTGTTTCCCTTTCCTTTTATATTCCTTTTTCCCGTTTACCACCATAATGATTAAATTCTTGTTTTCTTACATTTTATTATTGTTACATATTGTTACATTGATTTTCAAAACTTTCAATCTCAGCCTCAGTTTAATTTACTTCTTTTTTCTAATGTTTTTTACTGTTGTTTTTTCGAAACCGCACACTTTCTTTTCTATCCTGTGTGTGCATACTTTTTGTTTTTGTTTACTTCTTCTTATTTTTTCTCGTAATATTTTATTTTGTTATGTTCTGACTTGTGTTTTTTTTTTCTTTTTGGTTTTGTACCACAATATTTTGCATTATTTAATTTGTATGTGCTATCTGTAAATGGACTAATGTTTTTACTATATTTGTAATAAAAGTTTGTATATGGTCTGTAGATATGCCAATTTAAATAAAATAAAATAAAAAAATAAAAATAAACATTATACTTTATATATTATCAATTGGTGTTTTTAAATGGTGGCAATGAATATACGTGAATATTTCAATTTAACGCGATATTGACGCATCACATGAGTATGGGCGAAATTGTGTGGTGTTTGGTTCCGTTTAAATGGAGGTTCAGTGTAACCAAACAGGAAGCTGCGGTACTGGAACCGCCGTAATAAATAAAACCTTCCGATGATAAATTGTACCGATGGACCGGGAAAACTTTCCCGCGAAATCCGACCGCTGAAAATCGTGACCTGACCGCGCCAATATAAACCCCCACCCCCTCCCCCCTCCTCTGTCCCCTCCCTTTCCAATATTCTCACCGCTCATACCCACCCCACTATACTGATTGCCCTTTATTCAATTAATCATGTTCATTATCGTTTTGGTGGTAAAACCACGGATTGAGGTGGCAGACGAGTACAAAGTTTGATTCAACTTATTACGTCCGATCGGTCCGATTCTATAACTTTTTAAGAACGTTCCGGCTAAAATAGTTGCATTTCTATTCCACTTAGTCCAAGTTGATATTCTATAACGCTGAAATAGGAACATTCTTACTCTAAGTAAGTCACAAATAAATTCAATTCCCTTTTCTCTAACCACATATTAGTCTAATCAACTGTCAAAACGTACCAAATTTTAGTTCACACCTAATTGGAAGCTTACTAGTTATTTTAACAGCATTCCGGGATATTTAAGTTAAGATTAAAACACCAGTTGTGTACGGAAACAAATGAAAATGGATGATTTACACGTGATACGTTATGTTAAAAAAAAAACCAAAGAATTTTAGTTCAGATCAATTGAAATGTTAGGTTAGGCGACATCATAGTAACATGACATAAATAAACATGGCCGAACAGTGCGCAGTACGCATGCGTAGTCTGCGCCATAGACAATTTGAGTTCAAATTGTTTTCTACGGGGCACTATTTTTGTAGATTTTATTTTTAGTTCAAAAAGTTACTGAATTGGACGTATTGTTAAACTAAAAATTCTTCGTTACATTATAACGAAATATAATTATATGATATAAGTTTATGAAATATATGGTTACTTAAATTGAATTTTTCAACCGATAGTTCTTGATGAAATTCCATTTAAAAATAAAAAAAAAATTATACATAGGTCTCTTCTTCTTCATCGTTTAGTAGACCTAGTTGGTCTGGGGGACAAGTCTGGTCCAACCGGCGAAATCAAAACCCACACGATTATCCATATCATGGGTAATAATTATTATATGGAGTTCTATAATATCTTTAGATGTCATGTGATTTATTTTATTTTTAATGATAGGTAATCATTAAAAATAAAGAAAACTTTTTTAATTATTCCCCTATTGATTTTACTTGGGATATAACGTTTTTTTTAATGAATATATCCTTGTTAAACAAGTACATATACATCTTCCTGCGTTCCCTAAAATAAGCAAATAAATGCTTGTGCTTAGGTTATTGAGGGTATTAAGTATATTAGATAATATAACTGCGTGTATTATAAATGCATACGAAGCGAATAATAAATGCATGAATTATTGTGTTTGTTTTAACTGTTTTTTTGTTGTTGTATAATAATTGTTACTGTCATGGCTCCTTGTACCATTATTTTGCTGCCTGGGATCCATTATTGTATAAATTATGTAAAAGAACGTGTGTATTTTAGTGATAAAATATTGTAAGCATGCAATAAAGGTATAATAGGTATTTTAAAAATTGACATTTTCCTGATAGTAGGTAATTGTGATGAGTCTAGTGTTTGTTATATATCTCATGTCTTAATGTTAGGTTGATTTTCTTAACCTGGCTATTCTTTAGAAATGTTTTATATTCAATCTTTATTTTAAATGAATTTTTGTTATATTGTCACCTTATTGCCATTCATAGAGGTACACACTGTATTGTATATTTAACATAACAATGAGATTAAGATCAGATATTGTTTCTCAAAAAGTAAGATTGGAGCAATTAAGAATGAAGCAAAAAAATACATTGGTTTTGACCGTGTTGAAAGTCAACTGAATAGACCCCTTGGTAAAAGATTTGTAAATAAATTCTATTTGGATATATCAAGTATTTAATAATAATATATAAAAAATCATTTTGACTTCAAATACCATGGAGTATAACATTATATTAAGTCTCCTTTTCTATGTAATATTACGTATGTATTGTGACATATTGAATCATGTATTACTATACCTTCAATAATAGGTAAAAATTAAAATTCGTCCTAAATCTCCCCACATTTTATGGCATTTCTCGTTTAAGGCGAATAATGTTGGTAAAATTTGTTTAAGAAATAAAAATATATTTGTCGATTTTTGCAGAGCTGTTTTTTATTGTTTATCCAATTTTATTGATTAACTTATAAAAAATACATTATATCTCAATCTAAGAAATACTCTTGAATATGCGTATGTATATATGGTTAAAAATCATAGTATATTTTAGTGGTTCGTTTTATTTGAAAATTAAATTAAAAGCAAAAAAAAATGCTGTTGATATGTGAGTTTATTATATTATTACATAAATCACAAATTTTACGGTTTTATAAACGCATTAAGTCAATGGCCAGGATAAAAAAAATTGGGAAATCACATTTTCCAATTTTTGTTGTCCAGATTTTCGCGGCCTGGATGTTCTAGGATCACCCCTGCCACTGCATGACATTATGTACTTAGAAGCAAAATTTTAATTATCTGTGACTTGTACAAGGAATCGAACCTCAAGGTTATTCTCGTTTTTCAGAAACTTATGTTACATATATCCTCTTTACAAATATTAAAAAAATAAAGAATAATTATTGAACGACGCGTCGTTCCTTCTGGGTCCTTCTTAAATCATTGCTGTGATAAGTCTATATATTAACGTCGCCTTTTTTTCGACTGTTGTTTTGAAAAAAAAATAATTAAAATTCACATTTTTTTTCGCAAAAACAATTTAATGTATGATTTAATTTAAGAACTTTTCACATAATGTAATATTTATGTCACCGAACTGTTCAAATGAACACCTCGGTACAGGATTTCCTAGTAAGTTGTTCATTGTTCCCTCGAAATTACACACTTATCAATAACACACATACACACACTTATATTTATATGTATACTTAAAATATAGTATGTAATTGAATTGAATTGTAACCTTTTCTTCTTAATATTAATAATAATTAATAAATTTTATTATTTTGTTATTAATTCTATGATTTTTACGATCGATTTAGATAATATTAAAGAAATATTCAGAGAGTCTGTAATCGCCTTAACATGCACATATACATAACATGGTTACCTACGTAGTCTGTATATAGCTATATCCGGGGAAATCCTTTCATGTTTTAAGAGGATGGAAAAATAATTGAAGGACCTTTTCCCTTCTTCATATTTGGGGTTCAATATTGACTCTGAACCCTACATATTCGACACAGTATAGGAATGATTAATAAGTTGATAATTTTGATAAAGTGGTACCTTACGCATACTATTATATAGGTACCTTTTTTATAGCTTCGATTAATCTTTATTCGTATCAATATAGAGTATTATTTTTATTATATTTTAATTAATCCTTTATTATGACAATTTATAACATTTTGTACTTTAACAAGTAATTTTACTTTTGATAAAAAATATGATTAGATAAATATTTAAAATTTCAACTCTTGGTTATATTTTGATTGATTTCAATAATATAACGTCGTTCTGTTAAAGTTTTGTCATGGATTGAAATTTAATTTATTCGATTAAGTAAAAAATATATATGCTAAAAAATATCCAGTGAAGATATATATGCTTGTTTTATTGATTATGAAAAGGCTTTCGATAGAGTAAAACACACAGATTTAATTAAAATGTGGTATAGATGAGAAAGATGTGAGAATAATCAAGAACCTGTATTGGGACCAAATTGATATTACTAACTTGAGAATGGAAACACTTCCCAGGGTATTCTCATTCAACGAGGAGTCCGACAGGGGTGTTTTCTCTCACCTACTCTGTTACATTTGTATTCTGACTTGGTCGTTAAGCAAGCGATGACTGATACAGATCTCAGTGTGAAGGTCAATGGTGTTGTCATCATAATATCAGATATGCAGATGACACCGTATTACTTCCAGACAATATACAAGACCTTCAACAACTACTTAGTAAAATCAATTCTATCAGAGAGCATTATGGACTTAACATTAATATTAAGAAAACCAAAATGATGATTTTTAGCCGTGATAGCTACCCATATACAAATCTTCAACTTAAGGGTGTTAGTATTGAAAGGGTAAAACAATTTAAGTACTTGGTTAGTATAATTACTGAGAATCTAGACCCTGACTTTGAAGAAAATGCAGAAAAGAAGCGGCCCGATTGGCATTTTACAAAATGAAAAATCCTCTCCTCGACGACAATATACCTAAACTTAAAGCTGAGACAAAGAATGGTCAAGTGTTATGTGTGGTCAGTTTTGCTTTATGGGGCGGAGGCGTGGATTCTCAAAGTTAATATTATAAACCGCCTTGAAGCATTTGAAATGTGGATCCACCGCAGAATGTTAAAAATATCGTGGACTAACATGGTCAATAACACTGAAGTACTTCATAGAGCCAGCACCAATTATTAATTATTCAACAATGTCAAGATCCGTAAAGTGTTGTGCTTCGGCCATATTCTGAGAGGTGAAAAGTATGCCATCCTTCAGCTCGTCATGAAGGGGAAGATTAAGGGTCGTAGAGGGGTCGGAAGAAGACAGCTTTCCTGGCTGCGAAACATCCGCGAATGGACCGGTATAAGAACTGTGGAGGAGCTGTTTCGCTCTGCACAGGACAGGGAGGCTTTCTCTATGGTGGTCGTCAATGTCGGGGAGATCTGATATGACACAAGAAGAAGAAGAAGAAGAAGTAAAAAATATGAATAAACTATTTTTATTTATTTGTATTATTTTCCATTGTTGTTTTTGTTTAGATATGCTAGAAAATGATAAAAACATATCTTTAACAGAACGACGCGACGTTAAAAAATCTCATTTTTAGTTTTTGAATAAACATTTTAGTCTCTGAACTACATACATATACATAAAAACAAATAAGTATGATGGATGGTTTCATGTTCTCACAATCAAATATATGTAAATAGAAAATACATCCAATTTTGATGAAATTTTTAATTCAATGTAATTGAATAAATACATACGTTATAAACTTTCAGTTTTGCTAGTCAAGTATAGTTTATTGTTGATGTAAGACATTATAATAATTCAAATATAAGTTTGTATACATTAGATATGAAACCGCTGTTCTGTCTTGTGCTTCAATCGACCAATGAATGTATATTATGTGATAGTTGAATACATTTTGATCATTTGTGGTCGGTATGTTGGCTTTAAGTTTAATAGACGAGTGTCCTGCGGGCACCTCCATTACTTGTGCTAATAACTGCTATAACTAGTGGCTGTAGTTATAGGTATTTAGTTTCTGGTGCATCTCTGCTAACCAGTATCCGTGTAAGGGTGTTCATTAGTGAAGACTCCCGCATGTCACAAGTGGGCGAACAACAAGACAAGGACCCTTGTCTGGATCCAAGACGTGTTTGCACATAAAAACATACACCCACCCACCCGCCTGCTTCTTCAGAGTACCTACCAACAAGACATTGCATGCACTCCTATACTGATGATGTAAAGAAACGTAAATCTCAAGAGATGAGTGTGGATTATTGTACATAGGTAGCAGAACGTGAAGATTTGGTGGATACCTTCTTATGCACATTAAAACGAGACTCGTTATTTTCCACAAAGAAACAAAAAAATAATGATGGTTGTCTATTTAACATCAATTCTACGAAACAATTTTTTTATAACATCAATCTCATAAGAGGGGTGCACACTATGAGTTTCGTCGTGATGTTTCTATGTGTATAGCGTATGGCATATGGTGAAGTTTTGCATCTTTTGTACATCCCAAGCTGTAAGTATTGAATTTGAGCTGATTATTTTACCATTGACAACGGTTAGTTATTTGTTATTTCTCTATGATTTCAGCTGTCACAACGTTATGAATATTTTTTACATTTTTTTAATCAAGGTCAAACAATAAACGATAGATATACAGAAATTGTCAACCTTTAGGAGAGGAACAAAGTGTACCTAGAATAATTTACATATATTATGTAAAGTAGAATTTAGTGTTGGCCACAATTTACTTGTTTTCTTCTGAGACCATAGTAAAGGAATAGATGTACTTACTAAAGTTATTAAGTTTGTATAGTTTTATAACCAGGAAGAAATATTCGATAAAATATTCATGCACACCATCACGGCATAACAGTACAATGATAATGGGGTAACCAGTGACTGATTGTTAATAATTTAATATTTATTGTTCTTTAAAGTCTTCTTTAGATTTTAATATTTTTTTAGTTTTCCTTCTAAAATTTAGAATTAAGATATCTTATTTAATGATAAATAATTAGACAAAATGTCGAACGGGTCTTACTTGGAGTTAGAATTTCGCAAGTTTTCTCATGAAAATATCAACCTATCACCAGCAATTTCTGACCTCATTAATACAAGTTTAGCGTACCATAAAATTAACCCAGCTAAAATATGATGGTGGTAAGAATTTATTAGGCGCTCCCCAGATTTAATTAATTTTTCTCTCCTCTTTCTTTGTCCGCATATGAGCAATGTCTACCGATGGGTTTTTGAGGTAAACCTTTCAAACACGTTCACAATATTCCATTGCTAACTGTTTTAAAATTATACCTACTTATTAACCTCGCCGGTTTTGTTCTTAATGTATTATCAATACAATTAGAAACAATATGGGTCGATGGCAGACGGTTAGCGCGCTGGGCTAGTAACCCAGTGGTCGCGAGTTCGAATCCTGCCTCGACCGATTTCGTTCACCTATAACACAAGCATTTATGCTTAATATAGGGAGTGCAAGAAGATGTACATGTACTTGTTCAACAAGGAAATATTCATTTTTATACAACAAAAAAAATATTTGAAAAGCAGAATTCGCTTTAAAAAAGCTGTATTTTCGATTTTCAAACGAAATTATAGCGTTGTGTAAACGGAATTAATAAGTGGTTTTGATTCTTATTTATCAATAAATATTTTTTCTGAACGATTGTATTTAAATTATGGTTAACACGTGTACCTAAATCGTTGTGGAAATTTATGCAATAATATGCACCATATGATTATTATGGAAATTCAAATATTAATGTCAGTTACAGATTGAGAATACAACACAAAAATAATGTTTTCATTTGACACTTCGTCAACACTGAACGCATTAATTTTGTATATTAAAACTTTCAAGTAATACGGAGACAAATTTAGTCGGTAGATTTTGTATATATGTTCCTTGTGCGGTCCCTGGCAGCTGCGCCTCTCGATCGGACGCCCCTGAGGAAATGCCTATTAGGTTTTTTCATCTCTTGAACACCTCGTTTTTTTTCGTTTATATAAAAATATCTCAAAAACTCTATGTTTGTGTTCCCGTTAACTTGTAAGTCATAATTTATGTGTTTATCGAAGACTAAATTGAATTTTAAATCAATCAATTTTATTTATGAACCACTCATATTATGCACCCTGCGCAACTTACATATTCATTGCTAAATATCAAATCTTTCGCCTGAAGAGTATTTTCAGTTCACAAATGCAAAAATCTCGTACGTAATAATTGTTAATGTCACTGTAAATCGAATAATGTTGAAAAATACTTTGTTACATTTTATTCATTAATTTCAAAATGGATTTCCACTCTGTTAATATAACATTTTTAGAATTATTAATAATAAATGTATTTCTGAACTCTGAATTGAACCCTGGACGCCAGAAAAAGAGACAAATGCGTTCCCATTATGCCACAGCTGTCGACTAAATAAAGTGTAATAAACATGTCAATACATAATATGTTTATAAAAGTCAAGTTAAACAATGCGATGGAGATAGGTACATGTATTTTTTGGTACATATAAATGAAAAATGGTGAATTACAAAAGACCAAAGTGAAAAACAAATCCTTTATTTGAATAATACCAAATAGTGTCAGAGATTTGGAGGATGAAATTTCTTTTGTAATTCAAAGAAGGTTAAACAAGGAGTTTTTTTTCCAACACTTGTACCGCACCTGCGTTATGTGAAAAGGATGAACACATTTTAGGTTTCAGGCGAAAAGTCCCTCTGCCAAGCAACCGGAAGATGGAATAAAACATGACCTTAGTAGGGTTGACAACAACATTCTGATAACGAACGATAAAATAAATATAAAAAAAAAATTCTTTTAGACCTTGATAATGCCCAGAAACCTTGGCAAAACGTTCGGTCGTAATGAATCGGATCTGTGGAAATTACTGTGTTCTATTGTGTTTGTTAAATTTAAAATAGATTTATTTTAACATAAAAACTTTATCTACTGATAAATCTTAATTAAACTCTAATTGAAATCAACTGAACTAAATTTTTTATTTATTAGATTCTATTAATTTATATTGATTATTGATTATTTCGTGTGAGGCACATCGTTAGAATAAATTATATTCTGACAATGTGCCTTGCACAAAACGCGTCAATGATGTATACGAACCAATAGGAAAAAAAAAACAAATATAATTTTAATTTAAACTAGTTGCATGTAACACATGAGATCCAACTGTCGATGGCGATAGTATGTATAGTTGAAGAATACTTTCCAAAGTGAAAATCCATATATCCAGATTATTGAGTATTTTAAGATATTATGTTTTGTTTTGTATACAAAACATGTAGGTATGTATGTATGTCAGGATAGGATAGTGTGGAGGTCAGCCCTTTTTTCCTAACAGAATATGAAAACAGCTTGATGGTATGTAGGTATGTATGTTTGGAAATAAGGTATCAAACTATTAAGTGTCCCCGTAGATATTATGTAGTGAATACTGCCATACAAATTGTATGAAACGATGTCGTCACTAAATTCATAAAAATAGTTAGAGATGTATTACTAAAATATACATATTTTTTATAGTAAATCAAATTATCTAGTTAGGGTGTTTCGGCATTTTTAGATATTTAAAAACAAATCTAAATACTCCCAGTAAAACACATAAAAATAAATAATAAATAATAAAATAAAATTATCAAGTAATGTTTTTCTTAAGAAAAAATTGATTCTCAATTTTTGAGATCAAATTAAATTATTTTATAACTTGGCAACCCTATATTTTTCTATAGATCAGGAGGCATCAAGAATAAAGTGGATACGAGTTCTTAAAGTTCTTGGGCATTTTGTACAAAAATATTCACGCGTATAAAGTAAACTAAGATAAGAATGAAATATAAGGATACTTTGAACCAATGCTAAAATATTATTGCTTTTCTCGAATACTTTTGAAAAGTGCTACTAAGAAATGAATGTGAATAAAATATCAGTATAGGGAACAAGGGAAATTAAATTATCTGATATGAAAGGAATGTAGGTACATACCTACAATGATACATTACGTTATTTGTGGTTTAGGATTTATTATATTAAGAAATTTATAATAAGTATGTAGGTACTATTATATAATTTATTTTAAATGAAAAAATATAAAATGAAGAATACGCGTTTTTTGAAGATATGTTGATATAAGTAACTGCGTGAATATTCAATTATGTCTCAACAGAAATATTTTTAACCAAAATAATTCAACATTGGTGAAACAAAAAAAAAATATGTACCTACAAATCAGTAGAGCACATACCTAATTGATTTAGGTGATATTTTGCATTTGGGAAAACAATATTTATTTATTTTAAAATGACACAACAAAAAATATAAGTATTAAATAGAGTAGCAATGTTTCACCATTATAAGGCGTATCCGTAAAACTAAGCAGGATGAATTTGATATACGTTTTAATGTATAATGCCACATCATGATCTGTTGGGTAATTTTTATCATTGACGAGCCAGAATTATTATTTACGTGAAATGAATAAAACACATGAATATAGTTTAATGTTGAATAAATTCTATTTTTATAAATAAAGAGGTTAAATATGTTGCATTAGAGTGAGAAAATTCGACTTAGAAACACTTAAGGCCATCCTTTTCAATAGTTTGAATAATCGTTTGCACATATAACTGTGAAAAGTTTCAAATATTTCATCTCCTCCGTAGCTATTTTCCATTGAATATATAAGAGGGATGAACTCTTTTCAGTTTTCTATGAACCTCGCAACACCGTTTGACTACACCCATTGATCACAGTTTATATCAAAACAAAAGTGTCCTTGAATAAGAAATCCAAATAAATAAAATTGTATAATTATGTACCGTTGTTTCTTTGAGAAAACTTTTTAAAATGCAACTTAATATATACAATGTAGCTGATAAAAAATATCAGTAAGTTATTACTATCAGCTATCAGTAACATAAAATCAACGTGCGATAAAACACGCATCTCTCATCGTTTTTTTTATTTAAACAATCGTAATAACTGATTACGCTTTCTCTAAGGATTAAATTTTCAAACTCTATGTAGATCGCGGATTTGTTTTTCCTCTTAAAGTTACTCCTGGGAAGCCGACGTTCAGCTGTGCCTACATTTCTTTGGCGGCGAATAAAACAATTTACGATGTTTCATTAATTTGTTTAGCGTCTTCAAGACTTTGTTCTTCTTCTTCATCGTGTGTTAGGTCATTTGATCTAATTTGTGAGGGTGGACTATTCTGGGAGGAGGAGGATCAACTGTGTTTCCATCTGTTCCCAGGTCTTCTGGGTATAGTCTTCTGTTGTTGGGTGTTTCTGCCTTCACAATTTAGACAATTCTATTGTGTTCGAGGTGGTCTCTCCAGAAGCGTTTTTTGCTACGTCCCCATCTTGTTATGTCCTCGACACCATATATAAACCTGATCGTCTCATTTCTGATGCAGTCCCTGAGGGTTCTTCCAGCAATGGAGGGCACTCTAAGACAGCTTTTTGTTCTGTTGGAATCGGCTCTCACTTCTATTCCACATACTTTCCGTGAATGAAATCGATCAAGTGTGAATTTTAACCCAGGTAAAATAGATTTATAAGCCAGTGCATTAAACTCTTTGCCATCAAACTATCTTTGTCATTTCATTCTATCTAACTTAGATTTTTAACTACATATATTGTAGAAGAAATGAAATGGATGTATTGGAAAAATAAATGAAAATGGTTTAACCAATGACATAATACATATATCTATATAGTGTTAAACGTGATGTAACCAGTCAACAACAAATTGAGGTTAAAATATTTCGTTAGAAAACATTCATCTGAAAATATAACATTATGGATAATGTATCTTAGTTTGTTCGTCACATTTAAGAGTTAAGCTGGTCATTTCTCCATCAGGAAGATCAACATTAGTGACATGTCATTATTAACGGGTGTTTTTATTTTATTTAAAGTTGAAAGAAAAACCATCTCTGCTGACCCCTTGGGTCACCATTTCCATTATCGGTGGTCTGCGTGCAGGGTGCGGGGTGAGTGCGGGCGGAGACGAGGGCGGATGCGGGATATATAAGTTGACATTTCTTTATTGCCTTTCCTAGATGACAATTGGATAAGCCTTGAGTGATGGGATGTCTGGAGCAATTGCTACGCTTTTATAATAAATAACACATCCCGGCCAGTGAACGAACATGCGCTCTACTCCTTTTTAATATTGTTTTCAAACGTTTCGTTCAGTAGGCTCCATTTCATTAATGCCGTCTCTTTTATACACACAAAAAGTTTTGGTTCTAAATACAAGCCATGCTCAAATGCTTAAAAATATATAAAACAATGTTGACGGTATCTCTTCAAACAGAATATTATTATGTGTATCAGCAAATGTTTTGAAATTAAAGAAGAAAGGTGGACGGTTTGCACTACTACAGACCGAGCAATAAAAAACTCAAAATTTCTCTCTGCGCAACCCACGTGACCTTTTAAGATTATTTTGAAATAACTCTAGCATCTTGTGAGAGTGTTTATGCCGTTTGATTTTGTCCTATAAATCGGAACCAATCATTGATGTCCGTTGGCTTCTTGTATTCGTACTAGAGGGCTACTACTCTGTGTTATATTTTTTTTGTTGTTCTTTTTAGTGTTTAGTGAAGAGACTAATTTCTGTCCTCATTTTATATTAGATTTTCTATATTTTTTTTATTGATAGTGCAATTTAAAAAAATAAGATTTATAAAAATGAAACATTATGAAATTAGTTATTTTTTTACCTCCTAAATACATATGTAGGTACGTGATAAATTAATATATTTGAATTCCACAGTACATATGAATAACTCTTTGAGTACCGCTGATGTAGCATTAAAAGCCTTTCTGCACGGTTATTTGTCTCGTGTGGAACTCGATGTAATATTTATGTCATATATGTATTATAAAAATATTATATGTAATCCACAACTTTTGACAGAAATTTCCTGTCAAAAATAACGGTTTTTTCGTTTAAATCAACAGAGAAAAATCATCATGTGAGATATGTAGTGACCTTTATATTAAATATAATGATTATATTTCATTTTAACAAAAAAGAACGTGTGTTTGTTTAAAAATGTTTATCGATATTTTCCTCTATGTTTTCATGTAACATTTACAAAATGCGTTTTATTGTTGTGTTCAGTTGATGGAAAAATATTCAGTAGAATAGAAATAAGGTATACCCATTTAAGAATACATAGAAACCAAATATACTAATACGTACATCACGCCATGTCCCTCGAGGGGTAGGCATGGAGAACCGAACGCCGCATTTTTCTTTCTTGACACACATTCGCCTCGTCATACGTCGTCTTATATAAAATGTTCGCCCGTTGTTCACGCTTCTTACATTTCCACTTTTCAGAATATCGTTTACATAATAATAATAATAATAATAAATTTGGATTATTTTTATAGCGCCGTTTTTGTGATAACCTCACCTCAAGGGCGCTTTGAATATATTAGGGGTTTTTGTAAGACTCGCGGAAGAAGTGAGTTTTTAGGTCGTTCCATCCATTTCTTGGGCGACCTCGACCTCTTATTCCATTCCTGTCCGCCTTGTATATTTTCTTCTTCAGACGATCCTCGTACATTCTTTCCAAGTGGCCAAACCATCTCAATGTGTTAAATTTTATTCTATTAATGACATATTTATTCATCTTACATTTTTTCCTTGCGTCCTCGTTTTGTACCCTTTCATACATCGTTCTATAACAAATTTGTCTTAGCGATCTTATTTGAACTGTATTTACTAGTTGCATGTAACACATGAGATCCAAATGTCGATAGCGATAGTATGTATAGTTGAAGAATAAGTACCAAACTTAAACCCATAAATACAAATTATTTAATATTTTAAGATATTTGGTTTTCGATACAACACATGTACCTAGGTATGTATGTCAAGATAGGATAGTATGAAGGTCAGCCCTTTGATCCTTCCCAGAATATGAAAACAGCATTATGGTATGTATGTATGTTTGGAGATTAGTATCAAACTATTCAGTCTTCTTAGATATTGTGTGTAGGCTACTGCCATACAAATTGTATGAAGCAATGTCGTCACTAAATCCAATTTTTATAAAAATTGTTAAAAAAAATTGAGATGTACTTTCACAATTTAATATTTTTTATAGAAAATTAAATTTTCTAGTTGGGGTGTTTCGGTTTTTTTCGATATTTTTTAAAAAAATGGAAATATAGGCAGTTAAACTCATAAATTTATCATAAAAAAAATATTTTTCTTAATAAAAAATGTTTGAGAAACCCTGGAATTTTTTTGAAAAAAAAATTTTAGATTTTCTATTTGTCTATGTTTATACCATTTTTCAGCGTTCTAGCTTTTATAGTTTCTGAGATATATGGAAAAATAAACCAAAAAAAAAGTTGATAACCCCTGACTGAAACAAAAATTCACAATTATGAGTAAAAAGTTTTGTAGGCCTATAACTGTTTATATATTCTGAAATTTTAGGCTCTGTAAATTGAGCGGATCAAAAGTTATAAGGGGGGACGGACAGACACACAGACACACACACAGACACACAAAACTCACATAAAATGTTCTACTCCGAATTCTGAGTAAATCCATGCTGCGAGGCCTCTAGTTGGTGTTATCAGCATGCAAAAAGTCCACTACGCCATACAAAATTTACCTTCGTACACGCATCTTGGCTAAATAATGTCGATTCATTCAGAGAATTGAATTCTCATGAACGAATCGACAGTTGGATAATGTCGATTCATTCAGAGATTTAAATTCTCATGAACGAATCGACAGTTGGATTATGCTTTCGTGCTCCTTAAGCCAACTTAATATAGTATGATGTCGGATATAGGAACTATAAGGTAAGGCGCGCATGGAAGCTTAAATAAATCGGCCGATTATTATCGGCCGATTAATTTATCGGCCGATAATAAATCGGCCGATAATAAATCGGCCGATAATAAATCGGCCGATCGGTTCTAACGCGCATGTAAGCTTATAGAATCGTTCGATTGGAAATAACATGGCGGTCAACATTCATATATTTAAAATACAATATGCATATTCATAAGTTTTAATACCTATATGGTTAGAAATATGGATTTTTTTGAAGTAGCATGTTTTTGTGCTCTTGTCCTCAAAATGCGTAAAAAGAAACGTCAAAAAAATCACTGGATTCATCCGCTAATAAGTGGTATATTACCGAAAGGACAATTTGTCCGGTCCTACGAAGATTTAAGATCACACCTTGAGGAGTTTTTTAAGTACACCAACCAGTTATTAAAATTTCGCTAATCTCCAACCACAATTTTTGCTTAATTTGGCGGTCACTATATTTTTTTTAATTTTTAATCATACTATGAAGGACGTGCTTCAACTAATGTAATTAATTGTTCGGAATCAATATTTATTTCATACATATTTTCTGACATTTCGTTTGACAACACTGACAAAGTACTTCTCGATCTACTGCGCTCGGACGATTAAATTATCGGTGAGCATGCGCCATGCGCGCCCTCTCATACAACAGGATTGGTTACAAAAAATCGGCCGATCTCGATCGGCCGATTTTTTTGTGTCTCGTCACAGATTTTTAAATCGGCCACTTCTGTTAGCTTTCATGCGCGCTCTTACATGTAATTCGTATGTTGTAGCTCACCGATAATTAATCGGCCGATGAAATTAGCTTCCATGCGCGCCTACCTTAAACGTCATTATTTGTAGAATATAAAGTTTTTTTATGAAAAATTTTAACATTTCAATAGAGACGAATATGGAACATTATAGAATAACCAGGAACTTAAGGCACCTATAGGTTTAATGTCCTGTCATCAGCTGGTTTACGTGATCACTTTATGCGCAATGCGCAACGTTCACCAATTATGCCTTTCTAATGAGTTCCCTATTAATCCAATTTTTGAAAGTTCTATATATTTCAATCATGAAAATCTATTCTTTTTTTTCATTCTTCAAAAAGTTGAAAAAACACCATCGCCATCTATGAAAAGACGAAGAAACCTTTTGTAGCGCCATATATTGAGAAATTGGTTTGTTAACAATGAGAGCAACAGTCCTTACACATGAGATGACAATGCTTTCGCACATATGTCACCTCTGAACTTCGCCAAGTTCATTTTGGGCTTGTTTATTCGCTTGTACCAATGTTATGTAAATCGAATATTAATGTTTGCGTATATGCAACTTTAAAAATATTCAATAGGTAATATATAAGTTAGGTATATGATAGGTAGGTACTAAAAATATTCAATAAAATATAAGTTAGGTATATGATAGGTACTAAAAATATTCAATAAAATATAAGTTAGGTATATGATAGGTACTAAAAATATTCAATAAAATATAAGTTAGGTATATGATAGGTACTAAAAATATTCAATAAATATAAGTTAGGTATATGATAGGTACTAAAAATATTCAATAAAATATATGTTAGGTATATGATAGGTACTAAAAATATTCAATAAAATATAAGTAAGGTATATGATAGGTACTAAAAATATTCAATAAAATATAAGTTAGGTATATAGTAATCGAACAACATTTTTCTCTTTTACATAAATCTAATTGTATTTTTTTGTTTCTAAATGAAAATTCGTTAAGAAATTATAGTAAAGATATTTTAGCATAATTAAATTATCTTATAAAAATAATCAAGTTTTATAATTATCGGAAGTTATTTATTTATTTAATACAATACACGGCATAAGCCATTTACGTGTTACATAGAATTATATTTTTTTAAATTAACAACATTATTATATTAAAAAGAAAAAAAAACAGAATTAACAAGAAATTACATTTAAAAATTAAACAATACTGGTCGAATATATAAAAAAAATACAGAAACAACAATAAATTGATAACACAAAATTTAAATTAATTTTTTACACAGAGAAATAAACACATGCATCAATTATAATAACAAATTATGTAATATTAATAGGATAATTACAAAAAACAAAGAATAAAGAAAAGAAAGAAAACTGCAAGGTTAGGTATTGAATTTGAATTTTAGAAAGACCTATAAATATTTTTTTTGAATACCGGCAGGCTATCCCCGAAAATATCTGCATCAACACACAGCTCATTTCCTAGCCTATGAAATCTCGGTATTGGATAGTTAAATATATAGTTAGTGGAAGCGGCTCCCTCATGGAAAAGCATATTGCATGAAAAAGCATATAGGTTATAATCGGTGAACATCGCGCAAGCGCATTAAGTAATCACGTAAACCGATGACAGGTCATAAGGTCTGTAGGTGCCTTGCGTTCTTTGTTCTATAATATTCCAAATTCGCCTATATTGAGATGTTAAAAATTTGTCAAATATATTAACTGTTTCTACACGTTGTTTTATATCAAGAAGTTTTTGGATGATATGGAAATCAAATTTTTACAACGATTAAAATCTATTCCATTAGATTCGTAAAAACATTTTTTTTTCTTATAATTCAGACATAAAATCAATTTTAAATCATTTTCAGGTCTAATGATAAAATCTTTACCGACAAAATTATCTGAGGACATTACAAAAGTAGCAATAACTGGTGTCCTTAGACCCACGGGGATTTTATGGGCCCTCACAGAGCCTTAGTTTCTACTTTTAAGCTCTTTATAGAGCTTTACTTTATATTTCACCTTTATAGGAGCTTACTTTCTATTTAATTTACTCCTTTGATTTTCTTTTCCCATTACCCCATTGAATTAAATCCTTTCCAAAAATGTTCCACGATTATACGAAAATCGATTTTCTGTCTGAATGGAAAATTAAACCTTGGTATGAAATAAAGAATAACATCCGCAACCACGATATTTCAAGACTGATAATTACTCAGTATCAGTTTAATTGGAAGTAGGAAAACTTGAGATGAGATTGAAGAATACTACAATATTCGTACCAAGTAGAAAATTTAATAAAGAAGAAGCTTGTTTCTGAGACACATAAATTTAGATTTTGGAGTTAAAATTTAAGAATCACAAGATATTCATATTATGTTATACGTATAAGAGCCTGCAACTTTACAAACGATTTTTCGAAGATGTTGTACTCGAAGGACAAACGAAGGAAAAAATTACATGTAATAGAATATAAAATTTGTACAATAATTTGTCGCAATATAAAATTGGAATATAAATAATTAATTATTAAAAAATATTTTAAATAATTGTTAATTTTGCCAGTTTTTGTGTATTGGCAAGACTCAATGAGACGGTAAAGTTTTTATTACAGTTTTCTCTGCATTACCGTTTTTACTAATGATACAACAATATCCTTTAATAATATCTAGTTCTTATATTCAATGTAGCAATACAGCAACTGTTTCGGAATTGAATTTTCTCGAAGTAAAATCTAACGACTGGATTTTTTGTTCTGAACAAGCTGTTTCCTTAGATACCTCCAATACCATGTTCCATATCAGGTATTAATATTCGATTATATAACAAACTACATTGGAATGTGGAATTTGGCGTTAAAATTGAGAACTTCATAATAATCTCTTCATGATTGAATCTTTAAATGGTGACAACTTTGGTAATCATAACGACTCTTATATAAACTGAAATGGGTGGAAGCGAAAATGTGACGTTAATAGTTTTGCTCTTTTCAAAAACCCTTTACCTGTTTCGACCGACTCATGTCCAGTGAAATAAGTATTTAGTATCGGAGAGTGTTTTTTACTCTGAAGATGATCAGCACGTGGGCGATACTAGTAAGGGTCTATTTTTATTTTTGATTTTAATATTAGAAAAAATAAAATAAATGTGAACAATCCTGATTTTTTGTTACTAAATACTTCTCAATTTTTTTAAAATTTATTTATTAATAAAAATATAATTACAATATTTGTTATTTTGCCCTTAAGGGGATTTTTGGCTGTGATCTTAATAATTAATAATAATAAAACTAAATTTTCCGCCCTACATAGTCCAGAACAACCCGTGCCCACAACTTAGATCAACCATGGATCTAAATGGTGGGCACAGGATTTTTGTGTAATATATATTCTTTGGTTTTCTTTTTGTATTCCTCGATGGATCCGCACTGTTTCAAACTGGCAGGCATGGGGTTCCAGACCTTGGGCATTGGGCAGCAACACATCGTCGGTCCTACGTCCAAAGATATTGTTGAATTTGTTTGTGCGTAAATTAATGTATTTGGGTGTATTAAAATAAAGTATGAATATGTGCATAAAAATTGATTTATCGATTGTCTCCCAATACTTTGTTCATATTCATAAGTGGCTATAATTTCTTATTATAAATATTATAAAACTCAATTAAAATTAAAAAAATAAAAATTTGTTAAGTTGCAAATACAAAGAAATTAAAGCGTTTGCAGAAAATAAAGAATGTTAAATTGGTTTGAGTTTGTCTGATACCTACCTCCCTAGAGCCAAGTTGGATAGATTTTCCGGAAGTAATATCAATTTTTGGACAGACTAACTTCCGTCCATGGAGCTGTCGTCGAGGGTTTATTTCGTCTGGCTTCATATTATTTTACAGCAGCTTTGTTTTGTTTTTTCAGCCGGCAGATGGTGCCGTGGTCGGAAAAGCTTCGGACTTGCGATGGTTCTCGCGTTTTCTGCATTTTGTATTATTTAACTGTGAAGAGAAGGAGCCTTTGAAAATCAAAAGAACAAAAAAATTGTTCACTCTTTTTTAAAAAGTTTAACAGTTTTCGACGTTGAATACTTCAATTACCATCGTGTAGAAGGAACTTCATTTGCAATATGTTATTTTATGGTTGTTCCCTTGATTAATCATACATAATTGGTAGAAATAGATGTATGTGAACACATGTATCTTACTCGAAGAACACGTTTATTTTTTATATTCCACCTAGCTTATGTCATAATGTCACGATTTTATAAAAAAATTATATAAAAAAATATATAAGTAGGTATTTATAACAAGAAATTTTGAAGTATTTTTATGATATTTTGGGAAAAAATATTATGAATTTTTTGACGGAAATCGGTGTTTTGTAAATAATAAGGAAAACATATTTTCTTTTTATTTTGTAATATCTTTAAGATTATTGAATGAAAAAAGGAATAAGTTTTTAAAGTTTGTTGAAATATTACATAAATGATAATATTAAAGTGTCTTTTGACAAATATTTCTTTTGTACAAATATTTGATTTTTCACAACCATTATAGGGATTTCGAACTACGGGACTCAAATATCACGTAAAATATTTTATACAACTGTATACATTATATTTTAACTACCTGTTAAATTTGTGCATTGTTGGTTGTTCGTGGATGAAATATTTATCGAATTAAATTGTACTTAACTTTCCGAAGAAGGAGTCTGTTGAAAATGGATGCAGTTTCTAATGCAATAAACAATGATTGCAACATTGGGGGTGTCGATATTGGATGCTATTCTATACCTCGCCGCGTCGCAGCCCGTCCCATAAATAATGCTGGAAAACAAAAACAACTCGTATGAAATAACAACATAGCAACATTAAATAACTTTTATAATGCAACAGACCATGTGGTTGAATTTTGAAGTAATATTTCCACAGGTTTTAGAGAATAATCCATTTCAGTCACTAAAATGGATAGTTCAACTAAAATATATGATTCAACTAAATGGATATTTACTCAAAAAGATTTTAGATAGTATAATAAAAATAGAAGAAATTTAATTTGGCTCTGAAGATTTTCCCCACATAGCAGGCAGAGAGAATCGGACGCCACATTTTAACACGCATGTGTCGTCTTGTGTATTTTCAAGCATCGTCTCATATACGTTCGTCTGTTGGTCAAGTTTCTTAATATATTTCTCTGTTTCAGGGTTATGTTCGTATTTTGTCTCTTCCTATCTTAATGTGTATGTACACTAATGTAAAGTGTACCTACATATTCATTCGTACATTTTTTATTATTCTATCAGATTAATTTTTGACACTAACTATGCCTATTGACTCGGGTTTGAATTGAACAATTTCATAAATCAAAAAAAATAAAAGAATTTATTTATTTTCGTAAATATTTGAAGACTTTAAGTACATGGCCCAAGGAGAAAAATCTGTATAAAAATCGAAAACAATTAAAATAATTGATCAGAATGTTACATAAAATGCCATACAGGTTTTATTCATTGTTTTTTTTTGTAATCGAAACACATTATTCATGATCAACACATAACTCAGCGGAAGAAATTTTCTCATAATTCTGGCATGTAGGTAAACCTTTTCTATAATTGTGCCAATCGAAAAAAAATGCAAATTTTTAAAAGCCGATTTCGGACGAAATTTAATCCCCTAGACCCCAGATGGTTCTGGGTGACAGCCAATTTCCATTTCAAGTAATTGTGATGGGATTTAAATTCGTCACAGCTATTCTGTATCTACACATTTATCTTTCTAAACCTTTCACGTTATATTGAGTCTAGTCCAAAACCCGTTATATCGAGGCATAAATAAATCAACGAAAACTGTTGAATGCAAAATTTATGATACAAGTATAAAACAGAAAATTTAAATTGACGTATATTGAGGTAGGTACCTAAATTACTTTGGTTCTACGTACATTTTGTGATCTAATTGCTTCCGGCTTTATTTTCATGGCGGGTTGAGTCTTTTGTCCACTGACTTTATTAGTTTACTGGCTGAATATATCAGACAGGTATTTACAAAATCACCGTATATTTTTTGTTTTTGGTCTGAGTCTTTTACAAAATTATTCACACAAAGTAAAAAAGAAATTAATAAAATCGAAAGCGATTATTACAAACTATCAAAATTAAAAACTACACTCTCCTTATAAAAAAATGTGAAGACACTTACCTACATGGGTTCACTAAAGATCAAATAAGTACTCAATATAACTATAAAATATTATTTATTATAAAGTAGATTTTATTAAGAAAAAAGACGAAAGCATTCTTAAAAGCTGTATAGTGTAAGTAGGTATCTCAAAAAGGTTCATGTGATTTTTTCGTGGAGTCGGTGACCCAGATCGTCCATTTTCATGGCTGGGCCCATCATTGACAGGGAAAATAGGTACAGGACGTCCAATAATTGAAATGAATGGCAGATTTGTGAAAGAAAAAGTGTAGAATGGGCCGGTACAAGCCTTTAGGGAAAGTGATCAATAAGCGAAGGGAAAGCCGAATACCGCCATTTATCACCAGCTAAACACACGCCTTTATTTTGAAGAATAGCCCCTGGTTAACTTTCAGCGCACCCAAATATATTCTGATTAGCAAACTTACCTATTAGATATAAGAAATGGAAAAATAAATACCTACCTACTTACCTTAAAAACTGTGAACATCACCTAAATTTGATCTTCAGAAGGCGAACTATATATTTAATATTAAGTATAATTGATTTATGTTAACCCAAATTATATTACCTACTTAGTTTCAAAAATAAAATTTTGATTTGGGACCAAATTTTTTTCTTTAAATCACCGATTTGAATGTTGAATAATACATTTAAGTATTGGTATAGGTAAGAACAAAAGTTCGTGTATCTATTACCTCTAACATGTTCCACAAGTATTCAGTAAGAAATAGGGATGGGGACTTGCGTCACGGGCCCTTACTAACGTGGGCCCATGATTCAAAATGTATCTGAATTTTTCATTTGAACTTGATAACGTTTATGTGTTCAAAACAATAATTTTATTAGTTGAATATTTATATTCTTGAATATTTATATTTTGTTTTATATAGCTTCTCGGGCAACTAACAGTTGCTATGTCAAATAATTATTTGACACACACCCAATAACAAGTTGCCACATTCTGGAGACTTACGATATTTATCGTCTCACAGATCCAGACTGAAAACACAATTTTAAAAACTGTATCTTCACCGGGAATCGAACCTGGAACCCTTGGATCAGCAGTCAGATACCTAACCAACTGAGCCACGAAGGCCGACGAATATGAATATAATAAAGAAAATTAAAAACGAGTATCTACTTAGAAAAAATATCCCGAAGTAATTATTTTTTATGTTCTCTCAAAAATATCACATCTACAGGAATAAGACTGTTGAATACATACTTTTGTGGGTTTCAAATAAACTTTCAGGTACACAAACGAAAAATATTATCTATCCATCTGGGCATTTAAGAAACTTTCCTTCCAAGTCCAATTTATTCTGGAAAAATATTACCATTATTACTTAACTGAAAAGCTTATGAACGTTTTTATAGCTCAGTTTACTCCAGAGAGAGAGTTTTTCATATAATTGTTTTTCTTCTAGCCAAACGATGATTTATCTATGCTCCTAACGACATACTGTGCCTCTAACGTTTTAGGAGATTCCCCAGGAAAAGAAGCATAATCGAAAAATATATGGTAAACTGTTACATTTATATCTATGTTTTTCAAATTGGGTGCCGGGAGAAAATCAAAAACCGTGGCACTAACGTTTTTGGAGATTCCTAGGAAAAGAGTCATAATTGAAAAATATAAAGTAAACTGTAGCATTTAGAATAAAGGTCTATGTTTTAAAATTAAGTATAGCAAGAAATTCAAAATTAGAAATATAAAAAGAGAAATATGTTTTAAATGTTTTCATAATTAGAATAACATTCCAATGAACTCAATGAATTGCGAACAATGTACAAGTGCATCAATCATGCCAGCTGATGATAGGACTTTTAGATTTTTAAGAAATTAATATCATTTTTATATATGTGAAAAACAAAAGCCAGTTGAAAGTTGAATCATACAATATGAAAATTCCAAAAAAAAATACATTAATCCAACTCTCTATTTGTTCAAGAGAATTTATTTCTCTTAACAAATCGACAATGTTTCAATACAAGATGTGCGAGACTTTGATGGCAAAAAACACCAACTTAGAGGCTTCGCAGTTAAATGTGTTCCATACTAACGTGGAATCATCTGATCCTTAATTACTAAAAGGGTCGTATTACAGCAGTTATTTAAGAATAATGTAAGAAAAAGTTGAGGTCCCGTAAGCAGTACTCTCGCAGTACGGTACCTTATCTTTTTCTTACATTTCTCTCAAATAACTCTTGTAATACGACCCTAAACATAAGTGATATATTATGGCGTTCGCTTCATAATTGCTCCATTTAAACTCATATTTTTTATGTTTGTTTTTTATTATTTTTTTATAAATTTATAAATTGATTTATTTTTTTGTTTATAAATTGATATCTTCTTTTATTATTTAAAAATGAAAATAATTAAAAAATCGGTAATATCTTCACTGATCCATATGCTGGTAACTAATTTTGTGTTTATATATTGTATATATGACTGTTTGTACTGAATAAAAAAAATAATATAAAATACTAAACAACAAATAAATATGTGTCTGTGTTTGTCCCTTATAACTTTTGAACCGCTTAATTCACTGCAGAGCATGGTTTGAGAAATTATAGAAAATTTTAAGCCCACAAAACTTTTATACTCAGAATTTTAATTTTTTCAGGTTTTCAATCAGGGGTTAACTACTTTTGAATTTTTTGATTTATTTTTGAAAATTGGTATAAATATAGACAAATACAAATTCGCAAATTTGTTTTTTTAAAAAAAACTTTTTAATAAGAAAAACCTTTTTTTTATAAATTCATGCATGCAAAAATGGTAATGCCAATATTACCATTTTTTTAAAAAATATCGAAAAATACCGAAACAGCCCAACTAGATAATTTAATTTTCAATATAAAAATATGTACATTATAGAAATATATGTACATTATAGAAAATAGATTTTCGTTTCGTTTATAATGTGTATGGTAATATTTGTACACAACACAATATCTAAAAGGGATTCTCAATAGTTCCAAACATACATACATACCATCATGCTGTTTTTGTATTCTGGGTAGAAAAAAAGGACTGACCTCCATACTGTCCAATCTTAAAATATTCAATGATTTGGATTTATGGGTTTATAAATTGGAACGTATTCATCAACTAACCATACTATCACTATCAATAGTTGGATCTCATGTATTACATGCAACTAGATTTATTAAAGTGTGACGTGAAAACAAAATATTAATTCGTTCGCTGTGGGACAAGGTTGGTAACTACTGATTCAGATATATCACCAAAAAAGTTTCCTAGATTAAAAGCACATCCGGCTACGATTCCCCACAATAATGGTATTCTTATTCACATTAACTAGAAGGCAAAACAACCTATTGAATGGGATGGCGAAGAAAGAGATATGTTGGCGAGGAATTAAATATGAGTTAAACGAATCGTCCGCCGGGAAAAGAGGGAAGAAATTGAATATATTGTTTTCCTAATTGCCTGACTCCACGTTTTAATCCAGTCGTTTATCTTCCCGCTGCGGCGAATATTTCTTGGAAAACCAAACGATAGGTATCTCTTGTTCGTTATATTGACTAAAAATATTATAACAATTTCACGAATTTTTAATGATACTTACCCCATCCCCCTGAGAAATAATATTTTTTAACCTTTTAATTTAATATCTTCTTACAATTTATAATTAAGATAAGAACTTTTTTTAAAATACACGATGTACATTTTTTTTATCCAAAACGTCAGAAAAAATAACATTTTTTTTTAAAGTTTAATATATAAGAACATTTTCTTTCATGGATACACTCAACCACTTGACGAATGGTCAGCCTCCATGTAGGATGGACTTGGGCAGATCAAGGGCTTCGGTAATTGAAGATCATGTAAGGGACATGACAAGGTAACTCCATCAGGCCGGTGAGCGACCTCTGGATCATATCCCCTCCATATCGATTCTCGAGGTTATCAGTATATATAAATATTCAATTTTACTAAACCTTTTATTGAAATGTTTTTTTCATAGGGAATAAAAGAGGTTAATATGTATTGCAAAAATGTTCTTAAACTATTTTTGTAGTAGGTATTTTACTATTTATTAATTTATTATATTTGAATCTTTCTATACCTATAATTGATACGGGCTTATGCCTAGTGGCAATTTCTTCCAACCAACCAGAGTTAATGTTAAATATACAAAACAGTGTGTACTATGGCAATAAGTTAATATTTTATTTTATTTTCAATTATATAATCATTTTACATTCACACTGTAAGTACTATATTTGGTTACAGTATTAAAAATAAATATCTACGGTTGATTATAGTTTGGTGTTAAATAATATTATTCATTTCGTTTCGCAGTCGTTTATTTTATTTTGTATATTTTCACCACAAGTCATTTTGTCGATAGATAGACACAACATAAACAAAGCATTAGGTACCAATCGATACGCTATTTTATATATATTTTGTATCGTAAGGTATGTATATTATATATATATATATATATATATATATATATATATATATATATATATATATATATATATATATATATATATATATATATATATATATATATATATATATATATATATATATATATATATATATATATTATATATATATATATATATATATATATATATATATATATATATATATATATATATATATATATATATATATATATATATATATATATATATATCATATATATATATATATATATATATATATATATATATATTATAATATATATATATATATATATATATATATATATATATATATATATATATATATATATATATATATATATATATATATATATATATATATATATATATATATATATATATATATATATATATATATATATATATATATATATATATATATATATATATATATATATATATATAGGCTCTCGCGGAGGGGTGTAAATGATGTATCCGTTTCTATATATATATATATATATATATGTATATATATATATATATATATATATATAAATATATATATATATATATATATATATATATATATATATATATATTATATATATATATATATATATATATATATCTATATATATATATATATATATATATATATATATAGTATATATATATATATATATATATATATATATATATATATATATATATATATATATATTATATATATATATATATATATATATATATATATATATATATATATATATAATATATATATATATATATATATATATATATATATATATATATATATATATATATATATATATATATATATATATATATATATATATATATATATATATATATATATATATATATATATATATATGTGAGATATGTGAATGAAAGAGATAGCATGTCTGTGTGTGTATATAGTGTTTGAATGGCCACGCGGCGCGTCATTCATCGTTACGGCGTTGATAGCTACCTCCGTGAATTGTTATAGTATTTGACCTTGATTTGTATATTGTATATTTGAAGTGTTGTAAATAAAAGTGTAAAAGAACTATACATCTTTTACTAAAGTACTAAGAGTTTCACCCCAACAATAGTAGTGTATAGGGACACTATACTGGCGCAGTCTGGAACGATTTTGAAGAATTACATAAAGATTTTGAATTTTTTCGAGAAGAAAAAATTTTTCGGCGACACAGACGACAATAATTTTTTTTCACTGTGGAAAAAAAATTGGAGGTACAAGATCGTACAAGTGTATAGAGACACGGTACGAAAAGATCTTCAAGGAAGCAGTATTGGCTGAGGAAGACAGGAGTCTTCGGGAGTGATACGACTTCGGGAGATTTTGGACTGGACTTCAAGGGGACCAGAGGGGACCAAGGAAGACCAGGAAGGACAACGGGAACGAGAATCAGAGAGGACCAGGGGACCACAAGGATTGGACAAGAGGATTGGCTGCTTGCTGTGAACGAGCGTCGAGCAGAGGCAACGGAAGAGGACCAGACAGCGGGAAGACCAGGATTCGACAGAGACGACTTCTGCAGAGACAGGGTTGGGCCGTAGTGCAGGTTCAAGCGACTGGACAGGATCGAGTTAAGATAAGTGTATTTTTCTTTTCTTGTCTGTAGGTATTCTTTTTTCGGTAATATGGAACAAAGGAATCTACCGCTTTTCAATCACGAGAGTGATTTGTGGAGTGTGTTCAGGGTACGTTTTGAGCAATTCATCATAGCTGATGATGAAAAAATGTCTGAATCAAGGAAGAGAGCAATATTTTTAACCTATTTGTCTGAAAAAACTTTTGTTTTATTACAAAACTTGTGTGTACCAAGAAAAGTTACTGAAGAAAAATTGTCGAAATTATTTGATCATTTGGATAATTTTTGTAATGAAACTGTTTCTCCGTATATTGAGAGAGAAAAATTTTATTGTATGAAACAGTCTGAACATGAATCAGTAAAAGAGTTTGCTTGTAAATTAAAAGAGCGTAGTATTAAATGTCAATTTAATGATCGTCTGGAAGAATCTTTGAAAGATATTTTTATTATCGGTTTGTGTAATAGTCAAATAAAAGAAAAGTTGTATTTGGAGGACGAGAAAAAGGGTTTTTCTCAAATACTCGAATATGCAAATGTATTGGAATCGGTATCAAAAAATAAAAATATGATAAAAAGTTGTAAATCAGAAATTTGTGAAATCGCAAGTAAACAAAATAGTAGGTATAATAAAAATAGTGCACATAGAAGGAATTTCAACGAAGTTGATAAGAAAAGGAATAGATCAGTATCACCGCATGTTAGTAATAGGAATTTAAAATGTTTTGCATGTTTATCTGATAGTCATTTAATTAAAGATTGTAAATTTAAAAATTTTAAGTGTAATAAGTGTAGAAAAATGGGTCATATTGCGAAAGCATGTAAAAACGATCAGTTTGGTAAAAGCAAAAATAGTATTTTTACGCTAGAAAATAATACGAACGTAAATGTTGTTTGCAATACGGAAGGTAATAATGAAATTGTAAATCCATTCATGATTAATATATGTATTGGTAGTCAGATTATTCGCGCGATGATTGATACAGGTGCTAATGTATGTGTAATTCCGAAAGATATTTATTTTAAGAAGTTTAAAAATTATAAATTGAATAAACCGACAAGTATTTTGAAATCATACGACGGTAGTATTTTAAAATGTATTGGTATGTGTATAATGGAAGTAACATACAACAATATCAAACAAGTGATTGAATTTTTTGTAGTAAACAATGGCAACAGTGTAATAATAGGCAGAAATGTAATACAGAAATTCAATATTTGCTTTGAAGGTATTAACACTTTACTGACCAGTGTTGATGAAAATTTTAAAAATTATTATATTATTAAAATTAAGGAAAAATATCCGGATGTTTTCAGTGAAAAATTGGGAAGATTTTCCAAAGGAAAGGTTAGGTTGTTTGTTAAAGAGAATTTTATACCTAAATTTTGTAAACCTAGGTTAGTTCCATTTTCGATCAGGGAAAAAGTCGAAAAAGAAATTAGAAGATTGGAGAAAGAGGGCATAATCACGGCAGTGACGTCGAGTGACATTGCTTCTCCAATTGTTCCTGTTATAAAGAAATCGGGGGAAATCAGGATTTGTGGGGATTATAAAACAACAGTGAATCCACAATTAATTGTTGATAGATATCCGTTACCAAAATTCGAAGAGTTAATGTCAGAAATTAGTGGAAGTAATTTTTTTAGCAAGATCGATTTAAAAAATGCTTATACTCAGTTTGAGTTGGATGAAAACAGTAAAAGGTATACAACGATTTCCACATCGTTAGGTTTATTTCGGTATAATAGGTTAGTTTTCGGTTTGTCATCTAGCCCAGGAATTTTCGCTAAAAATTTAACAGCTTGTTTATTAGGTTTAAAAGGAGTTGTGGTATTTTTGGATGATATTTTGGTTTCAGGAAGAACTTTAGAGGAACATGATAGTAACTTAGAGGTATTATTAAAACGTTTAAAAAAATGTAATTTGACTGTAAATACGGAAAAGTGCGAATTTTTTAGGGATAATGTAGAATTTTTAGAACATAAGATTTCGGAAAAGGGGGTGGAACCTTTAAAAAGTAAAGTTGAGGCTATAACTTTAACTCCATATCCAGGGGATGTTCATGAGTTGAAAAGTTTTTTAGGTTTAATTAATTTTTATAGGAATTTTATTCCGAATATGTCTAGTATAGCGAAACCGTTATATGAGTTATTAAAAAAAGATGCAGTTTGGGAATTTAGTAGCGATTGCAAGAAGGCAATCGATGAGTTAAAAAAAGTTTTAACTAGTGGGAAGGTTTTAGCACATTTTGACGAAAATTTACCATTAACTTTAGTTACGGACGCGTCACTGAAAGGGTTAGCGGCGTCATTGTTAATTGGTAAAGAGCAACAAAGACCGATAGCTTTTGTATCGCGCACTCTGTCTAAGGAAGAACAAAAATACGCTATTATCGACCTTGAGGCGTTAGCTATAACATATGGATTAAAGCAGTTTTTTCAGTATCTGTACGGTAGGAAATTCACATTATTGGTTGATAGCCAACCGCTAACGAGAATTCTTAGTGAAAAAAAGAATATACCGACGTTAGCAGCAAATAGATTGCAAAGATACGGGTTAATTTTGGCTGGTTTTAATTACGAAATTAAATACATTAAGTCTAAAGATAATTGTTCTGATTATTTATCGAGAGTACCGGTTAGTGAACCAGATAATAGTTGTGATAACTTGACAGATAATTATTTAAATTTAATATGTGACAGTGAGCAAATTTGTATAAACATTGAGCAGATTAGTGAGTCAACTAGTTGTGATGATGTGTTAGTGCGTATTATGTATTGTTTACAATCAAAATGGCCGGATAAAGTTAACAAAGACAGTGATTTGTGGCATTTCTGGATAAAAAGAAATGAGTTATCGATTATAAAAGGGTGCATTTTGTGGAATCATAGAGTAGTTATTCCGTCAAGCTTGAGAGATAAAATTTTAGGTATGTTACATAGATCTCATCTTGGTATTGTGAAGACAAAGGGTCTTGCAAGAGGTTATGTTTATTGGCCGAAAATTGATAAAGACATTGAAGAATTAGTTAGTGAATGTTTTGAATGCTCAAAAGTTGCCGCATCGGAACCAAAAAATGTATTGACAAGCTGGCCTAAGGAAGAGTCGGTTTGGACGAGAATACATATTGATTTTTTTGGACCAATTGCAGGTAAATCATTTCTTGTAGTATGTGATGCATATTCAAAATGGATTGAATGCTTAGAAATGAAGAATATTAATGCGTTTTGCACCATTAAAGCATTAAAAAAATTATTTTGTCAATTTGGATGTGTCAAAACGATAGTATCGGATAATGGTAGTGCTTTTATGTCAAATCAATTTCAGAGTTTTTGTGTTGAACATGGTATAAAACATGTAACGTCACCAATATTTTCACCTTCTTCCAATGGTCAAGCGGAAAACACGGTGAAAACGTGTAAAATGTTTTTAAAAAAATTATTAATAAATAATATAAAATTTATGAGTAATTATGAAAATAGAATTGATAATTTTTTAGTTGATTATCGGAATTCTCCGCATGTTTCAACAAAGGTTGAACCATCAGTTTTAATGTTAGGTAGAAAACTAAGGACAAATTTTGACATTTTCATTCCTGAATTTAAGTGTAATGATAATAATGATCATGATGATATTATTGGACATAACTTGTTAAAAAGCCAAAAGAGGCAGCATTATTATTATGGAGGGAGAGAGAGGAAGGAATTGAAAACAGGTCAAAAATGTTGGGTAAAAGACTACAGGGTAGTAAACAAACCAACATGGGTTTTGGGACAGATTACTAGGAAAATTGGGAAGGCAATTTACTTGGTAAATGTTCTGGGTACTAGTTACACATGGAAAAGGCATGTTAACCAATTAAGAACCACAAGTGTAAAGTGGTCAGATGGGGGGTAGAAAGTTGTTCTCATAGTTCTTGTGGGTCTCGACTCTGAAGCTTATGGATTGCTTGAGTTTGGACCCGGACACCACAGTTCACTCCTCGGATGCTAAGTTGTGTTTCCTCTTGTTTCAGGTTATCGGGAGGGTTGCCTGGAGGCAGGATGGAGGAACACTTGGACACTCGATCCTGGACATCGGTTATCCCTGCAGGCCAGTGTAAGGGATGGATGTCAGAGGTTAAGTGTGGAGGAGTGTGAGATATGTGAATGAAAGAGATAGCATGTCTGTGTGTGTATATAGTGTTTGAATGGCCACGCGGCGCGTCATTCATCGTTACGCCGTTGATAGCTACCTCCGTGAATTGTTATAGTATTTGACCTTGATTTGTATATTGTATATTTGAAGTGTTGTAAATAAAAGTGTAAAAGAACTATACATCTTTTACTAAAGTACTAAGAGTTTCACCCCAACAATAGTAGTGTATAGGGACACTTAATATATATATATATATATATATATATATATATATATATATATATATATATATATATATATATATATATATATATATATATATATATATATATATATATATATATATATATATATATATATATATATATATATATATATATATATATATATATATATATATATATATATATATATATATATATATATATATATATATATATATATATATATATATATATATATATATATATATATATATATATATATATATATATATATATATATATATATATATATATATATATATATATATATATATATATATATATATATATATATATATATATATATATATATATATATATATATATATATATATATATATATATATATATATATATATATATATATATATATATATATATATATATATATATATATATATATATATATATGATGTATCCGTTTCCCTCCGCGAGAGCCTGAAAAACAACATATATATATATATATATATATATATATATATATATATATATATATATATATATATATATATATATATATATATATATATATATATATATATATATATATATATATATATATATATATATATATATATATATATATATATATATATATATATATATATATATATATATATATATATATATATATATATATATATATATATATATATATATATATATATATATATATATATATATATATATATATGCACAACTGTATCGTTCTAACGGTGTGTAATCATAAAGAGCAATTTTTTATGTATCCATCCCAATTACCATCCCGAAACTGTGAGTGTACATCGTTTAGCAAACTTCGATAAAAAATTAAAATGTACACCGGCGACGTGAATCTAAATGAAAAAAATATATCGGGGAGAATTAAATAAATAATGAAGGACTGGCTGAAAAAAAACGGGGTTATTCTTCAATATAAGCTGCCTTTCCATCCATTTATATTAAATATTCAACTTCAATCGGTCGAGATGCCAATTCATACTGCATAAAAAAAACGGTACAAAAAAAGATCTCGACTCTGTGTCAATTTGATCACATAACTACACGTGTGGATGGCTGATGATGTATATTACATATATTGTGTGGACATAATATATACATCACACGAAGCCAATCAACCTTATGTCCAGTCCACCCCGTCATTATGCTACTTGATTGGAAATTGAATATCCATCGGGTCTGTTTTACAATTTCCCTCTCTTCATTCAACTGTCACACTGATGTCATGGTCTGGTAACATGATCAATCTCTTATTATTAATCAATTGAACATTTAAAGACTTTTCAATGTGCAAAGATATAATAGAAAAAAATATACCTTAAATCGTTGGAAATATTACTCTGACGTTTAACTATAGGTACTTATATAAATACCGTAAAACTTTTATGTAACTTATAGTTTCGAACATTGCCTTGGAATCGCAACTATGAATAGTGTATAAGTTTGTGTTTCTGACAATTTTATGGTAATTGCAACGGTAATTTGATATGGTAACGCATTTTGAAACAGAAGGTAAAAACTATTTTTTAAGTTATTTACAAGTTACGCATTACAATCACCAGTGCCTACACAGGTGCATCGAAATTATTACACAACATTAAAAATGAAAATCGTCACAGAATTGACCAAAATCTATAAAAACATACCTTACATACCTACATAAAAGTGTACAGAAATTATTATCTCAAATAATTTTAATCGGTGTTTCTTCTGCGTTATTTGTGGTTTTAATATTTTTTGTTGTTGATATGAAATATGTTTTTGTGAGCCTACTTCATCGATTAGAATTATTGATAGCTAAAATTATAAAAAAAAGGTATATTGCAATAGAACTTTTGTTCTCTTGTTTGGACATAGGTACACAAAAACAAATTATATGAATTGGTGTTGGTGTGTTGATTTCGAAAACAAACTCATTTTCCGAAATATTTTTTTTTATGTTTAACATCTAAATATATTCTTCAGAGACTTTACGTTGGTCGGGTGGGTCGGACGAAATTACCTTATGGCAATAAACCCGCCTTTGTACACCTGTACACAAATAAATAAATAATAAAAAAATAAATAAATAAATAAATAAATAAATAAATAAATAAATAAATAAATTAATTATAAATAAATAAATAATAAAAAAAAATATAATTAAAGAAATAAATAAGTAAATAAATAAATAAATAAATAAATAAATAAATAAATTATAAATAAATAAATAATAAAAAAATATATAATTAAAGAAATAAATAAGTAAATAAATAAATAAATAAATAAATAAATAAATAAATAAATAAATAAATTAATAAATAAATAAATAAATAACTAAATAACAAATAAATAAATAAATAATTAAACAAATAAATAAATAAATAAATTAATATATAAATGTATATTTTAATTGATAATTTATGGAAAATCTCAATAAATCAATCTTTGGAATATTCGATAATTATTATCAAAGATTTAGGTATGTATCGTTTTTGCGACTATAGATATCACAGGTAGGGAATCTTTGATCGAATCACGAATCTTATAATATCATCTTCCTTGACCTTTCCCGTTGATCTCATTAAATCATCCGACTTTTAACCCTATCACCTAGTCCTTTGTGTTAAGGGTGAATTTTCTTGATACGCTAAATGTGTCGCAGAAAAGGTATATATTATATGTACATAATATAATATTAAACATGTATAATATTTGTTTAACTCATATACATAAACGGTAATGATGACATTAAATTGATATGGAATATTTTGGACCTTACAATAAATTTCACTGTGATCCTAACATTTCAAAATATGTTTCAAAGTTATGAAAAAAAGTGTTTTTCATGTGTATTTTATGGGTAGATACATATTTCATGTCGTGATCGTTTTTTGAAGACTTTTTCTTTAATAGGTTTATGTAGCTGGGTTTTTTTTTTTTTGTTTAAGGCAATTCACCCTGTAAACAGTGCTATGTGCCAATTATTTCATGTCAGGAGAAAAGTTAATTTTATTATAAATTTATGTCATTCAATGAAAGGAATTTTGAAATAACGGACAGTACACGTGAATTATTAAGAGACAAAAGATGTTGGATATTAAGTGGAGATTGTAGGTGGGTTATTTAATAACTTAAATTAGTTGCATGTAACACATGAGATACAACTATTAATAGTGATAGTATGTTAAGTTGAAGAATAGGTACATACCATACTTCATATAAACCCTTAAATACAAATAGTTTAATATTACAAATTGTTTAATTAAGAGCCGCTGGAGAAGCCAAAAAAATGGTCTCCCCCAAGGAAGCGTACTTGCACCGGTACTATACAACATATATACAAATGACCAGCCTGTAAACCCCTACACCAGACTATTTATATATGCGGATGACACGGCGGTGGCAGCCCAGGGCGCGACCTTCGAGGAAGTGGAGAGAAAGCTGTCAACTGCCCTTGAAGAACTATCCCAGTATTATAGCAAAAATCACCTGAGACCCAATCCCTCCAAAACACAGGTGTGCGCCTACCACCTTAAAATAGGGATGCAACGAGGAAGCTAAAGGTCATGTGGCAGAATCAGATGCTGGAGCACTGTGACTCCCCAAAGTACCTTGGTATCCGTTTGGACCGCTCCCTGACCTTTCGACAACACTGCCAGGAGGTGGGGAAGAAGGTCAACACAAGAAACGGCATCATTCGGAAACTAACAAATACCAAATGGGGGGCACAACCTCATGTCCTCCGCACCTCGACTCTAGCGCTGTGCTTCTCGGCGGCAGAATACGCTGCACTTGTATGGTACAACTCCGTGCATGCGAGGAATGTTGACGTGGCCGTGAACGAAGCGGTTCGCACCGTGACCGGATGCCTTAAGCCGACACCAATCAGCGAGATCTACCCAATCGTGGGTATCGCCCCTCCCACAATCAGAAGACAGGTCGCAGCTGAGACGGAGCGAATGAAGCAACTTCTCGACCAAAGACATCCCGTGTACGGCCGTGAGGCCCGACAATCCCGACTGAAGTCAAGAAGAGGCTTTGTGGAAACAACAGCCGCGCTGCCTGGCCCGCCAGAGGCGCGCCGGATTGAGCTGTGGCAAGAAAGTTTCGCTGACCGCGCGCATGTCAAACCGAAGGAAGAGATGGCCGCTGGACACAACCTGCCATACCCCACTTGGAGAGCACTAAATAGATTGAGAACTGGGGTGTCGCGCTGCAATAGTAACCTCAAAAAATGGGGCTACAAGGAGGACGATATCTGCGAATGCGGGGACATACAGGACCACCAACACCTTATGATATGTCCGAAAGTCGGAGAGACATGCGCGCGGGAGGACCTAATTGCCGCAAATGACAGGGCCGTACATGTGGCCAACTACTGGAAGTTCTTTATTTGATGAATCCGGACACGGAAAGTAAGTAATATTTAAAGATATTTTGTTTTCTATACAAAACATGTATACACATGTCATGTCTAGATAGGATAGTGTTATTTTTTCCTACTCGAATTTATAAAAAGTTTGATGGAATGTATGTATTTATGGATATTAAGTATCAAACTATTGAGAGCCCTCGATTAAACCAAAATATCAATATTTATGCACTTTGATTTGGTTGATTGGATGACATTTCGTTATTGCGATAAATCCAACATTGTGAATATGCACAAACAATATAACATAAAAGAGTATTAAATTTATTTACTATTTATTTTTTTATCACATCACATTGTACAATGTAACAAACAAGTAGATTACTGCTGCCCACCTAGGAAACCCTGTTCTAGGGCTAACAGTTTACAATTTTTCAGTGACAATATACTTATGAACTGGGTGATGGGGAATATCTTGAATGGGGTATTGTTTTTATTAATTTTTCTGTATGCACAAAAACACAAATATATGACATCATGATTATTAAATTTACCTCATAAAACCATGACGCGGTTTTTGTTCAATTATCTGTAGAACTGTTATAACTATCTGCGATAAAGATACGTTTTTTGTTCCGTCCGTAGAATCGTGAACCTATAGATGTAATTACAGTTTCATTGTTCAATGTTATTTTAAAGAGAGCAATGAACTTCAATTGTTAACATTGATAGTTTTTGTTCACATTATCGCGGTCACGTTGGTTCTAAATTATTAGAAAACTCGGAGAATATTGCCAAAATATGATAGTACCTACATCTACAAATAAATATGAAAACATTTATAGACGACGGCATTCCTGAAAGAGTCTACTAACAAATGCCATGTGTACTATTATATAACGAAGGGAAGAAAAAATACATCATGATCAGAAAAAAAAATCAAATCAAAATTTTTATATTTAAAAAACCTAGAATTGCATTATTGTCATAACATACATTTTATAAATCGAATCATTCACAATTTTCATATAATTAACAAGGTGTACAAGTTCTATGATATATTTCATAAAAACCCTCTTTAATTGAGTTAAAAAGGGGAGTATCAATTTTGTATTGCTACATTCACCAAACATTGCACATACTAAATAATTCATACAACATTTAAGCACTAAGTTTAACTTGTAGAAAAATCAATAATTTACATGTAAGGAGGTTTAAAAAAAGGTTTATCAATTTTTTTTTGTAAAAAGGTTTAAAAAAAATTCCAAAACAAATAATAAGCTACACAAAAACAAAAAAATAAATCAGTAGGTACATTTTTTTGATTGTACAGTTCATTAAACTACTTAGTACCTTTATACTTAAGTGAGGCAGTTGTACGTAAAATAGAAATGGTAATACATACATCCTTGTGTAATTTATTCTGCTGCTTATAGAAAATGACAATTTGTGAGAATATCTTTATGAATTTGAAATTTGAAACATTGCATTGCCTTCTTATGAACTCCATTTGTTGATCCCAAAACTGTGCTATATTCTTCAAAAGTCTCTATGAAAATGACATATGGATATTAAGGTTTGTTGCCTTTTGAAGGTTTCACATGCAAGGGACATGTCCTAAACGTTTTACAACTCATACATCAAATTCGAATTAATCATGTTATGATCATATAAATTGTACACATCATTACGGTGGCGAATCGATATACCAATTATGATTTTCAAAGAAAATGAGTAAAAGAAAATAAAAAATTATTTTATTTTCTTTCGACATTTCAAAATTAAATAAAAATCAAACTAATTCGAAAACGAAAGAATATACTATAATGCAAACCTTTTGTGTCGAAAAATGTTTTTCATTTCAATGAATTATGTAAAATTGTCTCCTTATGAACCAAATCAAAATAAAAGTATATAACTGTAATTTATCGCGTATTTTATACGGTGTGAGCGAATTTGTCTCTGATTACAGAATTACAAAAAAATAGAAAGGCAATGAACTGACTGTCAACTTTAGACGTTGGAGACAAAAAAAAGTAATCTGATTTGTTGTAGAGAAATTGTATGCTCTTCGCGCGCGATCTAATGGTGGATTTAAATACTAGAAAATACTGTGAAATTTCGCATTGCTTTTCAATTATTCAAATTTTTAGGGTCAATATATATATTTTTTTGATATCAAATTTACTCAATTAATATAGACATATTACATACATATGTTGTATAATATAGCTTCATAAAATATTTTTCACGTAAGTATTGCAGGTATAATAATGGAAAAAATAATCAGCACAATCAATGCACTTTATGATATAAAATCTGAAATTGATGGAATTTGTAGCTAAGACTGGATAAAGGATTCAAAATTTAATAGTACGCCAAACACACACATCGTCACGTCGATACTCAGTGTACACTGTCTTGATTTTTTTTGTAACAGTAGGTATCCTTTAAAATCGTAAAATCATTTTCGAGGAGTGGTGTGAAAAATGTATGAAGAAGTACATACAGGCAAGCTCCTTGACCAAATGTGATATTGCATTTTTTATTTAAACTTAATTTATGATCTATTTTACTCATGTGAGTTGTAATATCTGACCGAAAAAAAAAATATTTACATTTTCAATAAAATAATTTTTCTGGTAGGTACCGATGTTATTAGGTTTGATGATACATCGATGTATTTTGGGTAATATAAAAATAACCACGAAATACAAATGTCGGTGTAATTTATGATAGTCTTCTAAAGGCATAAGATGCTGTATTATAGCAAATAAAGGAAAAAGTTTTTAATAGTAAGGTCGCGGCTGTAGTTAAACGATTCCTGCGAAATAAGGTTAAACTTAATTTACCAACTCAGAGTAGTAACTTTAATATGCTGTTGTTATTAACATTTTAATGTTGACAACGAACACGTAAAAAGGGAAAAGCTCAACGATATCCTCTCAAATATTCACATCAACATCGATGACGTCCTTTGTGACATGCGACTGTAGTTTTGTGACAGTCTGTGGATACGATTTGAATAATTTACTTAAAATGAAAGCTCCTTTAACGTGTCCTAGTTTAAAAAGATATAAAATGGTAACGTTGTTGGAAACAGTCGGGTGTAATTAAAAATGTATTTTATCATCAAATATACATATAACGTAATTAGTCGTTAATAATTTAAAAGCCTTTATATCTGCAAGTGGACTGCAAGTCGGCCTGCAAGTGGACAGCCCCAGCAAAAGACTAAGAAGTGTAAATCTAATAATAAAGACTAAATTGTTTATATGAACGGTGCCTAAATATAAGTAGTGTTTTTGTTTGTAATTATAGTATAGTATAGGATAGTCAGTAAGGTCTTAGTTTAGGTATAGAGATTTTTATTTATTTTACTTATATGTTTTACAATACCGACTAGAGTGTTGCTAAGGGAAGAATGAATGTTTGAAGTGTGATAAGGTAAACCAAGGACACTGCCACAGTATCGATGAGGTCCGCCACCCGTCATGCTTGTGTCCAAAGGGTAGGCGACAAGAAGAGAACGGAGTGCAGAGTTGGAGTGTGGAATGTGAGAGGAGGTATGGAAAAAAAGATGAATGAGCTGTGTGAAATTGTTAATCAAAAAGAAATTGATGTGCTATGCCTGAGTGAGACTAAAAGAAAGGGGACCGGAATGCATGAGAGGCATGATGGTATGATAGAATTATGGTCAGGCGTAAAAGAAGACGAGCATGCTTCAAAGGGTGTAGGTATGATTCTAGCTAAACGAATGGTGGAATGCATGAAAGAATTTAAGTGTGAAAGTCCCAGGCTGATGTGGGTCAGACTCAAAGTAGGAATCACGCCGGTGTTTCTCCTAACAGGGTATGCACCTGTGAATTCAGACCAAGAGAGCGAAAAACAACAGTTCTGGGAAAGTGTGACAGAAGCATTGAATAAAAGGAAAGGAAATGAAAAGATTATTTTGGCAGGAGATCTGAATGGATGGGTTGGGGTACAAAGAAAAGACTTTGAATCTGCCCTCGGGCCTCACGGTGATAGCAGAGTGAACGATAATGGAAAAAGACTGCTGAATGTATGTGTGGAATGGGATCTTTTTGTGGCTAATACTATTTTTTGCCATAAAAAGATCCACCAGTATACGTGGGAAAGAGGCTGTGAAAGATCAATTATAGATTTTGTATGTGTGGACTCCACTTTGAGGAAGGCAACGATGGACACTAGGATATATAGGGGCGCAGAGCTGGAGACAGATCACTATTTGCTTGTTACTAAACTGCATCTGTTCATCGGCTGGCGCTCTAAAACAATCAAAAGTGCACCACCAATGCGCGTCAAAGTGGAAAAATTACAAGAAGAGGAAGTAAGACATGAATATGAAAGGAATGTTGATTATGAACTAAATTCTCAAACACATAGTGAAAGAAGTGTAGATGAAGTATGGAAAGACTTGAAAAGTGTTGTGTGCAAGGCTGCCAAGAATGCGTGCGGTGAAAGTAAAAGAGGAATGCAGAAAGGTGATGCTTGGTGGAATGAATCGGTAAAAAATGCAGTTGATGCGAAAAAGGAAGCATGGAAGTTTTGGATATCTGTAAAAGGTACTGACAAAGAAAATAGAGCAAAAGAAGAGTACAAAGAATGCAAGAGGAGAGTAAAAGCTACAGTGAGAAATGAAAAAGATTGTATAAAAGAAAAAGAAAGTCAGAAAATAGTGAAAGACTTTACGGGTAACATGAAAATGTTCTGGAAAGGCATAGCTAAACGAAAGCAAGGGGAAGTAAAAGGTTCAAAGTGTATAAATGATAAAGATGGAAATATGCTGATAGATAACGAACGTGTGAAAGAGAGGTGGTGTGAATATTTCAAAGAATTGTATGAAAGCGCACAAGGTGACACAGTAAGACAGAGGACATGGATTATTGATGAGAATGAGAGAGATGAAATAACGGAAGAAGAGGTAAAAGAAGCGGTTAATCACGCGAAAACGGGTAAAGCCGCTGGTGTGGACTGTGTGGCAGCCGAATTTATCAAGTATGGCGGTAAAATATCTACGGAGTGGTGTCTATCGCTTTTCAATAAATGTTGGGAAGCTGGGTACACTCCGTCGGATTGGAGAAACGCAGTTGTAGTTCCTCTTTTCAAAGGGAAGGGATCAAAACTCGACTGCAAAAACTATAGAGCTATCAGCTTGTTAAGTTCGGTTGGCAAGATGTATGCAAGAATTATTGATAAGAGAATACGCAAGATTACGGAATGCAAGATATGGGATGCGCAAGGTGCCTTTGTAGGAGGCAGAGGATGTATCGATCAAATTTTCTCTTTACGTATGGCTACAGAAAAGGTTCTGCATAAAAACCAGAAACTTTTCTGTGCGTTCATAGACCTAGAGAAGGCATATGATAAAGTGGATAGAGAAAAATTGTGGGATATCCTATCGATATATGGAGTGAAGAGCAAACTAATACGTGCCGTTGCGTCTCTGTATGAAAATAGTGGAGCCTGTGTCCGTGTCAACGATGCGTTGACAACATGGTTCCCTATTAATAAAGGGGTGAAGCAAGGCTGCGTATTATCTCCATGGCTGTTCAATCTGTATATTGATCACTGCGTTAGGACATTGAAGAATGAAAATAAAGGTCTGAAACTAAGTACTGTAAACGTACGTGATTTGATGTATGCAGACGACAAAGTGGTGATTGCTGAATGTGCGGATGAGTTACAGTATTTAGTAAATAAAGTGTATGAAGGATGCCTGCAAAATGGACTGAGAATGAATGTTAGTAAATCTAAGATATTGGTATTTGAAAAGACTGAAAGTATAACTGCATGTATGATAAAAGTAGAGAACGAATGGCTAGAACAAGTTGAGGAATATTTATATTTGGGGAGTATGTTTGAACGGAATGGAAGACCCGATAAAGATATCGAAAGAAGAGTTATGGCAGGGAATAGAATAAACGGAGCACTTAGACCAGTAATGTCCGACCCAAGCATCTCAAAGGAAGCCAAAATTGTAGTACACAATGCAATTGTGGTGCCTACTTTGACGTATGCTAGTGAAACATGGACCTGGCAAAGAACACATGAAAGTAGAATAAATGCTGTAGAAATGAGATCACTAAGAAGAGTATGTAATAGAACGATATATGATAGAATAAAAAATGAGGACATAAGGAGAGAATGCAAGTTAAAGAAGGATATTATATGTAAAATGAAAGTGAATGCTTTAAGGTGGTTTGGACATATAGAAAGAATGAACGATGAACGACTGACCAAAAAAATATACATGGGTGCAAGAGATGGAGTGAATAGCAGAGGTCGCCCCAGAAAGGGATGGCATGACCATGTGAATGATATTTTGAAAGAAGGAAACATAAAAAGTTTGAACAATCGACGAGCATGTATGAGACGATGCATGGATGTAAAGGAAGCCAGAAATGTGTGCAAAAATAGAGAAGTATGGCGCTCAATTCTCTCTGCTTACCCCGTAAGGGACATGGCGTGATGGTATGTATGTATGTATGTATATCTCACACGAGTTTATTCGTAATGGAACCATGAACACAGTATTAATTTTTAGAGAAGACTTTATTTCTTATCAAATCGTTTTGAAAAAAATAATTTAGATAGTTTGGGTATTCATAAAGAAAAATGTCTCTTTACTTTTTGTTAATGTTCTGTATAAATTCTTGTAGAAAAATAATGGCATATCCCGATTTTTTTTTTTTTTTTTTTTTTTTAAATGAATATGTCCTTGTTAAACAAGTACATATACATCTTCCTACGTTCCCTAAACTAAGCATAAATGCTTGTCCTATAGGTGAACGAGATCGGTCGAGGCAGGATTCGAACTCGCGACCACTGGATTACTAACCCAGCGCGATAACCGCTCTGCCATCCACCCATCCAAAGTTTATCTTATATTTTTAATAAAATATAAGGCGTAGTTCAACATATTTTTTTTTAAATTAAAGAAGACAAAAATATCTAGAAAAATACGATGTGACGTTGCATTAATGCTTCAGGTTTAGAAAATAAACCTAAAAAACATTTATTTTCCATTCAGCGCCATTGCGAAATATAAGTTTTTTTGGTTTATTATCATAACCTGATGCATAAATGCAACGTTACATCGTATTTTTCCAGATATTTTGATCTTCTTTGATTTATAAAAAAATATAATGCTCTATACCTTATAGTTTTTTAGAAATTTAAGATAAATGTCAAAAATTGGGGTTTGCTTATTATTTTCCTACTTTAAGGTATATTTTTTTTTATTAATATCCAAACTAACTAGGTTATTTTTTTCAAAATGATACGTTTTGTAGTAATGACGCAAATTCAAATTGAAAAAAATAGGTACGTTGGCAGCAGTCCCCCCCTTAATATGTTTATGTTCAAAATAGATAAATACTAACTAGGTAGTACCTTAATAATTTGTTTATCAACAAGAATACTAACTAAGTCTGATTTCATCACAAAAAATATTAAGTGGTGGCAATAAAAGTGTTTATTTTAAGTCATTGGAAAGTAATATGTCTTGAAAAATATATTGTTTGTTGATGGTCATAATGTAAATATAATTGAAATATATAATATTACTAGCGGACCCGACAGACGTTGTCCTCTCTCTCTCTCTCTCTCTCTCTCTGTCCCTCTAAAGCAAATGCATTAGAATTATTATATTCGAAGATACAGAGTCCCCTAATAATTTATTCTATTATTTGAGTTGGATATTTAGAAGTTTGGGGAATGAATAATCTTGGTCCATTTTGAATTTTGTCCAGTTATCATTTGAAAATTTTAAAAATGCCATAAGAGTATCTATATGTCTTTAAAACAATATCTATATTTATAACCTTATTTTATAGTAAAATATATATTTATAACCTAATTTTATAGTACGAAGGTGTACATTTTTTCACGATAGAAAATTCTCTCTAATATACGTTTGTTGTTTGAACTTGACGTTTCAATCACAAAATTATATATTTATAACCTCACTTTACATTACGGATGTTTTTAAAATTTGGCTATCAAGAACAGAATATTATATCACAATATAATAATATCACAGGATAATATAATGAATATAATATACATAAAAAAAATTAATTTAAATATTTAAACGGAAATATTACGAAACATTACATTGAGATAACTTTGATAATCTACCTATTGTCATAATACCACTTAATAAAACAGAATATACTTGTAAAAAAACTAAATAGCTTTATACCTACAATAATAATAAGAAAATATACAAATAACTTAATAATTTCATGAAATATTAAAAATATGAAAACAAATAGGATCAAGTTTTAATGTCATAACCAACATTGCATAATATTATGACATATTGGAAGCCAATGTTCCCACTATTCAAAATGCGTATTCCGAAAATATTTATAATGATTCCTATTTTTATTATTCTTTTATTAAATTTTTTTTGTGAATCTAATCCATTCAGAGACTAACATAAACACACACAAAAAGTTTCATCAAAATCTGTTCAGCCGTTTAGGAGGAGTTCAGTGACATACACACGTACGGAAGAATTATATATATAAAGATTTAAACCAGTAGTATTGACCGCCTGGAGGCGTTTGAAATGTGGCTACACAGGATAATGTTGCGAATACTTTGGACATATACATAGAGTCACTAATGTCGTAATGTAAGATTACAAAGAGCTGACTCTGAAAAACAATTGCTATCTATCATAAATCAACAAAGCTAAAGCAAAAATATTTATCTGAGAACACCTGATTACATCTTCCTTTCCTCTTCCATTCCTTGTCCTTTAGCTTTCCTATCATTGCTATGAATTGTTCTTATATGCTTTGTTCTTATATAAATTGTTCTTTGTTTTTTTTTTTTTTACTTTTTTCTGCTGTACCTATTTATTTATTTTGTTATTGCCATAGTACACATTGTTTTGTATACTTAACATTTACTCTGGTTGGTTGGAAGAAATTGCCATTAGGCAATAAGTCCGCCAGTGTACTAATTATATGTACAAAAAGATACAAATAAATAAATAACAAAAATATCTTATTTGGGGCGTTTGATCCGAGGTACGGTGTTCTACAATTGATCATCAAAGGCAATATTGAGGGAATAAGAGGCATAGGCTATAAACAAATTAACATCCACGAATGGACCGGTATTAGGACGGACGAGCAACTCTTCGAGCTGGCGAGGAACAGGGAGGCGTTGAATGAAGTGATATCAGACATTGAGGGAACCTGAAAAAGAGTAATATGACATATGTAGGCAACACTTGTTACACAGTATTTCTTTACAATGTTGGTCAAATATAAATTATTAAAGTTAAGGGACTAAATTCGGACACGTCCGTCCATTACTATCGATTAAATAAATATAATTATTCTTGCAATTTGACGCCTGTTAATTTTTAATTATACTGTTAATCGAATAAAATATAAATATAAATTTATTATGAATATAAATTTACTGACGCGATAAACATAAAACCATATTATGAATATGATCCGATTTCATTTTTATAAAATTTTTTCCCTTTATTACGATAAAACAATATTAACCGACCGGTCAATTCAATATAACAGACCCGATATAATAATTCATGATAAAATTTAAAAAAATAACATACATTTGCGACGTGGCTATTCCAAATTCTAGTAATATTATAAAAACTTGTGATGAAAAAATCAGAAAATACACCGCTTTAGGTTACGAGATTAAAAGACTTTGGCATTCTTGTAAAATGTTCATTATTTCAACCACAGGCATTATTCCAAAATCGTTAATACGTAATTATAAATTATAGATTTGTCGAAAAACTTAATAATAAAAATGCAAAAACGGTAATAATTAATACATGTAGAATCGTTAAAGATTTTTTAAACGTTAATATTCGGGAATTAGTAGGGTTGTATAGAGACCTCCTCAGAAGTATCTGGATGGGTGAACTATTCCCAATTGAAGGCTTGATGATGCGTTTGTTGCATTTCATTTTGTTCTTTTAAATAATTTACGCATTGATCTGCTAATTCTTTTGAGGAAGTGTATAATGATAATAATAATAATTAGGTGTTATTATTTGTAGTGCTTAATTGTTATTAATATCATTAGTGTATCGGCCAGCGCCGTAAAAAAAAATTATTAAACCATGTTGTCAAATGTTCGGATAAAGCAATGATGTTGAAAAAGTTTGAGAGAGTAAATAATCTAATCTAATTAACACAACTTGTTGCCGTTACACAGTTGGTAAGCCGTTCGGTTTCTGTGCGGGCGTCTTGGGTTCGATTCCCAGCAGAGGAGAAATTTATTTAAATTCATTTCTCATGCAAATATTGCTTCTCTGGGCTGGAAACACTGGTTAGTTGGAATAAATTGCTAAACGGCAATAAACTCGCCACTTGCGCAGGGTGCAAGGAAGTGTTTATTATTATTATTACAACTTGTCCGAATCATTCACAAGCATTTTTAGGTAAGCCGACTCACGAATAGGATTTTCAATGTCTTTTCTTTGCAAAATCCATAGGCACAAAGAGAGCCGAAATTGAAATTTATCGAAGATTGTTTTCCTTAGATTTTTTCCCTCTGATGCGATTGTCACGAAAACGTTCTGAATATTTTATATTGGATATGGTAATTTACAATTCATATAAATATTTCAAATCAAATTCTCCAGATATTTTTTTGTCGAACATAAAACGAAATGCCTTAAAAAGCACATTGTATTTTTCGAAAAAAATCATTTCATATTCGAGGGTACAGATATTTTTTATCACGTTGAAGTACTTACCTACCTACAATTTTATTTGCTCTTTGTGTATTAATAATTCATTAAGACTTAATCAAACCTAATGATGAATTCTTTTTAGAAAAAACGAGCTTTAGAAATTACTCCCTAATTTCTAGTTTATTTTCTTTTCATTAGAATAACGCAATTTAGGCTAAAACATCGATAAAATTACAAAATTGGAATGACAAAGTGTATGTTTCAACACAGTTTTCTTTAACTTCACATGTCTGTACTTGAATTTTGCAATCAATTTTTCACTAATTCGCCCGACCAATTTACACAGAGCCCTGAAAATTTTTGAATTTGTGGATACCCGATGACAATACACGTTAAAACTTTCAGCTTGATTCATTTGATATTTTGATAAAATTGAACAATTTTGTTTTTATGAACTTGAATTGTCACATTTTGCATAATATTCTGGCGTTATTTATATCGTTTTTAAGATCGATTTTCAAATTTTGAAAAAGGTGTCTTCAATTACTTTTTGATGTACTTGTTTTCTATAGATGGTATCTTAAAAACTCATTGAATTAAAAAAAAGTGTCGGAGCGAGAAATTCTTAGATAAATGTCTCAAATATAAGTCACCCGGATCGCAGAATACCAATTCCCAAAAAGATAAGGAAAGAGTCAATAAAGAGGTTTCCTATGAACGATGTTTTCATATAAGGGTTTTTTTAAGTGGAATATTAGTGATTCTTGTGTTGTGCGTAGTAATAGCTATAAGACAATTTTGTTTGACATCTTACACGATATAAACTATTGGCGTTCTAGGGATGAATCAAAATATATATTCGTGAATTTCAATTAGTGAAAATGTTTTATCTCCGTATAAGTTGAAGTAAAGATACACATTTCAACCTATATATGAGCAAATTTTATGTATATTTTATGTCAAGAAATAAATAATTTTAACCAACACACGGCATACGTTAGGCAACGTAATGTGTAAAGGTAATTTTGATTCTTTATACTTACCCCGCGGGGGCATCGGACATAGCGTGATTTGTATAGATTGACGGGCAGCCAGCAGGTAGGTACTATTTCAAATATTAACTTAATACTGCTCCCAATAACAAGTTCCTTATTCTGGAGATTCATGATATTGATTGTCTCATAGATCCATACTGCAAACACAATTAAAAACTGTGTAACCGGGAACCGAACCCGGGACCCTTGGCTTAGAAGTCAGATGTCTAACTAACTGATCCACGAAGGCCGTGATAGTGATCTCTTTATAAATAGTCAACCAATTTTGTAATAGTGTGTAGAATTCAATCATAATACATTTTTTTACATGTAGATAAACAAATTATGATGGGGAAGGACTCTTCTGCGTTACTCATCATTTTGGTCTTGGAGATGTTCATCTTCAATCCAATGTTCACACAGGCTGAATTTATTTCTGTCAGCATAGTTTTCAATTCCTCCTCATCCTTGGCAAATATGACAATATCATCTGCGAACCGTAAATTGCTGAGATACTCGCCGTTTATATTTATACCTTTCTTAGACCAATCCAGAGTTTTGAACATCTTCTTGGGCCAATGTAAATAGTCCCCATCATAATAGATGGAGTGCAAATTGAAAGAGTAGACAGATATATATATCTAGGCCATACCGTGATGCTTGCCAAAGAAAATCAAGAGGCAGAAACAGAGAGAAGACGTGGCCTTGCCTGGGCAGCTTTTGGAAAATTATCATACATTCTGAAATCCCGTAAATAGTCCCATTATTTGAAAAAGAAGCTATTTGATGCATGTATTCTCCCAGTGCTTACTTATGGAATGGAAACATCGGTCCTAACAAAAAGAATAATGCACAAGCTGTTAGTGACACAGAGAGCTATGGAGAGAAAGTTGCTGGGTATTTCAATAAGGGACAGAATTCAGAATGTCATGATAAGACAAAGAACCAAAGAAGCCGATGTAGCGGAAAGGGTCGCTGGCCTTAAGTGCATATTGCCAGGTGGCAGGATTCACGATGGACCAAAAAGATCTTAGAATGGCGACCGAGAACAAGCCGAAGAGGTGTCGGCAGACCCCACAGGCAAGGTGGTCTGCGGCCTTACTCTCCACTGCAAATCCGATCCCAATACGATCCGACTCGCTAAGAACCTACCTTTGTAACGGAGAATGAATGCGGTAGGTAGGTATGTTTTAATAGTAATAGTCGTTCATTTGAATGTACCCAGGCGACATATAGGTAAGTTCTAAATGAAAATTTGAAATTGGGATCGGATTCGAGTTTCAAGAGTAAGGCTACAGATGACATCAAGAAATGTGCCGGAGGGAGATGAATGCAGTGTGCCTAAGACAGGGAGTTGTGGAGGATCAAGGGGGAGTCCTATGTCCAAGAATGGATGAAAACAGGCTAAAGAAGAAGAAGAAGGTAAACAAATGTGTTTTATTCCGTAGTGAAAAAATTCGCTTCATGTAAATTTTGCAATAATGTTACATTTTTTCAAACAATTTGCTTATCCAAAGGTTTTTTTTTCCGAGTAGGTACCATTATATAAGTGAGTCTTTGTTGGTTCAATGTGAGGAAAGCTTCCAATTTTTCGATGAATGACCAATAACCCGTAACACCATGAGCCCGCATGGGAATATACGGGAATAAGGCAGTGCGGTCTATTGACACAAATATTCTGGTTTTGGAATATACCATCCCACTTGATAAATGTCGCCCCACCGCGGGACGTCTTCATATTTTCCCTTTTTTTTCTATTTTCTAAAGGTTGAATCGAAAGGTTTTGCATAACGCAAAGATTTATTCTAACGCCCCTTAAACCATTTCGTATCTAGAATTCAATTTCGAAAGAGAAGACTTTTTTGCTCCACGAAGACGTTTTGCATTCTCTGAAAATATGATAGGCGAAGAAAACAATTTATTTATTTGATGATTTTATTTATGGGTTTGTTCCGTATACTGAAAATGTAAAGCGGAGAATTCGGAAAAGAAAAATAACTTTTGAAATTGGAAGGATGTTTACAAATTGTTGTCGTTTGATCACAACACATGATCGTCTGTTATCATCGAAACTGAGAAAAAGTTTTAACATTGTTTATTTATATAGTGTTGTCGTTTATATACAAAATAAATGCATAAAATATTCTCATGACGTGTGAATAACTAGCTCCGATAAATTATTTATTTATTTGTTGATCCAACAAATATCCGCAAGATTATCAATACAATGACCATTACAAGATTATCAATACAATGACCATTACAAGATTATCAATACAATGACCATTACAAGATTATCAATACAATGACCATTACAAGATTATCAATACAATGACCATTACAAGATTATCAATACAATGACCATTACAAGATTATCAATACAATGACCATTACAAGATTATCAATACAATGACCATTACAAGATTATCAATACAATGACCATTACAAATTTAAAAGACAACAGCATGTTGGAAGAAAGAATGACACATGGAAAATAAAGTTATGGATATAAAATGATTTCTTCAAGTAGACATGTTAGCAGGGCTATTCATGAAGTTGATTAAGATTAGATGCATATTTCAGAAATCAAATCAAAGGTTGAAGTTAACTAACGAATTGTATTAATTTTATATCAACATTAATGACAATTTCATGGTACCTAACCCTTGATCCGAAGGAATTCTTATGAATGAATTTAGATTAATCCAACTGTCGATTTGTTCATATCTCAAACTTTTTTCAACAATTTTTATAAAAAATGAATTTACTGACGACATCGTTTCATACAATTTGTAAGGCAGTATACCTAAACAACACAATATCTCACTCAATATTTTGATACCTACTTAATCTCCAACATACATACATACCATCATGCTGTTATCATATTGTGGGTAGCCGGGTAGGAATAAAAGACATACCTCCCTTCTATCCTATCCTGACATACTACCTACATGTTTTATATAGAAAATAAAATATCTTAAAATATTTATTAATTTGTGTTTAAATGTTTATAGTTTGGTACGTATTCTTCAATAATACATACCGACCTTGACAGTTAGTATTAAGACCTGATCATAGATCGATCCATTTTCAAGACTAAGAAATATTGGACCAAATCAAGATTAGTGATGAGCAAATGCAATACCAATACTGGGATGGTTTTGGTCTTGGTCTTGCATTTACAAAAGTGGTCTTGGTCTCGCGCACCCAGTCTTGGTCTTGGTCTTGCGAGTTTTCTATTATAGGTCAGAAATTATAATGATATATGACAAGAAACATCAATTTCAATTATTCTGTCGATAGTAGGTAGTAAATTGCTTACTTTTTAATTGAAAATGAATAAGTTTGTAAAATTTTGCAAGACATATATTATGTATAATAACTAAATCATAATTGATTAAATTAGCCTTAAAGAATAAAAAATAAATTATGTAACTATATCATTCACTCTTGGTCTTGTAAGTTGTATGTAAGTACGGTAAACAGTAAACTGAAATAAATTTATTAAGTGATTTAAATCAACGTTTGTGTTGAATTAGTGATGTTTAGGTACTTAGTAAATGTAATTATTTCAATGGCTTAGTTATTAATGTTATTTATCTGGCATAATGAATTTAATCATATATAAATCTAAATAGGTTCATGTATCATTATTCACACTTTCTTTTTAATGAACCATTTTTGCAAGGTTGATAATTTATAATATATATTTGTTTTTATACTAATTTCTTGAATAAGACAGTCAATAATTCTTTTGATTTTTCTGGTACACGGTAAAAGTATTGTTTGCCTAAATATCTACAGTTAGTTGCCTGGAATAGTTGGACGAATTTAATGGAGAAATACTTATTGATTTGATTTACTTCACAATACATCAAATAAAATTTATGTTTATTCCTCATTCACTACAGTACCCCTGTAGTCAATTATTCAACTTGTAAATTTGAAATCACGATCGTACAAAAGAGGACATTGTAATAAATATTTATGTATTGTTAATTCAGGTTGTCCTTCAGGTAGATTATATTTGTTGGCAGGTACCTAGTGTGTAGGTAGATGTAAACTATGTAAGGTTTAATTATGATCTCGTTCGGTGGCACCATCAAAGTTAATTTAATATATTGTCCCATGGTATTTGCATTGTCTCCTGTAGGAAAAGCTGAAATGGTTGTGGTAATTATCATCTAACGGGAGCCGCCATTTGCCGTGGTCCATTGTTTACTGCAATCACGTTGTCAGTGCAATCAATGTGATTTGCACAATATACAAATTAAACCACGCAGGGAACAAACAAACAATATCCCCGGAGGAAGCGAATCACGGCAATGCTGAAATACGAATATTCACTTTTCAATTATTGAAATTCGCCAATAGGTATTTCATTTTTCAGAAAATAAACTTTTCACATTTCATTACAAGTATGTGAAGAATTAGGATACAGTAATTAATACAATCATCAATACAAAGTATAATTTATGACCAAAAATCAATTTTAAAACAAAAAAATGAATTGAATATTAGACTGTACAGTCTTGAGTCTTTGAATTGTACTATAAACAAAATTATGTTGTGTTTATGCCGAAGAACACCAATCTCTGGTGAACGGCAAAAAAATGAATATAAAAGCCCTCATTCACGATCGTGCCATCCTTTCAAATGGCTTGCTATCACTCCAAAATGCGCTCATGAATGTCAAAACCCGCGCAGCCCAATTGGCCTGACACACCAAAATGGAATTCCAAACGATCGAAACTCCATAGTGCCGCGACAAACGGCGCGGCGCATCTTGTCGGTTCGGCATGCTCGTCAGTGTGAAAACTAGAGGTCATTTCGCCATCTCATTGCGCCGAGCTGTTTGACACTCTCGTGAATGCGAAAATACAACATTTTCTCTTTGGTTTTGTCTTTTTATATATGTATAAACAAACCGCTATAGTAGTTGTATAAAACTCATCATCAGAATTATAACTTATTTTTACTTGAAAATTTCAAAAAAATAGAAAAAATAGAACTTACTTGGAGGGGAAATGAGGCCCCTAAGACGAATGTGTGGTAGAACGATCTATGATAGGATAAGGAATGTGAACATCAGACGAGAATGCAAGATTGAAAGAGATATTGTGAGTAGAATGAAATTAAATACATTACGATGGTTCGGACATGTGGAGAGAATGAACGATGAGCGCCTGACAAAGAAAGTATACAAGGCTGAAAAGAGTGGAATGAGAGGTCGTGGCCGCCCGAGAAAGAGTTGGCATGATCATATAAATGAGATTTTGAAAGATGGTAATATACGAATTCAGTACAATAGGAGAGCATGTATGACGCTATGTATGGATGTAAATGAGGCAAAACATGTACATATGTCAAGATAGAGGTGTCTAGCGTTCGGTCCTCTCTGTCTACCCCAAGTAGGGATACAGCGTGATGGTATGTATGTACTTGGAGTAAGAATGTTCCCAAATAGGAACGTTCCTATTTCAGCGTTATATAATATCAATTTGGACTAAGTGAAATAGGAACGTACCTATTTTAACCGGAACGTACTTAAAAAGTTATAAAATCGGACGAATTATGTAGGTATTCTTCATAATGGTCTTTTTTGAACCCACACCCAATTTAATACATGTCTCATTTTTTTACATTTTGATCTCATTTTTTTTTTTAATGTTTGAAACTGTCACAGAAATCATTGTATCAGATTATGAAAAAAAAAATATTATATACATAATATTATAATGTACTTAGTTTATCGTTTCATTACATTTAGTTTTATTTTTTGTTTGTATGTTTTTCCTTTCTTTCAATAGTATAAGAGATTTTTCAGAAGAAATTGGTTCCGATATATTCGAGCCTGGACAGGTATTCAGACCGTCAGAGAGCTGCTCCGTGCTGTCCGAGATATAGAAACATTTGTTCCATTTTCCCAAGTGATTGCCAATACCTAGGGGGGACCTGACACGGTACCTCAAGAAGAAGACAAAGTAGGAGGTAATTTCATTTTAAATTATCATATTCATTAAGAGTACCTACATTTAACATATGGAATACAAAAGAACGCAAAGGTAAATCAAAGTCAGTGTCTTTATATTATTTATTAAGGAGTAAGGCAAAGTCTCAATATATGTAGGTATATCCATTAGGTAACAGACAAAATAGGCGTACCTACTTATATATGATACCTTGCTGTATATTTGTAGGTAGGTATGTATATATGCATGACATTGCTACCTTATTAACGGTCCAGTATCAGGTGTGCGACATAAAAGGATTACACAGAAAGGGTCACAGATTTACCTAAATGAAACACAGGTAACACTAGGTGCCTCATTATTTCACCTGAGATTTTGGCGAAAAGCTCCAGTTTACTGAATAAATAATATTAATATTAACAATACGCAAATACTCCAATGGTCGCATTGATTATTTCAAATACAACAAAATTTATTGGCGGTGGCTGTCCAAAGTTTTAGGAAACTGACCAGAATAATATTAATATTAATATTATGAAATAAGTATGATACTGATTAGTTATATTGGTAGAAATATTGTAATATTGGTTATCTGCTAATAATACATAGTATAATGAGCGATAGAAAAATCCATCGTAAGTACTGGCCCAATTATCCTGCCCCGATTAATTTCATTCTGATAAATTTCAGGGCATGATTTTTATGAAGTTTTCAAAATGAATAAAAGACTGTGTTTACTAGTAACATATATACCTATCTGTATTCTTGGTATGATCAATGTGATATACAACATACACAAGAGATTACACTTTCAATGGTGCAATGACTATATTAGGACCATTGCTGTTTAACATTTTTGTTAATGACATTATCAACTGTTTTCTTTTTGCGCGCGTTTTACTTTACGCTGACGATATGAAAATATTTATGGCGGTCCGTAGTATTGACGATTGTTTGAAACTCCAAGAAGATTTATATCGTCTCAATACAAACTGTAACAACCATAACCTAATTTTAAATGTATCCAAATGTCTCTGTATTTCATTCACTAGAAATCGCAATATAATTTATTTCAAATATAACTTCAATAGCATTTTTTTGATAAGAAAATTGTCTATAAGAGATCTTGGTGATGCACTTGACACTAAATTAATGTAAAATGAACATTTTGATAATATAATCTCGAAGACCTTGGGTTTCATCCTCAGATTATCTAAATCTTTTCGCAATCTTAATACATTAATCTTATTATATTATACATATGTTAGACCCCAACTCGAATTTGCCTCCGAAATATGGAATCCTATCCATGTGACTAAGTCACATAGACTGAATGAAAGAATGCAGGATAAATTTTTAAATTACCTCAACTTTCGTTCATACCACAGATTTGCATCTAAATCAGATATTTTAACAGCTTTCAACATTGATACATTGGAACTTAGACGTACCGTTACTGACCTAATGACATTATACAAAATTCTACATTACATAATTGACTCACCCGACATATTAAAATTCATTCCTTTTCATGTCCCGATGCGAAGTGGCAGACGTAACACCCTATTCTACACAGACCGAGCGCGTACCACTACAGGGCAGAACGCATTCATTGTGCGGGCTTGCAATAGTTACAACAATAACTTAGCAGGCCTGGGGGCCTAGACAACGTGTCATTTAACTCGAGAAACGAAACTCGTTAAGAACGAACTTTATTTGGTCAAGAAACGATAAATTTGGTAGACAAATTGCACTTTCGAATAAATCGCTCATTCCATGTGTCGCTAAGCGACTCGACGCGTCTGTCGTTAAAAATCATAGACAATAATGTAATATTTGAATGGTTACGTTGTCAGATTGTATTTTTTCTGTGTCTGTCTGTGTCACACCGACACGGCCGCCCACCCCATGTTATGTGTGTCATATCTTGAGTATTTGAACATAGTGCGTAATTGTGTTGCTTTCGTTTATTTAAATGTTATTAAATTAAACGTATGATTTGGTATCGTACGCAATATATATAATTTATATAGATTTAAACTTTCTTTTAGTTTATTTTTGTCTTTTGAAGTGAAATGATCTTCTAGGTTATAAAACTTTATTATTGTGCCTATAGTTTTATATTAAATGATTGAATATCTTTTACACGTGAACTAAGGTGTAATTTTATAAGATTTGAAACTAATAATGACAATATAGCGCACATTGCGTGTTCAATTTGAAGAAAAACTTGTCGTTTTGAAACGCTGTTGGTTATTCGATTTAAATGTGAGTATTGTAATTTGTTATCGTACAAAATATGTATAGATTTAAATTTATTTTGTGTTTGATTTTATATTTTAATGTGATAAATCTGCAACTTGTTATGTAATGAAGAGTAGTTGATACATAACCTTCATTAAATATAGTTCATCTTCATAATTTTTTATTTTATCATGATGATATTACTCTTAATCTACGTAAATATAGTTTTGTAATTATCAATTACAGTGGATTTTTATAACATTAACAAAACGTACATTTCCTTACATATATAAGTAATTGTCAATTATTTGTACTCGGATACTTAAATACAATACACAAAACCATATTTGAATGACAAAACCATATTAAAATATTATTTTAATAAAGTTGTATCAAATAATCAAGAATTTTGAGAAATGGCCTTCGTGGGTCAGTAGATTAGGTATCTGACTGCTGATATAAAGGTCCCGGGTTCGATACCCAGTGGAGATACTGTTTTTAATTGTGTTTTCAGTCTGGATCTGCGAGACGATAAATATCATAAGTCTCCAGAATGAGGCAACTTGTTATTGGGTGCTTATTAAATTAATAGTTGACATAGTACCTGTTAGTTTCCTGAGAAGTAATGTATGATAAAAATTATTTATATGATAAAATCATTCGTCATCATCTTTTTTTTTGTTTTCAGAAATGCTGATCATGCCAAACCATTCTATGGTCCGGCAGGCAAATATCACAGGAAGCCAAGTGTAGTGAATTGCCAGAAATGTAGAATTTTTTCAGTAATGCCCAACAGTCAACTAAATTAGAAGAAATGTTTATGCAGATTATTGGTATTACTGTTATATCTAACACCCTCCGTCTTCTACAGATAATGAAGTCGTGTGTTTCCGGTTTGTGTTTTATTTTGCTTAAATATTAATTCAAGAATAAATTTAAAACAATATAACAATTCAACAATAAAAAATATTTGTACGTAGCAAAAAATGTGTGTGGTGATAGAAATGTGTGGCATTCAGTTTTCATTGTTTACCCCAACCAGGGAAACGGTGTAATGTATGTAGGTGTGTAATAATATTAATGTTGATAATTTTATAATATCAATGTTGATAATTTTATAGCAACTTATGATAAATCCTATGTATATTGCAGACTATTATTGAGGTGTATTTATCTCTCTACTCATTCAAAAACTAATGAGGTACATTTTTTTTCTTACAGACAAACACCAAGAGTGCCGAAGTTCAGAGAACAACAATATCTATTGGATCGATGAGACGTCGTCGTAGATGACTGCTAACTCGGTCCATATTACCAAGTTTCTAAGATCGAAGAGCGTTCATAAATTTGCAACTCGAAGAAAAAGATGCAGCAAAATATGTTGCAAACGAGCACACTCAATATTATTTAAAATCATTTGGGCAGATTGATTTCAGCCATTGAGGGTTTAGGAAATGCACAAAAGAGATTTCAAAGAGATTCTATTGCACATTTTATGTATTTTTAATTTACATAAAATCTAAAATTTCACAGAGTACAATTTATATAATATAATGAATTCAACCTTACAAGGATAAACCTGTATCTAGGTTTAACAAGGTCACATTTGTGAAAGACGTCTGCTTAGTTAAAATACAATGCAAGTCATTTATTGACCAATTTGTGATTTTGATTCGGTGATGTTAAGAACATCAAACTCTACATATCTCTTTCTTTTGACAATCGTATTTAAAAGATAACAGAAGCTTTTGGTTAGTAAAATGTATGTCTCATACAAATGTATTGATTTAAAGACTTTGTTTTTTGTCTTCTGTAAAACAGGTGTAGAATGACTTACAGTGTATTTATAATTAAGCAGACGATAAACGACAAAATTAATATACAAAACAATCTGTTACTAGAAACACCAGTTGGGTACCTCCAAATTACTTATAACAATATTTATAACTTGAAATGATAAATACATTAACAAAAAATGGGTGACCATTACTATTGTAAAATAAATTTTAATATATATACTTCCATAGTTCAAATGAAGAAGGATTATAATGAAAAAAATATTTTTGCTAAATATTGTCAGTCAATACTAACATCTTGACAATTTTTTGAAATTTACTATTAGATTCCATACATCATTTATTTAGTTCTAAATAACTATTGATTTTTTTTTAACGCTTTGTAATATGATTTACAGAAAAATTATGTACCTAATTATGTGTGTAAAAATTATTTGGCTTGAATGTTTAATTTAATGGCTTTGTATGCCTTGTTCTTTTATCAAAGGATTCCTGTTAAAATGAAACCATGAAATATGTTCCTGAGAAAATTAAATGGCACTTGACATATTTAGAAAATAATTACTAAGGTTCAGTAAAAATCTTTGTGTAGACAAAGGATAATAATTCTTTATGTCCAAATAAAAGAATTATATAAGCCATAATTACATAACAATATTAATACAAAATGCAATACAAATGATATGTATTTAAAGATATGTACTTCGAATTATTGTCTGTTTTGATGCAATACATATTCAAATGTATTTAGCTGTGCAAGTATTTAGTCTGTGTCTTGTCTTGTATGTGCGTAGTGTATACTTTTTTTTGTTATTTCCAATAAATCATTCCACAAATATTATGTTGCTAATAGTCGTTCCTAAAACTGTAACAATTAGTATGAATTCATAGAAATAATTATTTTTGTTATTTTAAACAAATGTGAAATAGTTGTTTTTACTGTTTACTACTAGTTATTGAAGAGTATTTTTATCCTACCAATTACTAGTAGTAAAAACAATTATAATTGTAGTAGAGATTGGTGTAATTTGGTTGGTCAGACTTTTGTCTGATGTGGTTATTTTGTAAGTAAAAAATAAAATACTTTGTTTATAAATATTTCTTTTTATTGCAAAATATCCTCAAATTGGAGTTCAACATCAATTATTAACATTATGCTCAACACCTGGATATGTTTGTCTGCAGCCATCAGTGTAAATAGTTTGAATATAAATATACACAGTAAGTAATTATTAATTATTTATAATATTATCTTTTTTATACAGATATATTACAAATAAAAAATTCTTGGTGTTCTATTAAATTTAATTGATTATTGAAGTGTTTCATGCACATATTCAGAATAATAATTATTCTGATGATGAACCTTGCAAGAAACGTGTCAACAATCGATTAAATTTATATAGAACAAATACAAAGTATTTTATTTGTAATATATCTCCATACAATGGTATCATCGTACCGACTAATGTATGCTAGTGAGACGTGGACATGGCAGAATATGCATGAAAGTAGAATTAACGCGGTTGAAATGAGGTCACTAAGATAAATGTGTGGTAAACGGTGTATGATAGAATAAGAAATGAGGATATTGGACGAGTATGTATGATTGAAAGAGATATAATAAATGCCCTAAGGTGGTTTGGCCACATAGAAAGAATGAGTGATGACCGTCTGACAAATAAAGTATGTAAGGCTGACAAAAGATGAATGAAAAGTAGAGGTCGGCTTAGGAAAATTTGTCACGATCACATAAATGGAATTTTGAAAGATGGACATGTTAAAAGTAAGAATAACAGAAGAGCGTGTATGAGAAGATGCATGGATGTGAACGAAGCGAGAAATGTATGTCAAGAGAGAGGAGTCTGACGTTCGGTTCTCTCTGCGTGATGGTATGGTACAATGGAGTTTTATCAAGGATTGTCAATCGACAAACTATTAGTTATCTTTTTTATACAACTTGAACAACATGTTAGGTAATTAATTATTTCTCTATTTATTTTTTTTAATTGAAAATTGACATGCTTGATCATTTTTATTTATAGACATTATATTTTCTTAATGATTCTTTTTCTATTCTAATCCTGTTTATTTACAATGATCTTACTTATTTTCACTATTATTGTTGGTTCAGTGAAACAAAGAAATCTTAAGTAATATACAGAAAGCCCCAAGACTGCTCTCCACGCATGCCAGAAGGCCTGTATTCCACTGAATAAGTCCGTTTACACTAAAACCAAGATCAAAGTATGTCGCTATATTGGCTCAATCTATCCAATTCCCTTAAAGAATTGGTATTGTGTGATTTTGACAATCTCAATGTTAACCGTCTTTCTAGTGGTATATTCTTTCGACACAACTCTTGATTATACATAGAGTGGAGCCTTGAAAACCATCAAGTTAATTTTAGAGTATTAATTTTCAACGACATCGTCCGAAATTATTATATTTTCTTTAGAAGTTACTGGATGAACATGCTGCTATTGCATCGTTGTACAGTACACAAGCAAGGGTGATTTCTGCTGCTTTGACAGGATCAAATTATACATCTCCAACATGATTTTGATAATTGTGTTTCTAGCATGTAGATGACTTCGGGTATACATATGTAGGTGTCCTCGCGATTTCCTTCCACAGCATTTAAAATAGGTGTCATAAGCCATGTTCGCTGTGGATAGCCAGTCACCTACATTAAGAAAAATAGATGAGATGTGGAGATCTTTATAGCATTCTTTTATAATACTTATATAATATATTCAATAAGATTAATTTTTGATAGTAGTATGAATTCATAGCAGACATAATATCGTAATAACCAAATAAACACATTCGAAATATGCGAAAATATTTTTTTGCGTATATTATATCGAAATTAAAATGTATTTCAAGTTTATATTTACCAGTTCGAGGAGAAAAACAAAGATATTAAACGAAATAATCTTTTTCCACGGCAAATTTTACACACCAATATCGGTTCTTTTTTAACCAAGAAAATTTTTCACTTTGCGTATATTTTAATACGTGTTTACACAATTTATTGAAATCAAAATGTATTTAAAGTATGTATTTAACAGCTCAATGATAAAAATCTGTGTATGTTACGTTAAATATACACAAAAACTCACTCGAAACATCACATTCCAGACCAAATTATATACGCTATTAGTGTTCTTTATTTAGTCAAGAAAGATAATTTTATCGACACGATGTGTCAAAAATATGGCACGTTGTCTACCAAATATCAATCATTTGTATGCCGTCGTTTGGCGTCGCCACGAAAAGCTTAGCTTTATTTACTCATGCTACACTTATCGTTAATACATTTGCTCGTTGTCTAGCCCTGTCACGTGACAACATTAATCTCCATACAATGAGCTATCTTTTCGTATTTCCTTTCTTGAGTTAAATGACACGTTGTCTAGGCCCCCTGGACATGTTTGATAGTAGACAACTGCGATACAGAATTGAACTATATAAAAGGTCGCATTCGCCTACAACGATAGTTGAATAAATATGTTTGCTTATAATCATCCACATCCTTCCCATACTTATTATAATATATGAAATGCATTTTTTTACTCTATTTTTTGTAACTGTCATTTTTCTGTACTTTTTGTGATTAGTATGTAATTGGTCTCATTTCTGTAAATCGTTTGTGTGTTGTAATTGTTAACTAATCCAAATAAATAAATAAATAAATAACATTGAATTGTTTTATTTTGTATTTCAGTTTTAAATGTACTTTTTGAAACAAAATATACTTGAGTTTTTTGTTATAACTAGGGATTCCGTTTGGGTCTATAATGTACTAGTTTCCCGTTGCTTTCTATGGCATTGACCAAAGTGGTTCCTCCGTATTTGGAGAACATTTACAATAATTAATTTAATTCCAGGTAATATAGTAACCTTTCCAACATGAAGTGTACCTCCTACACAGATTTGAAGAGAGTCGTTGAAGATCTAGCTGAGTGGATGAAGAGATGAATCGCTTTGCTGACAACCAATCCCCAGGATTGAAACCACAGAAGAAGAATCAACCTAATAAGGCTATCTGGGGTTCAGCTTCTTCCGGCCAACGATTTGGTAATGATTTGGTTTGAGAACATAAGGCATTTCATAGAATCGAATATTTTAAAGCTGCACATGACAGGCTACAGCTCTGTAGGTGCCTTGATCGTCTCTATTGAGATGTTGAAAAAATTACATTTCTTAGAGTTCTCCAGTACTTTAAAGGGGCTACAAAGTTGAAGAAAGTCGCATAAGACCGAGCGGGGTGAAGGGAGAGATGCATCGCTTTCATGCCAGTCAATAATCTGTTTGAAATTGTCTTTTCTCTAACTTATATAACTTTTTTTAACTTCTTATGTACCTATTTTTTTACTTCGACTTATGTAACTTCTATAACTTTTTTTTGTTTTTAATTATGTAACTACCCTTTTTTATTTTTTTACTTAACTTTTGTAACCGAATTTTATCTAATTTATGTAATTCTTACTTGTGTAACTTACGTGTGTGATTGAATAAGAGCTCATAATTTTGTGTGCATCCATAATTGTACGTCCAGCACTCATGATAATAACTAATATTATTTTCTTTTTATGAAAATTGTAAGCTGGATGTCTGTCGATGTACCCTTTTAATAAAATAAATAAAATAAAATACCCAAGATTGAAACCATAGAAGAAGAAGATACATAAGTATTTTTTTTAAAATAAATAAGACTATAGCAAAGTGGTTAATGTCCAGCACTATCCTTGAGGGGCAGCACTATTCTTTGATATAGATGGATAGGTTTTAATATCAACATAGCAATGTTTAAAGTCTTTCATTACTCACCAATATTAAGCATTTGTTTGTTTGGTTAAAGGTAATATACATATTTGTATATTTACTTATAATATACATTAGTGTGTATATGTACATATTTTTTTTGATTTTTTTATTTAATATTTGTCGTTCCAACCGATATCGAGTGATATAACATTGTTTTATTGTTTATTGTATTTTATACACCACAGGATCTTTGCAGAACACTTAATGTATTATGGTCACAAAAAATCAATATAAAATAAAATATAATCGATATAATCGTATATTAAAATTACAGGACAGCATGCTACAACAGAGAGTTCAAACAAAAACATATTAGACAACGAAAAAAAAATACAAAATAAGCAAAGAAAAAAATCAGTGCTAGAAGTATGTAAAAGTTCCTACTAGCTCTCGTCATATGTACCTACTCGAATATTATACACACTCTTATAATGTTGTAAAGGACTATGGAATATCTTAAAAGATGATGTACCGTCGTCTCAAACTGTACAAATATATATTATAAGAAAATACTTAAGATATTCTTCTTCTTCAGACTATTTGCATCCAGAGTTGAACTTATGCCGCCCTTCTCTTCCCACACCGCACACCGCTTCTAATTGCTCCCTGCAACTGCTTTGATGCAATCCGAACACCGTGTCTGAGATGTCCCACGCTTCTTTTTCCCTACTTCGGACGTCACTCCAAGACTCTCCAAGGACGCCGTTCAAGACGCCATTTTATATTTGTCAAATAAACCTTCAACAATGTTCTTTTTGCGATCTCCGATTCCCTTCATTCTTTCCTTATCGTTGTGATAAATCTAATTAATATACTTAGTTGTATTGTTTATTTTTTTTTGCTCTAGTTTCGAAAAAGACCATACACTATTGTGAGAAAATTCATGACTTGGGTAAGTTGGAAGAGATTGGTAAACAAACCCGCCTCTGTGCACTCGTTTAGTCATAAATGAAATAAAAACAAATAATTCAACATTTCACTATAAAATAAATTTCATTTCGCATTAAATGCAGGTCAAACCTTTTTTTGTATAAATTAATTTTTACGAAATAATTATTACAGTTTGGTTTTCAGGTTCGTGGCTTAATTAATATCAACATTTAAAATAAGTCTTGTGGAATGGGTTTCTTTGTTCACAATTTCTTTTTGTTTGAGAATGATAATTACAAAAAGAATTTTTAATTGGAAATTTTGAAGCAAAAGTATTTTCTCTTTCTTCTCTTTATCTTTGGCATTCGATATAACCACAATCAAAAATTCAAAATACACCTTCATACTATTTTTTAGATGGGTTTTTAATATTTTTGTTTTATTTCGTTCAAACATACATTCTATGTCTATAATTTATTTGAAGGAAGGACACAATTTCATCAATGTGAAAATTCTGACAACACTTTTCGTATAAAGAAACATCAAAATTATAAATGGTAATATTTCAAAATCGTCCCATACTCCTTTGTGATTGTTCGTTTGCATTTGGATACACCTGTGCTATACATATTACGAATTAGAGAAAATATCAGGCGTAAATTATGTTGATCCTAACAAAATATTATTATATCAAATAATGGAGATGATTCTTGATAGTAGGTACCCCCTATTCAGTAACTATTGTAACTAAAATGGGAACGTTCTAAAATTGTAGATTTTAGATTTACGGTCTTATTTCAGCGTTATAAAATATTAACTTGGACTAAATGAAATAGGAACATACCTATATTGGCCGGAATGTTCTTAAAAAGTTCCTGAATTAGACGTATTTTGAATAATTATGAAAATTATGAAATTTTCATAATTTTCATAATTATTATAATTATTCAAAAAAGCCTAATTCAGGAACTTTTTAAGAACATTCCGGCCAATATAGGTACGTTCCTATTCCATTTAGTCCAAGTTGATATTTTATAACGCTGAAATAAGACCGTAAATATAAAATCTACAATTTTAGAACGTTCTTATTTTAGTTACAATAGTTACTGAATAGGGGGTAGATCGATAGTGATGGAGTTATTGAAAATACATCGATACTGATTTGTAATTTGATTTTGGATTCACGTTACAATGTTTTGGAATTGACCTTGGACCTTTTCATTCCTTATTAAAATTAAATGTGTTGCGTAATTTTATCCTAAAATAAGCAGGCTGCGTTTTTGTTTTTATACGAAAATAATACTCGTAGCCTTGAATGATGTATATTAATTCTACTTTTAGACAGGGTTAATTTAAATTTTAACAATCTGAAAATATACACATGAAAATGTTTTTCACATGTCATCATAGGTACATATTACAATATATATTTTTTATTCATTTAATTGGGAAATTTCATTCAAGCAAGAATTTTTGTATAGTATTGGTACTCCTATGAAATACGTATTCCTACCTCATCTGCATATATTGATATATTACTAGTTGCATGTAGCACATGAGATCCAACTGTCGATGTCGATAGTATGTATAATTGAAGAATATTTTAAGATATTTTGTTTTCTATATAAAACATGTAGGTGTATGTATGTCAGGATAGGATAATATGGAACTCAGTCTGTTTTTTCTAACCAGAATATGAAAAAAGCATGATGTATGTTTGTAGATTAAGTAATTATCAAACTATTGAGTGAAATATTGTGTAGTGTTTACTGCCTTACAATTTGTATGAAACGATGTCGTCATTAAATTTAATTTTTATAAAAATTGTTAAAAAAAATTGAGATGTACAACTACAATAAATTATCTAGTTGTAGGTACCAAACTATAATCACAACACAAATGAATAAATATTTTATGATATTATAATTTCTAAATAAAACATGTAGGTATGTATGTATGTCCAGATAGGATAGTATGGAGGTCAGTCTGTTTTCCTTCCGAGAATATGAAAACAGCATGATGGTATGTATGTATGTTTGGAGATTAAATATCAAAATATTGAGTCCCCGTAGATATTGTGTAGTGCATACTGCCTTACAAAATGTAGGAAACGTCTGCCTTAAAAATGTATGTATATGGAAAAATAAGGTTTTATAGGCCTATAACTATCTCTATATTCTGACGGACGGACGGACACACACAGACACACGAAATTTTCTACTCCGAATTCTGAGTAAATCCATATACTTATATAATATATAGAAAATATATGCTGCGAAGTCTTTAAGTTGGTGATTTATTACTTCAAAGCCGTGAAAAATATAGACCCTGACTACAAATCTCGCGTATCTTGGCTTGATACTTTGTCGATATGTTAAGAGAAATACATTCTCTTGAACAAATCGACAAACACTTTTCAAATTTGTGTTAGATAATTTATTTTATGTATCTTTAAGTCCAATAACATAGAAATACAAATAAATCTGTTTCTAAAATAAACCAACAATACTTATAAACCTAAATATAGCATTTTATTGTTTTTAAAAGCATTTCCTGATGTTTTACATGTAAATTCATAAATAGAACGCAAAAACGTAGGTACGAGTTCCTATATTATACCGTTGGCGTTATAAGAATTCATAGAAACTAGGGGCTCCGCCCCTGGCCGCTTCGCGGCCCAACCCCGGTTTGGCGCTACGCGCCATTTTTTTTGGCGCTACGCGCCTTTATTTGTGCGCTGCGCGCATTTCTTTAGGCGCTACGCGCCATTTGTTTTACGCCACGCAAACCGAGGACGGGCCGCGAAGCGGCCAGGGGCGGAGCCCCTAGTTTTATATTACAATGAGTAGAAATTATACGCAAAAAAAGGGAAAACGTAAAATGAGGGTATGTTAAAACCGGGGTTGGAGTTGAATAATGAAACTTGTGAACTCAAATTGTAGGATACTTTTATTACATATACATACCATGTCTCTAACAAAGAGAACATAACGCCACAAATATGTTCACCTTATATCTCTTTCAAAAAATTAGGTTGATAAATGAAATATAGAAATTTTATCAAATATTTTCTATTTTTAAACAACTTTACTGTCTTCCATATTGGTATGTTTTTGAGTATAATATGGTATATTTTTTCTAGCAATTGTTGAACACATTACCTACTTATTTAGTTTTACCTAGTTAAAAGAACTCTTATTTTATTTTATTTATTTTATTTTATTGATTTTATAGAACCAACAGTTAAAAGACTAAAAAGATATTTTTACAACTCTTAAAAGATATTTTTATATCTGAATACATTTTTAATGTATGTACCTATGTAAATATATTATGTACTGATGGTTCTGTACACCAATAAAATAAAACAATGTTTATTAGGTGATATTTCAAAAATCCGTCTGTTCTATTAGTATTATCAGAAAGAACAGACAAAGAAAACTGATAAACTTCAAAAATATAATTTTAGTGAGAAAAAAACATATCATAATATTTCCTTGTAAACAATGCTTCTTGTGTAAATATCATTCGATTCATTAATTTTCTTCTGTTCTGCACTTTCAAAAATCTGAACATGTAATGCACTCTGAGAAGAAACTCTAGAACAACCTACATATAATTGACCATGTGTGATGACAGGTTCGGGAAGGAAAAAACCAACGCGTTGAAATGTCTGTCCCTGTGATTTATTTATTGTAATAGCAAAAGCTAATTTAACTGTAAACTGTTTACGACACATATTAAATGGAATTGACACATCAGAAGAGGTATTTAGACAAATTCTAGGAATAAAGTGTGGAGTCCCTTGCTTTTCTCCAGTTATGACTTCTATATGAATATTATTTTATTTCAAAAATCCGTCTGTTCTATTAGTATTATCAGAAAGAACAGACAAAGAAAACTGATAAACTTCAAAAATATAATTTTAGTGAGAAAAAAACAGATCATAATATTTCCTTGTAAACAATGTTTCCTGTCCATGCAACAGTTAATTTTTTTTCCTATTCCTCGCAGATAATGAAAAAGTGTTTTATACAAAAAAGTTTTTCTAAATAAATAAATTTGAATATGGCATCAGTAAAAATGTACATACTTATTTGTCAAAATGTTGTTCAAAGCATACATATGAGAGTACAAAATGTGTATAAATCAATTTAAAATCTCTTTAAATACAATATTTTCTGTATAACATCCATTTGAAATAATTCCTTGTTTTGAACCTTCTATAATTTGTACTTTTAATGCAGATTGTGAGCGTACCCTGGAACACCCGACATATAATTGTCCATGAGTAAATACTGGTTCTGGCAGTAGAAGTCCAACGCGATCAAAAGTTTGTCCTTGTGACTTATTCAAGGTCATACAATATGCTAATTTAATAGGAAACTGTTTTCTACACATATTAAAAGGTATTGTTTTATCAGATGTTGTATTTAAACAAATGCGAGGAATGAAATGTATCGTTCCCTGTTTTTCACCTGTTACAATTTCTGCTTGTATAATATTAGTACTCATATGTTTTACAACCATTCTTGTTCCATTACAAAGGCCATCTCCGATAGATAAATTTCTGAGAAGGATTATGATTGCTCCAATTTTAAGATTTAAAGAGTGTAACGGAAAACCATTTGGATTTATACTGTTTAAAAATTCTACTGGATAATTAACTTGCTCATTTACATCTAATTGACCATTGTCATTAATAATATAGTCTAAAGAATGGTATGTATGCATTGTACCTTGTAGCCTTCCCAGTACATCTTCATTAACCATTCGAGCATGATCATTTTTAGGGCATAATATTGCTCGTTTACACATTATTGGTACATCTGAAACTGAATGACTTTCATTGTATATGCTTTGAATAACATTTTGACAAACACTATCATTTGGGATAAGCACCGATGACTCTTGCTTTCCTGCAACAGAAGGAAGCTGTCCATTACCTAAATCTAAAAGCCACTGTGAAAATATGCTTTCCCCTTCTAAAGCTCTTATATTGGTTTTTAAATGGAAGGTAATAAATTTTCTCCAATGTTTACTATTTTTAATGGACATTGCAACTAATTGACCTCGAGAGGCTCTACGACAAACTGGAAGAATCTGTCTAAAATCTCCACCTAAAACAATAACTTTATTACCAAAAATATAATCATTACCCATTATATCGCGAATAGTACGTTCAATAATATCTAAGGCTACTACGGGAGCCATCGGTGCTTCATCCCAAATGATAACGTCAGCATCTTTTATAATTTTACGGTTCTTTGAGGTAATTCTGCAAGTAGTATTATCCTGTAAATCAAGAGGTAAATTAAAAGCTGTGTGACACGTCACTCCACCTGGAAGTAAAATAGCTGCAATTCCTGTCCAAGCAACGGATAAAACTTTCTTTCCTCTTCCTCTTAAAGTATGTATAAGAGTCTTGTATAGGAAAGTTTTACCTGTTCCACCAGGACCATCGATGAAAAAACATCTATTTCCATCACGTTCATCTGAAAATACTTTGGAAGAAATAACTTCGAATGCATTGCGTTGTTCATCATTAAGCTTATTCGCCATTTCAGCACCTAAAGAAAACTCTAACATAAAATTTAAATCTTCAATTTCATGAAAATCACTGCTGCTATCTGGTTCCGGCAACCCTTGTAAACTGCAAGAAGAATTTTCTTTCATTAGTGTGTTTTGTATGTACAGAAGTGAACAATTAACAGCAACTTCTTCTATAGCTCCTCGCTGGACAAAATCTTCAGACATTAAACTCTTGAAATCATTCCACAGCTCCAATGGATCTGTTGGGAGACAATGAATCATTAATAATACAAATAAATCTCGAAGAGCTCTAGGCATCATATATGATGACGCTTCTGCCATGCAATTATGCCATTCCCTGTTGTCGTGGATTAGTCCTAGTTCTCGAGCTGCATCACGAAATGTGGGCAGTAAATTACCACCTACAGTCCGCAATGATTCATATGATGTAGCGCCAGTCACCTGTAAAAGAATAAGCCTTAGATGATATAATTCTACGTTTCTGGGAGAAACTGATGCAAGGCGCCCAATAATCTTATCGCCACCACGTTGTCTCTTAGTCCATTTCTTATTAACTGAAAACACATAAAAATTTGGTATATCTTGATACTTGATTGTGCGTGCATCGGTGTCTTCTAGGTTAAGTTGGAACCACGCAGTTAAAGTTGTGTTTCTTGAGGTTGCTGCTCTAAGAGCTTCTTCTTCTCGTCCTTCTGAAAAATATATAGGCTGACCATTAGGCAAATGTACTGACAAAAGCAAAATAGCATGAGAATGACCATATATTGGATTTTCCATGATTCTCCATGCAGCTTCTGGTGCGCTTACATATCGACAGTTAATATACTCACATATTTCATCATATACCAGAGTCTCATTGCGTTCAACATTTTGATGTATTTGTATCCGGGCACAATCAAACCCTTTTGATATATATTTATGAATATACTTAATACTAAGAACCGAAGAACAAATTTCTACATTAATGTGAGCATTATATTTTTGACTAAGATAAGGATTATATGGAACGACAAAACGATTATCAATACGTATTCCTCGAACAATATGATTACCAGAAAAATTATCGCGTCTCCGATATTCTGGATACCCTCCTACATTATTATTGGTGTCATCTCTGAAATTCTTTGGAAATTTTTTAGAACACTTACCATCAACCATACACACTGAATTTGGATTTAGTATACCGCAAGGTCCATGAATATTATGTTTCAAAATTATGTCATACAAACCATGAAAACTTCGATCGGGTAATTCAGCACTCACAACTGTGTCAATATCTGAAGTTGTGCGAAATTTGTCCTGCTCACACAACGTAAATACTCCATGAAGATGGGGAAGACCTCGTTTCTGCTCTTCTATAACATAAACCCAACACAACACTTTACCAAATATATGTTTTTCAGTCATATCTCTTATAAACTCTTCCACTTTTAACTGAAAAACCCGGGCCACTAAATCAGGCCTATCCGATGTAGTTTGATTTGGTAATAATTCATTCTGGATTTCTGGCCACTTTGGGTTACAGGTAAAAGTGATGAACAAATCTGGACGACCAAATTTTCTAACCATAGCCATAGAGTCTTGGTAAAGTTTATTCATATGACGTGGCCCACCAATAAATGTAGAAGGAAGAATTATTATATTACCTGCTCGTCCACTTTCAATAGCCAAATTCTGTACATAATCCTGTAGACCCTGGTAGCATTCAACTCTCAAATGTTGTTGATTTTCTCTTATGTACTTTAAACGAAGTGATTCACAAACTATGTATGCATGAATTATATATTGTTGGAAAAGCTTGCCAGCAAAATGTATTGGATTGAAGACCTCCCTACGTACTGCTATTTTACTCGAATAAAATTGCATAGTTGTTACAGATTGACGACGATTTGTTTGAAAATTTGGATGATGCTGAATACCAGTCGTCCATCCATACTCGCCTGAGGGAAATAACAATGGAAAAACCATGGGGTCCAGATGTTTTGATAACATATTTATGCGCTGGAGGCCTTCAATATTTCTTGGGTGAACAGCTACATCTACATCAAATGGTATCTGACCTTCATGATCTGCGACATATACAATGGCAACGTCACTATTGTGAGATGGAGCATTATACCTTCTTTGATCATCTGCTTCTGACCGTGTGAATAGGAGTCTAACATCTCTCATTGGGCCGCCATTAATTGCAACTCGAGCTTCTTCTTCTTCTACAGCTTCTTTTAACCTTTTATACTGGAGAGCATACGGACTTACACGACGAATGACATTATCAATCGTAAACATAATATTTTGTTGACACCTTGCATTTGATGGGTGTCTCATACGTACCCTTACAGCTTCATCGGCATCATAAACATACAGCTGTGCATAAGATGGAGTTTCTCCGTCAATCTGCATACTTCTTGAAGTTCTATGATATACTTCACCTGAAATTTTCAAACAGTATGGTCCGGTACCAGGTACGTCTGCAATCTGAGCGCCAAAGGATGCAAAAGCATTAGCACTATTGTATTGACGAATAAATTCTCTAAAATTTTTGGATTCATTGCAGCTTCCTAACAATAATGCTTTCAATTCTTCCGGATATGTTGACAGTACTTGAGGTGACACTTTGCCACTGTGGCAACAACTATGTAATAGTTTGCCCTTTTCAGCATTAAAATGAACCGCTCTGCAATTCTCCACTGTACACAGCTTGTCCATGCGACCCATATCATGCTGATCTGGAAGAAAATTATGAGGTGTATTAATAATTGCACACTTAAAATAAGTGACAGAATTTCTTCTGCCTGCATTCATACTTCTATCTCGCTGCTCTTGCATAACATTTTCCACTCTTCGCCTAGAATTCCTACGATCTCGCTGTTCTTGTGTTATATTTTCCACACGCTCCCTCGTATTCCTACGTTCTCGTTGTTCTTGCGTCATATTTTCCACTCTTCGTCTAGCATTCCTACGATTTCGCTGTTCTTGTGTCATATTTTCCACACGTTCTCTTGCATTCCTACGATCTCGTTGTTCTTGCGTTATATTTTCCACTCTTCGTCTAGCATTTCGACGATCTCGTAGCTCTTGTGTCACTCTTCCATATCTCGCTCATCCATCTCTTGATTGTTTTGATTGTAAGTATCCATGGAGTTTCGGTAAAAACCTGCAACAAACAAAATAACACCAAATAATTAGATAATGATGTTAAAAATAAATATTTTGAACGATCAAAGTTAAAATATGACTTTTAAACTCACGTCAAAGCCATAGATTAGATTGTTTTAACGCGTTCCATAGAGAGTTCGTACAGAATGGTGCCATAATTTAAATACGTATTCCGCAGATTTATTAATAACGTTTGATAAAATTGATGTTTAAAATTCCTTTTTGAACAATAATATTGTCAATTGATATTTAAAATACATTTTAAACGATAATTTTGTACTTTTTCGATTCAATTTATTTTTTATATTGGAGAAATATTTAGAATGCGTAAAATAAAATTGGGTAAAATTATTTTACTGGCAATACGCGCACATGCTAAGCGGCCACGACCACGTACAGATTGTGGAGGGAGACGTATTCAATATAATAGATTGTCGATCACCGTGGCCTTGTACTTTGAATTCTCTACCTGCTTCTTGAATTAGAATCCCTGTAGAGAAAAAAATATGAAAAAAATATTTTTAGTTTGGTTAGTTAGAAGATGCCCCAAGAATAATATCAAAAAATCACAGAAAAAAATGTTGAATGTGGGTGTCGACAATTAATAATTATAAGGGAATCTAATGCCGCACCAAAACTTCGATCCCGCACGCCTACGGGATTGAGAACATCAATCCCGCGGATCCGCGGGATTTGCGGGATTATAAGCTATGTACCTATCACAAATCAAAATGCTTTTATCAGTTGCAGTTGCAAGAAAATTAAATGCAATGCAATAAAAAACAACCAAAATTAAAATAAAAGTAGCATTTATTCATGAGAATACGGCTGGATCAACATATTCTGCTTTCAGTCCGGACATGTTAAATAAATGAATTGAGACCTGCAACTCATACCGATCGCATCATTGCGGGAACCCGCATTAAAAGGTTGTCCGTAAAAAATCATGCGGGAATGGATGCCTAATATTACGTCAATGTATTTTACTTATACCTATTCCTTATGGCGTACAACGAATATCCTTTGGGTGAAATTATTACGATTCATATCAATAAAAGATTATGTCAAAATAAAATTGCATTGATTCGATTTATCAAATGGTTATGTTTAACAAATTTTAATTTCTATAATACTCGTATAATTTTATCAAATCAAAGGTAGATATTAATTATTCTTAAATATTTATTTCATGAATATCAAATTTATTTTTAGATTCTTGATTTGTGATTTTTTCATAATACATTATTTACCTACATCTTTTGTGATATATTCACTCCCACCCCCCGCACCCCCCCAATTCTTACACATCCCATAATCATTTGTATGATTTAATTTTGAATGACTTATCTTCTATAGTCTTCTTTAAATATAGCCTTATACAATGAAACGAATAATTGAATTAATTACCGGCATTGAATAAATTATTTTAAGAGTTAAGTAACAATATTTGTATAGGTAAGAAGCTATTTGACCTAAATTTACAATAATAGCTGCCTTTTATTTTTTGCAGTTGAATTAATGAAATTTATGTGACTCACGAAAAGTATTTGATTCTTTAGTTAAGAGCCATAATATTTTTTTTAATTTTTTTACTGTATACAAACAAACACAATCACGAATTCAAAGATATTCACTGATTTTTATTTTATAATAATTTAATACTTATGCGTTTTTATCTCTCATTTGCATTTGTTCCCTCAATTATTGCGTGGGTTTGGCTTTCAGTAACGTGGAAATTGGCATTTTAATGCCAACATTCAGAATCTTTTATGCAAAGCATTCATTCAACATTTTTATGAAGGCAATGTGGCGCCATCTATCGGGAGCCTCGAGTGTTATCAAAGAATTACAGACTGACGCCCTACAACCATTATGATCCCAAAGAAATGGCTAATGGATTTGTTAAAAATGTGGATGCTGCGTATTGTAATGCCAACAAAATCAACCTACATACTTTATCTTGTGTTATTTTTAAGGGAGAAATTTTCGTATTCTGATGTAAGTATAAAAAAACCGTGTTTCCAAAGCTATTCCATTTTGTTTTGACAGTTAATGTATAATATATAACTTACGTCTCTTTTTGACTGTTGAAACGCTCTGAGAATAAATAGTTTTGGCAGAGATACATGAAAGTTTATTGAATAGATCCTTTCCATAGACAGAAGAAATTCACACAGCAAAAGTTTCTTTTGTATTTTATGATAAATGATAATATAACTAAAGTTGTATATTTAAGAATACAAGGGACTTTAATAAGTGTAGGAACCAATACAATATGCCTTATTTATAACCCAAATGGGGTGGATTTCTGACATTCTATTAGCTTACCCCACAAAAGTCCTTAATTTTTCTTTTCATAATAATTCGAATAAATGTATCTCGTTATTCATTAAAACTATTTATTAGAAATTGTCATTTTGAAAATTGATATCATATTTATGCTTAATAAAACTTTATTTATGCTTAAATAAAATTTCTTAATAAATTAATTATTAATTGGGTAATACCAAATCGAAGTTATTTTTAATCTTTTTATTTGAAAAGCTATCGAAAGAGGATGTTTGAAGTAAGTTACCGATTTTAGCAACAAATTAATTCACTATTGTATTGTATTATTATTTAAGCCTACCGTTGGCTAAATATTCACTTTACTTATAAAATACGATTTAAAATACAGAGGATTGTTTATAATTAAAAATATGAATAAAGAGTTGGCTTAAACCATACAAAAAATGTCACTACTTAGAAACTGTTTGTTTTTCATTACGTCATATGGCGGGTGGAGTGCTCTTAAACATTTCACATGCTAAATCCCACTGTCCGTTTTCACAAGGGGACCCTTCTGTTAATTTCCAGAAGCTAAAATTCAGTGGTTGTCAACGAGTGTTAAAACTCCATAGTTTCCGATGTTGTGAACACAATATGTTTATTAGACATTTTTGATGTCTTTTATTTATGTAAGTACATAAATTTCGCACAAACGTTGAATAATCAAATATATAATTTTATCAAATACGCCTACTTTACCCATTTAGGTTGTTTAGGTTGTCTAAATTTTATTGATTTCGTTTAAAATTATATATTATACTTAATATAAAACTATGTTATATATGTAGATATTGCTGAAGCACCTATACTTATTCATAAGCTCAATTCAGTATTTAAACTTTAATGCATTATGCCTTATTCAATTCACAATTGATTGGAAATTTCTAATCATCGATATTCCTCACATGATAGGAATTTTACAATTTTCAAATTTATAAACCTTTTTGCAAATATTTAATTTCACAGTGTAAATGTTTTTTTTGTGGATGATAATTAATATGGCGACATTTAGTGTTAATAATAATAATAATACATAATAATTTATATAGCGATTCAGGATCATTCCAAGGGCGCTTAAATTTTGTCTTATGTTGCTCTTCCTTTGTGCACTGTGGACATCCGGAGGCAATCTATTTCATTTTATAGTACCACTCACACTAAAGCATCGATCATTATAAGCCGCTTTGTTGGCTCTCTCCAACTTCTTTAGGGAGTTGTTCCTCTGTAATCCAGAAGACCTGAGTGTGAGATGCCTCCCAGATATTTTTTTTCTGACACAAATCTTGAATGTGTTGTGGTGCCTGGTTATTCAAAGCATTAAACACCGTCAAATAAATTTTGTATCAACTCGTTTTGGACACATTCAACCAGTGTAGTTCGTTTAGTAGTGAAAGTCTTGATAGGAATTAAGACATTATTTCTGAACCAAGATGGTACAAATAAAAAATAATGTAAGTTAAAGAATAATGTAAGTAAAGGACTTAACAAAACAAATCCAACGTGACATACATACAAAAATCTCTTACAAGGGTAACTGGATAGTTTGATATTATCAAAACGTTGGTTCTTCTCGGTATAATCTCTATTTGTAAAGCCGTGCGAACCCTTAACCACGTGCTATGTATACACACTGTATGGACAAACACATTGTACATACACTGTCCTCTCGTTATAGTGGAGATCTGACACGATGGTTCACCTGTTCCCTGTCTCTTCTGTTTATAGCAAACACTTGACGAAAGATCAGTCTCAAAATGTGCTTTGTGTTACATGGGGTATCTATGCTCCTTGCTACTTATGTACCTACTGGATTGTTTAACCTATATGTATAGGTATATGTATTGCTTCTGGCGAATGTATCACCTCCTATTTTCACTACATATCTGTACCTTATTTTGAAAATTAAAATCAAGAAACTTTGGCATTTATCATTATTTTTTTATATAAAGTTTAACAAAGAAATAAATAAAATATTTTGGTGGTATATGTTTATCGGTTAATGAAATGAATTATTTATCAGAAGGATTATTTTTTTTATTTATTTAAAATTCACAATAACCATAAAAAATTACAACAATAAAACAGTGAAACATAGCTATTCGTGATATCAAATGTCAGAATAAATAAAATAAGATAAACGCGACTCTATTCAGTTAAACGATTGACGCATGAATGGTTGGGCGATCGATTTGTGCGGACGGTGATGGGCTGAATGCAATTCGTCAATCTTCGGATCCTTCAGAAATTTTCTGGTATCGTTGAGGATATACAAATTGCAGTTAATATGCAGGAGCACAACTACAATACCAAGACTTATTTCATATGAATTAAGAAATACTAAATCTACAATGACAATCTGAATTTGGTAAGCCATTTGGTTTTTGTGCGGGCGTCCCGGGTTCGTTCTCAAGCAATTATTATTGCAATTATTCATTATTAATAATATTCAAAAAGAGATATAATGCCGGAAAAAACTTATTTCAAGCTGTTTTGAAATTTTACAAGCTGTACAATTTTTTTTCATGTAGTGACTTGTATTATTATGTAAAAAAATAAAAAAACTGTTAAAAAACTACTATATTTAAGAAAAGTGAAACAGAAACGTTGCCAATATTTAATTAAGATATAAAAATTGTATGAAAAATTCAGACACACTTGATTATTAGACTTTATTTACAAGATTGGATAGATAAAAAGTCAGATATGAATAAAATGGTCTTAGGTATGTATGTGAGTATATTTTTGTTAATCTTGATAATATAAAAACGTGTGACAAAAACTAGTCTCGGAGATTATATCGTTTTCTCAGTGAAATAGAGAAAACACTCAATATCCCTCCCCGCCCAGTTCGAGTGGACCTCGCGGCTACACCAACACTACGGGGGCTATTTACTGACAACTCTATTGTAGAAATATTCGATAGCGTCTTTTTCGATATCGTAGATACCAGAAATTATTTAAGTACAAGTGATAGGCACCATAAATCCAAAGAAATATTAAAAAATCTAACTTTTGAACGATACAAAAATACATGAAATATACGATTTGTAGGCAGGGTCTATATTTTTCACGGTTTTTCCATCTTTGAAGTAAAAAAACACCAACTTAGAGGCTTAGCAGTTCTATATAAAAGAATTAATGGACAAAGGCAACAAGTGTCTTGCAGTTTTTATTGACCTCACCAAAGCTTTTGATACCATAAACCACAATTTGCTCTTCAAAAAGCTTGAAAACATTGGTGTTAAAGATACTTCCCTAAAAATACTCAAAGACTACATGACAGGCCGAAATCAGTGTGTAAAAGTGGGAAGTCACATAAGTGAAAACCTAACAATTAACTGTGGTGTGCCTCAGGGAAGTGTGTTAGGACCTATACTGTTTCTTATATATATGAATGACCTGGGCAACCTACCCACAAAAGGACATGTCATCAGTTATGCTGATGACACAGTTTTCATCTATTACGAAAAAACTTGGAATAAACTATACAAAGTCGCTGAAACTGAATTAACCCATGTAAAAAAATGGCTTGACAGGAACTCTCTGGCACTAAATACAAACAAAACAAAATACATTGCATACAGCATAACCTCCCGAAATAAACCTAGTGACGAACATAAACTAAGAATTCATGATTACTGTACCGAAAACTTAAGTGATCAACCAACATGTAGCTGCCCGATCATTGAACGAACAGAGAGCATGAAATATCTAGGAGTTATATTTGATGAAAACTTGAGATGGGACTGCCACATTGACTGTATGACAAATAAAATGAACAGATTTATATACTTCTTTAAATCAATCAGAAATGTTATTGACCTAAAACATTTGAAAAATATATACTATGCTCTTTGTCATTCAATAATGGAATATGGAATTATTGGATGGGGAAGTGCAACGCCAACAATAATAAAGAAAATAGATATAGCCCAAAAAGCTATCATAAAAGTTATACTTAAGGTACCTATTCGAACGAATACTGAAGAGATTTTCACTAAATTCAAAGTTCCAACAATTACAAAAATATATGCAAAAAATCTGCTATTATACAAGCTAAAAAGAGAAGACCAATATACTAGCTCACAACAATATAAACACACTAGGTTAAGTACAACAAATACCTTAAATATACCATACATAAAAACAACTTTTGGACAACGTAGCGTACGATACTTTTCAACAAAACTCTTCAATAGTTTACCAACAAATATTAAAACCATTAAAAATGCAAAAGAATTTAAAAAACTATCACTAAGATGGGTTTATGAAATAGATGAAAAAATCCTGAAGGAAATAATTCTACCTAATAAAATGTAAATGCACTATTACAAACAACAGAATAGACAATTGAAAAAAGTGAAAAATAAGTACTTTTGTTTTTTTTTTTTTTGTCTCTAAATCAATCAATTTTTTCAACAATTATTTTATTTTTACAATTTTTGCTGTGTGTTAATGACTCATAATGAAATATTGTGTTTGGAAAGAGAGAAAGAAGGATGAATACGCTTGAATGCGTAGCGTATGTATGTACATTTACTTATATTATATGTAAACGTATCTATAAATAAACAACGCAATAGACAATAATATAAAACTAGCTCACCTTAGCACAGGCTATGCCTAGTGAGGGGGCTAGTAACAAAGATACAAACAAAAAGGATAGCTTTAACTATGTAAGCAATGGTGAAATAATGAAATCATATTTATTGAAATGAAATAAATTATATTTAATTTGTATGTCTACTATGTATGAATAAGCTTATAATACCTTTAATTATTTTGTATCTTATATCTACTCTATGTTTTTGGATAGAAATAAATAAAAATAAAAAAAAAAAATATATATATATATGGATTTACTCAGAGGGCGGAGTAGAACATTTAGTGTGTCTGTGTTTCTGTATGTCTGTGTGTTTGTGTGTGAGTCCCGTCCCCCCTTTTAACTTTTGATCCACCAATGCACAGGGCCTAATTTTTCAGAATATGTAGGAAATTATAAGCCCGTAAAACTTATAGCCGATACTCAGAATATTGAATTTTTGTGTCAATCAGGGCTTATCAACCCTTAAATTTTCACTTTACTTTTCTATATATCTCTAAAACAATATAGGCTAGGACAAATACAAAATCTCAATTAGGTATTTTTTTCAAAAAAAAAAAAATCAGTGTTTCTCAAACATTTTTTATTAAGAAAAACATTTTTTTTATGATAAATTAATGTGTTTTACTGCCTATATTTCCAAAATTTTTAAAAATATCGATAAAAGCCAAAATACCTTAACTAGATAATTTAGTTTTATATTAAAAGTATGATCATTGTAGAAGTACATATCAAACTTTTCTAACAATTTATATAAAAATTGAATTTTGTGACGACATTGTTTCATACAATTTGTAAGGGAGTAAACACTACACAATATCTCACTCAATAGCTAGAAACCTTCTTAATATCCAACATAAATGCATACCATCATGCTGTTTTGTTATTCTGGGTAAGAATAACTGACTGAACTACATACTATCCTATCCTGACATACATACCAACATGTGTTATATAGAAATCAAAATATCTTAAAATATTTATTAATTTGTGTTTAAGTGTTAATAATTTGGTACGTATTCTTCAATTATACATACTTTCGCCATCGACAGTTGGATTTCATGTGTTACATGCAACTAGTTCTAAATAAATATGCTTTAGAAAAAACATTTTTGTAAGTTTGTTATATTTTTGGTGTGTTTTAAATTTGTGCAGGTACTATTTTTTATCATGACTTTTATCTTGAGCCGCACATAAAATAATGCAAATCAATAATAAATTTTTGAGAATTAAACGGTTTTCTTCAAATATTCCTATCGAGCAAAGATGGAATAATCTCCCTCTTAAGATAGGGAATGATGGTAGATGGTAGAGAGGGTTGCACCACCCCCTACACACTGATGTTTTATGGGTGTCTTGTGTTGTATCCCCTTGACTCGAGTGTTGAGCAGAGCTAAAAGGGTTAGAGTGGAACCAACCAAGTGGGACATGGTAAGATTGCCAATTATTTGTTGTTTTTGATGTTGGATTAAATGAAAAACGAAAATACTCGTTATGACATTTTTAACTCTCCATAACAACTTAGTTATCAAAAACCCTCAGTATAAAATATTTTTTTATGATGTTTTTTTTTGTAAACGTTACTTTTTTAACGTGATACTAATTTTCAATCAATAATTTATGGCGTCAATTTTTGTTTTTGCTGTTGATAGCTTTATTTGATATTTTATTCTTTTTGTGTATTATAATATACGTTGTGTATTTATTCACTAGCCGACCCAGCGAACTTCGTACCGCCTAACAGTCAATGAATGTCGTGTTAAATTTTAGCTAAACTTAATTTTGAATTTTATTAACGTAATAAAATGAATACAAAAAAATATCATTATGTAATAATAACATATAAACAAAACTAAAATTCAATTACACTTTCACACTCGCATTGCGGAGTGTTTTAGTTAATTTAAATATTAAATTTCTATATAATTTTTACGATATTTTAATAGTTGTTCTGTTATTCGGGGTGGAGACAAATCCAACAAATAAGAGATCATTCCAATTGGCAGGGCCGGATAAATGTGTTTTTGCGCCCGTAGTTATATATTTGAATCGTCGTATTACATTATTTGAGTAATTTTGTTTTTTTTTCAAACACCAGATATAATGCCCAAATAACATGTTAAAAGTAAGCGAGATTTTTTACATACACTTCATCATGCCGAGCCTCTATCCGAGTACGCAAAGAGAACTGAGTGCCATACCTGCGGTTTTTTGATTTATATGATTAACATTTTAGAATTTTAAGCTCCCTTTTTAAGACAACCGCCCTGACTTCTTGTTCCTGATTGTTCTATGATTTATCCGGCCCTGTCAATTGGTCCAGCCGTTTATGAGTTATAAGTGGTGTAACTAACCCGATTTGACTAATTGAATTTTTCGTATTTATTATGTTATTATAAATAAATAACAAAAATAGTTGTTTGGAGAAAGTATATTAAAACAGGAAAGTGTGTCATTCTCTGTTTTCTGCTTTTGTCACGAGGTATCAGACGCGATAAAATTGTAAATGAATATTTTACAGAAACAAAAACATCAGTAGCCAGAATACTTGTTATTCAAAGTGAGCCCATTATATTATTGTAGTCGTGTCGTTGATTGCTAACATTCGAGACTATGATGTTTATTTTGTATAAAGATTTTGGAACATAAAAGAAGTTTATTTATCCAAATTGAAGTGTAGTTGAAAGCTGAATGTGAACGTGAATGCCCTATGATACTTTATGAAAATGTTTTGCCAATAAACATTGCATTCGTTACAGTAAGTTGTATTCACCAGGGGGTGTGTTCCCAGCGGCTGAACCTTTTAAGAGTGATCCATTTAGAAAGTTATGACAAACAGTTTTGTGCCGTCATAAATTTAAGTGCTTTCTCGTTTGCTGACTTTCTAAATTCTAGGACGAACACATAGACACTACGTAGTCAAGAATATTTTCAGTTGATTTATGACTGCGGAAACTAAATTGACTAGATTCTCTTGATGGGATGGAAATAAAACTTTCTATTGAGGGACGGAAAATGGAAATGTCCTTAAGTGAAGAAAGAACGATAAATTTAATCAAAGAAGTCTATATAACGTTCTATATTTAGATGTCTCTTTAAACCAGAAATAAATTCATTTCCATAAGGTACAAGCCACCTTCAATGATACTTAAAGAATTGACATTTTATGTGTGCTTTGATTAAATAAAATATATATTTCGTTTTTCACCCGTTTTACAATTAGGAGGTATATTTTTAAACCATAGAAAATTGGATAGGTAAATGTTATGTTTCATAACTGTTAGAGATGTATATCATATATCTACGTGACATAAACGAGTTAATGTATCATTTTATTCAAATGTCACTATTGAAATACAATCAGGTATTTAAAAAATAACCATTTTTTTGTCAATAATAAAAGATCAAAATTAAAAAAATGATATATTCTCCCACTACTTTTCGGACAAATGATGATGAAAACTGAAACAAAAACATAAATCAGGGTGCAAGTCTGGTTCGACCGGCGAAATCAAAACCCTAGTGATTTATCATATCATGGATATAATTATCGTATGGAGTTCTATGACATCTAAAGATATTGTAGAACTCCATATAATAATTATATCCATGATATGGGTAATCACGAGGGTTTTGATTTCGCCGATCGAACCAGACTTGCCCCCCAGGTTGTGATTTATGTTTTTATTATGTCAGCGTCATTTTATCATACGTGGTAGTTATTTTATTTTCATAAAGTGGATAAACTAGAACGTTCAACAAAACTATGAATTTTTGGACTTTCAATTTACATGAACTGATATAAGTATGACGAAACTGGTATGTAGAAATACACGCATGATTCGTGATTCCTTCTATAAGGTAATGTACATCCGCTGACCAGTCGCTGCATATCATCACATTGAGATATGCAGTAATGCTATGAATGAATGATGTCAGTATAAATATATTAAATGGAATCGTAATAAGGTGACATGAATTCATGCTTGTGTGTAAAATAATCCAATACGCTGTGCAATGACAGAATACAAATCCTCTATGTATATAGCTGATATTGCCTTTCTCTTACCAATCTCAGAAATCAGTAATGAAAACGAGAAAAATAATGCTGTTTATTTTTACTGGTGATCAATAGAACGTAATAACTGTGTGATTTAAAAGTGTTTGATTCTAAATGAAATATTACTATACACATATCCAGTATTTACTAGTGTGTAACGTCCTCAATTGTTTGAAATTGCCTTTGTCTATCATCCGTCATTATTCGTAAATGTGACGAAAAGGAAAAAACTAAAGTTTTTCCTAATGCACGGTCATTTAACAAGATAAATTGCTTCTAAGATTGCTTTCACTATTACACAGGACTTCGTAGGGAAAAGTAATAAAATACGACAGCTTCTTCAAGCGTAACACAAAAATTAAAATAGAGTTGATATTTAAATATTTTTGAAAACATTCAAAACAATTATTGTGGTAGGGGAGATCTCATTATATGTGACAGACTATGATGTGATGGCTCAGACTATGGTGTGATCGGATTGAGATATATACACAATATGTATAATAAATTTTTTTTTTTGTTCTGCTAATCACAATCATTCACCGATTCACCAGCGACAGGTGTGAATAACGTTATAAAAGGAAGTACGACACATGCGTATATGCCAACACATTAGTCTCGTCTCAACTTTGTGAGATGTGGCTGATTTTCGATTATATAGGATAATTAATAAACTATTTCATTCAACAGTATTTTTTCCTTGTTTCTGTCTATATACCTATGTGGACATTGTAAATGATAATTTCATAAGGTTGTAAATCAAAAATTTTAAACAAATCTATAAACTGTAATAATATAAATATTTTTTTTTAAAAGTAAACTTATTATTTTGAAACTAGTTTTTCTCTTTAGGTTAGTTTTGAAATATTGATATATTATTTCCATCTCAATTTCCAAATTAAATTCGTTCATTTTTTTTAAATAATTCAGCATTGGAAGCAACTGAGATGTGAAATCGGTTGCGAAAAGTTACAAAATTAAATTGGTTCCTTGAAATATCTTTACTTTTAGAGTTCAATATCCATTATAACTAATTCATTTTCGCAAGCCAACACAATTGATTCGCAACTTCTTGGAAGTAAATTTGTTAGATTAAAAACCTGGAATTTGTACAACTTTGATTAAAAATACTTTTTTATATTTTTCTTCTCATTCATGGTCTTATTATTGATGATCATGATCTCTTATTGAAAAGTTCAGATCGATTTATAATGAATTAAAAAAAAAAAAGATTCACAAATAATCTTCGAGTTCAGAGGTAACAGTAGAGGATTGGTTTGGTTGACCTAACCGGATTAGTCAATTTTCTAGGAAATATTTTTTTTATGAACGATAGGTTTTTGAACAAAGTTCTCAAAGTTATTTTGGTCAAATACGATAAAAAATTAACAATAGTTTAAACCACGAGATGTTTTGCTTGTATATTAAATTCCTCTGTATTCAAAACTTAATTTATAGGTTGATAATGTCATTAGAAAGGCATCTTCACATTATCGTACGCCATGTTCTCATAGCAGCGGTGAGCTTTGGAAAATTAATTATTATCAATAATTTGTAAAGCATTCCATGTAGGTAAAGGAAAATTAATAATGTCAAGGATGTTTTGTGATGTGGATAGGTAAAGTAGACGATGTATGCTACCGCTTTTAGGTTAATCATTTATAAATAATAAGCAATTTCGAAGAATCAAATAATAAGTTCGAAGGAGTTAAATATTGATCGTATTATATTGTGAAAATGTTGATTTTCGGCTCAATTTTTGATTGGCTTTAATTTTGCCGAAAGTATTTTTTTTCATCGATTTTTCTTCGAACTATCGGAAGATTATTGTTTTATAATATATCATTATTTAAAAAATATGGCTGGCAACTACGGCATATGAGTATGTTACTAATTTGATTTTTGTATCAGACTTCCTAGGTGAGATTTATGTTAGAGAATATTATATGAGTATCTTATGCCCGAAGCACAGGGTTACCTTATTTTTGGAGGGAGTTTCAAATTGTGATACCTATTTTTTATTGTAATTATAAATTTATCTTCTGCATCCTTTTTTATCCTTTAAAATAAACTGAATTAATTTTTTTAAAAATACTGTCGAACGTTGCGCAAGCGCTTAAAATGATCATGTAAACCAGCCGACGATAGCCATATAGGTGTCGGTTTACCCGGTTCCCCGACTTAGTCTCTATTGAGATAAACAAATAAATCTAAAGTAATAAAGCAATCAAAATGTTAGTGTTTGTGTGTGTGTATGTGTGTGTTTGTCTCACGCCTTCTGAAAAACCAAGAGCATCTAAAAATCTAATTTATGTGCGAACGTGTACCTGTATACCTGATGCAGTGTCACGCTAAAAATAATGCGATAAAAATGCTGAATTTTAAAAATATTTCAATAATTATTTTTTTCATACAAAATTTTCCAAGTCGTATCTGTCAAAAAAGTGTACATTTTGCACGCAAATATCTGTTAGTTTAAAAGTTAGAAGTACGTATTTACACGAAAAAAATATATTTTCAAGTATAACTTAGCGTTTGAGTGAAAAACATGGTGAATATTTTGTATAATTATAATGTTTAACTTATTTTTAATGTAAGCGTTTTGTACATGAACGCCGCCATTTTAATATCTTTTCATACAATATTTCATTTTCCTACCGAATGAATATGTTCTTGAAAATAATAAACCTTTGAATTAAATGTAATTATGAAATAATAAAATGAAACACAAGACATTACAGCAAGTTTTAAGACATATATTGTAAAAATGTGTTTATTATTAGTAAAGATATAGGCATAATAAAATTGCATAATTTGTAAATAATATTTGATTTTTCTGACAATTTTCATTTTTATGGCATCGAACAAACCAATGTATGTAGGTACCTACATATTCAAAAAATGTCTCAAACCATTTGATATTTTTTACGTATTGGAATGGTTACTATGGTAACGGAAAGATTCTGATATTCAAATAAAATTTGTTATGAATCGAATTTATTTAGAACATTGTTGTAGGTAGGTACCTACCTAATACTATTTACTTACAAATCAACAATATACTGATTTCCTATCGGAAAATTATTTTATTTATTTATTTATGAATGTATGAATGTATGCAAGCGATGTGCTCCTAAACCGTATGTCCGATTACAATGAAACTTTGGCGAATTGTCGAGCGTGTGCCCGAGGTGGTTTCTGGATTTAAACTTTTTTCTTATTCTTCTTCTTCTTCGTGTATTTGGTCATTTTACCAATGAAAGCGGAATATCCTGGGAAAAGAAGGTCCGACTGTCCCTCCATCTCTTCGCAGGTCTTCCAGGACGGTTTCTGGATTTAAACTTTTTACTTCTTCTTCTTCATCGTGTATTTGGTCATTTTACCTATAAAGGTGGAGTATCCTGGGAAAAGAAGACGGTGCTTACATCTCTTCGCAGTTCTTCCAGGATGGTTTCTGGATTTAAACTTTTCTTATCCGAATGAAGGGACGGGATGTAATTGAAGGGAAGGGAGGCACTAAAGGGCCTGAAGGGACGGGAGGTATTAAAGGGCCTAAAGGGACGGGAGGTACTGAAGGGCCTGATTGGAAGGGACGTGATGAGGGATTGAAGGGACGGGATGTACTGAAGGGCCTGATGGGACGGGAGGTACTGAAGGGTCTGAAGCGACGGCTCCTGGAGTCTAATTATTTTTCTTCTTAATTTTATGTAGACCTTTAAGGACAGTTTTAATACAAACTATTTCCTATAGATTAATCTTCTTCCTCTTTTATGAAGACCTTTTGCTCAGTTTTTATACAATCTATTTCCAATAGTCTAATTCTTCTATTTTATGTATTTTTTCTTATTTTATGTAGACCATTGGGATTTTTTAAACAAACTATTTCTTATAGTCTTATACTTATTCTTCTCTTTTTTATTTAGACTTTTGGGTTCGTTTTAAGTCTAATAGTCTATTGTGCAGAAATATTATTAACGATATGCACACTTGATGAAAATACATATGTAAAAACGAATGGGATGTGGGATGTGAAGATGTAACCTGCACTAGAATCTTTTCAATACTTTTGTTTAATCAAATTTAAACCATTTATATCATCCTATTTTAAATAATTTTTAACACCTACATAATATATTTGATTTCGTTGACAATATTTAAAGAAAGGGAGCTGTGGCCATTACTGAATTCTTCACAACGTTTATATTCAAATTATTTACCATAGTTTAAGTCTTCTTCTTCTTCGTTAATGTAGACTTTTGTGTCAATTTTAAGTTCATCAGTCTAATTGTGCAAAAATATAATGCACACTTGATGAAAAAATATAAAACGAATGGGATGTGACCAACACTGGATCTTTTCAGTACATTTGTTTAATCAAATTTTAACCACATCCCAACATCCAAAATTACTAAATATTCAATAGGTAAGTACATATTACAATTTGTTTTCGATGATAATATTTAAAAATGGGGGTTGTGGCCAAACCAATCTCTTTACAATGTTGATAAACAGTCATATTTAAAACCATTTCGAATAGTGAAGAAATTGTATATTATACTTCATTCACACTTTATAGCAATATATAAAAAATAATGGGTTGTGGCCATCACTTGAACATTTTACAATCAAATTCAATCATATTTCAAACCACTTTTCATAGTCTTTTGCAAAATAATTGGGTGACAATATTATAAAAACGATTGCTTTTTCCTTCACAATTTTACATTCTTGGCCAACGGCGGGACATAAAAGCTAGTAAATAATAAAATATAAAATTAGAAAATTTGTCAATAAATATAATGCCATAAATAAATCTTGACAAATGTTTGTTGTTCATTTTAATCGCCGTGCTGTTGCATAGTAGCAAAGCCGTCTGGCTCTGGTGCCGGCGTCCTGGGTTCGATTCCCGGCAGAGGAGAAATTTCTTAATATGATACACGAAAATCTTTCTTCTGATACATACATACCATCACGCCATGTCCCTTACGGGGTAGGCAGAGAGAACCGAACGCCATATCTTTCTATCCTGGCACACATTCATCGCCTCGTCAACATTCATGCATCGTCTCATACATGTTCGTCTATTGTACATGCTTTCTCTAGATTGGAATTACTGAGTTATATATATAGATACTGTTTTGAGGTGATATTAACAATAATTATGCAATACATTTTTGCTATATAAATTTTAGGTAATATAACGTGGGTCACTATAATGTTAATTGTTAATGAATAAATAAATAAATAATCATCAATACATTTTTGCTACATTAATTTATGTGGCAAAAGTATTTTTTTTATATTCATCATAATATATTCTTTGTTCGATTATATTCGCTTTCGCTACTGCCATTGCCACCCGCTCCGCATATATGTCTCAATCCATGTCTGTGAATATTATTTTCACTGACGTTGATTGTTAATTTTGCACAATTGTGCCGAGACCACAAGTCTAGAGGAGCTTCAAGAGCAACTCTTCGTGCCATGCATTATTTGTTATTCTTACTAGTGTTCTGCGAAGGGGCCGTTTTCAGTCCCAATATGCGGAGCGGGTGGCGTATTCACCTTTCCGTGTTGATTAGGAGTCAAGTACTGCCTCGAATTAGGCACTAGTTTGTTGCGCTAATGCACTTAAAATTCGTGTTGAATTCAAGGCACGCGTCCTCCAAATGCACACGGTTTAGCAACCCAAACTGTTTCTGCTAATACGGATTCAATTCAAGGCAATTAATTTTTGAATATGGAACATATATAAGCCATGAAGTTCGCGCGCTATATCATTTCGCTCGCATTTTGTCTGTCACTGTCACATTTGTATTTTGTTTACAGATTATCGGTAATTTTGTTTAAGTCTTTACGTAATATGGAACTGTTAAAAGACATACTTGGTGGTATTTTGGACAATTTTAAAATTGTAAATAACAAAGGAGAAATGGATAATTAGGTACCAATGTAAAATTCGATGCTCTATATCTTGTGATGGTAATTACGACGCAAAGTGTGATTATATCATTGAGTACCAATCTCATACATAAAAATAGTCTTAACGAATTTTTATGATATAATGTAGATTTGTGTACATTAATCTATTATCAAACTCCTTATTCCAATCCACATTTTTTTTATCCTTTTCCTTTCTCCCTAATTTACTTTCTTTCCTTCACGCTTTATGTTGTATTTGTCTTTTGTTACAGCTTTATTTTGTAATTTATTTTTCTTATTTAATGCTGAATTTTGTTTTTTTTCTTAATGATTTAATTTAACGCTTAATGCTGTACTTTTATAACTATCTTATTGTGTAATATTTTTATTTTTTCTTTCTCAAAACATTCTTTATCTTGTTTTTTTTGTGTGTACGTTTTTTTTTAATAATTAGGCAATGTTTGTTAATTAGGTTTTATATTCGTTAGTTAATTAGGTTTGTTAATTCGAGGGAACAATCTTGGCATAAGTGTAAAATAATTTCCTTTTGTTTAAGATTATAAAGCTGTATGTTTCCCAAATAAATAAATAAATAAATAAACACAAAAACTATCATACACAAAAATGCCTCTAACACAGCCTTGTAGCGCTCAATCAATACGCATGGTAAAATTTATAAACCTGTGTACGATTGAAAGACGCGTGCCTTGAATTGAACACGTATTAGCAGGAACAATTTGCGTTGCTAAACCGTGCGCGTTTGGAGGACACGTGCCTTGAATTCAACACGAGTTGTTAAGTGCGTTAGCGCAACAAACTATTGCCTAATTCGAGGCAGTACTTGCCACCTAATCAACACGGAAAGGTAAATACGCGAGCGGGTGGAGGTGGACGTCGCTATTGATATTCTATTATATCCGTAAATAAATACAATTTAACTCTTTGATTTACTTTTGTTAAACTTTTATAAGTATGTGTTCGACTAATGACTTGTGGCCGATAGCTCTAGTGCTGTTGAAAATTCACGCTTCAGTTGTACCTACATACCTACCATAATATTATGTATAAGAAGGAGTGGGTGGTGGTGGGCATGTCTAGAGTGATTTATGAAATATAAAAGTAACAACATGCTAATCTGCATTCGGAAGACGTCTCGGTAAGTAGAGTCCGATGATTGCTTTGTGTTTTGGGATTGTCGCTAGTCGCTATGTGGAAATGGCGTGTCTCTTTGGAAAATGTGCATGGACTATTTCAAAACACGTCCGCGAAGAGAAAAACATTTTACCTATATAAAAATATTATTAAATGTTATATTTATATACCAGTAAATTACGTGCATAGAATTAAATAAGCTTTTGTTTTTTTTTTACTTAAATTTTTGTCTTTAAAAAATATATAGGTACCTACTATTTAATAGATTCCTTTTCAAAAAGAAATAATGATATTGGTGAAACAATTTTTAGACATTGACACTTAAGTGTAATAGTTTGAGAAAAATTAGTGAGATTAAATTATTTCTTTATACACGTAGATTCCAATATGTACCTACCTATAATGTAAAAAAAAACATTTCAGCAAGAAAACTTTTGAGTAATATGTAAACATTTTACAAACACAACAAGCCGCATATTCATTACTTTAATGTGCCTTGGCCATTTTGAAAAAAAATAACAGAGAAAGAAACTTTTATGTGACTTTTTATATGATAAAATATTAACGAGGAACCAATATACTAAATGAATTCCCAGGAAACTTTTCCTACTGGAATTGTAATAAGCCTTCAGTTAATGTTGGTTTACATTTTCATTTATTGATAAAATGTATATTATAAATTACCAAACCCTGTTGCTATAGGTACTACTAAGATAACAATATCAAGATGAAATAAAAATGGTAGAGTATGAACAATCTGCCGTCAAATGGTCGAGTATGAACAATCTGCTGTTAAAAAAAAAATCGTATTTTCTTTCCTTTCTTTCCTCTCCTTTCCTTTCCTTCCCCATCTTTATTATTTCATGTTATATGTTAAAATTATAATTATGTGTGTATTATATTATGTAACAGCCAACACGTAATTGGGGCATTACATATTTTACTTATGTCATATTACTATAAAGTTATTGTTTTAAGTAGTTGTACTTGTTTGTTACTGAATAAATAAATAAAAAAAATGCATACTAATATAAGTGTGGCGACACGACGACGACGCGCGACGCATGGCAATGGTGCGACCAATGAGAAGGGTATATTTTCCGTTAACATCGGCGAAGCCAATAAACAGAGGAAAACGTTTCAAAAGTGTCATTAAACTTTGTAAGTATCTTTCATTTCCCTATATTCTGCAAATCAAACCTGGTTCCTTTGTTTAAAAAAAAACATTTATTAATTATCTTTTGATTAATTCAATATTTTAATAAATGAAATAAAATATCGAATATTTTTAAGTTGCATATAAGCAATCATTTGATTTTTTTCACCTGATTGGAGGTGAGGCTGTGAGGCACCGGCTTAGAATTGTGCTTCCACGCTTTTCTATTATTGTTTTCGAGTGTCCCGTAAGAGCCGGGTAATCGAAAATACAACAGGCAACAATAACATCTCACATAGTTCAGCAATGAGGTTCACCACCCATTCTGAAAATAGTGCTTTTTTAGGTGAGACGAGACTGGTGTGTAGGTATACACAGATATGTTGTGCTCCCTTTCATAAGGCAATGCACACCCGCACACCTTTCGCTGGTTACCCCACATTGTGGGATATGCCGTGATGGTATGAATGAATGAATGAATGGGAGTCAATAATGTCGGCGGTCGATGATATTTGATATCCCGGTTTTCCTAAAATATTCCAACTTCGTCTCTATTGAGATATTTAAAAATTGTCATAAATATCTGCGTTCATCTGCGATTTGAAGGGATATTTATCTAACATTGTTTAAATAAGTTATTTAACACAAAGTAAGCAATTCCATATTCGCTTACTTGAGATTAATTTGTTTGTATAAAATCGTAAAATTTAGTTTAGTGTTTCACTGTATTTTATTTCAGGAAAATATCAACAAAGGCCTTTAGATATTATCCAAATTAAAAGTATTAAAACGTGCGCCGTAAATGGTTCCATATAAATTATTTTTTTACTACATGCATTTTAAATTTTACCATAAAAATATCTGTGTAAGCTTCAGACGGGTGTTCAATGCATAGTGCACAATGAACACTGATTTTATAGTGGGCACATGACTGCCAATCTATGTAGGTATAGTATGATGGTAAAGTTTTGCTTACAATTTCATTTAGGTACCAAACAATGACAATATGTGATGAAGGTACCTATTATTGTATTGCAGCTTCCATGACAAAATAATATAAAAGTTTAAATACATACACTCGCCAACAGTATCTAACAGAGGTACACTTTCTAAGGGATAAAAATATGAAACAACCAACTGGAAAAATTGTCGTGTACAATTTATATTTTTAACGCTGACAACGTTTACTTTGTAAAATAATAATTAAACTGATATAGGTACTTTTATGTATAATGTAAATACAGGTAAAGCGTTGCGCATGCACCTACATACGTTCAGCTGATCTATCATCAATTGAAAAGGTATTCATAAGATCAACTAATCGTTCTGTTTACACATAAATATACATAGTTTGTATGAAATGTTTAAATTTGATTATATTATTCAAAATACATCATGTAAATAACAACATATACTTCCGGTTCCTATGTCGACACGGCAATAGTTTTTTTTCTCTTCTTCAATAATTAAACATTTACTCTAATAAATATCACTTACTATGTCGCAAATTAATCAACTGGAAGATCTGCGAAATGAGTTTACGTTGTGTATGGCTGATTTTGAAAAACGCCTACAATCTTCACCAAGCAAAGTAAAAACAACCATTGAACTCGATTACCATTCATTCAAGAAGACCATACTAACAAAAATTGATGCTGTTATGACAGAAATTTCGGTACTCCAGAACAAAGTGGATGAACTGGAGTCTAGATCGAGGAGGAAGATGATTCTTTTACACGGAGTCGCTGAGGAAAAGAGTGAAAATATTAAAGTAGTGACAAGCAACTTCATCGAAACAAAGGTAACTTCTGACTTACCTCCTGACTTTTTTACCGTTTGTTTTCGTCTGGGCTCACCGAAAAAATCTCACCCGAGACCTATTTTGGTGAAACTTGTGAGCTCTGAGATTAAATATAGGATCATGTCAAATAAAAAGAAACTTAAAGGCACCGGTACACTTATCACTGAATCACTGACACATCACAGACAGAACATATTTAATGAGGCGCGGAAGACTTTTAATAATAACAACTGCTGGACAAGAGATGGAAACATTATAGTCAAATTACAGGATGGATCTTTGGTGACTGTTAAAAATATGAAACAACTTCAGGACCTCCACAACCTTCAACCTAAACGAGCACTACGTTCAAGAATTAAAACAAATCAATAATTTCACTGTATAAATACACTTTACTCTTCATTTCCCGTTTAATATTATAAATTTCAATCGCTATTTAATAAAATATTGAAGTATGTTTACTATTATATAATGACGTTTTAACTTCGTGTTATTGTTACTGTTTCGATTCGAATATACAATATTTTATTCTCAACAGGTATTGCCAGTCATTAAATGCATAGATATATTTTTTTCCCTTCTGTCTCTCTGCCTTTATTCTAATGTTGCAACTATATATAATATTTTCCGTAAAATTAAAAAAAGTTCATGTATAATTTAACGTGTTTATCTCTTTCTTGCTCTTCAATATTTAATTTCAATTATATGTTTACATATTAATTTTATTATTGAATTATCAACTATAAATTCATTATTTGCATATATACTCTGATTTTATGTTTAATTATTGTAAATGTCTTTTCGTATCATATTTTGTATTTTTGAGTTAAATTGAAACGCTTCTTATTATTTGTATATTTAAATTGGAATATTTATTATTTTATTTTTAGATTTGTATATTTTTATATATTTTTTTCTGTACCTATGTCTATTCATAGCAATGAATCAAATGATTCCTTCCATTCTATCCCTGAATCCTTTGCCTCCTTTTCCAATTCCAATATAATCCCTGATATTTCTTCTTTAGAACTATCCAGCTCTGATTCTTCCGTCATATCAAGCACCGAACTCCATAATTCTTCCACTCCAGTACAACTACATGACCTTCTTGACACATCATTCTCGTGTTTTCCTAAAGGCTTCAACGTGTGTCATATAAATGCGCAAAGTATTCCCGCCCATCATAATGAAATTCTATCCACATTCTCGAATCTTTCTGTCCATGCTATTCTTGTTAGTGAAACCTGGCTTAAACCATCACTTCACTCGTCATCATTTTTACTTCCAGGTTATACGCTGATTAGAAATGACAGATTGATTCGTAGAGCTGGTGGTGTCGGGATTTATCTTCGATCTGACATTGAATATTATGTAGTTCATCAATCAAATAACACTGATATAGGGAGCCCTGAATACTTATTTATCAATGTCAAATTTAAACATAATAACCTTTTACTTGGAGTACTATACTGTCCACCCTGTTCTAATTACTTCAGTGAGATTGAGTTGCATCTAGAAAATCTTCTTTCCATTTATCCACATATTCTCTTGATGGGAGACTTCAATACTTGTTTACTACGGAGTGATAACAGAAATGAAAATCTTATTCGAATCTTGGATTCACTGAACCTTACTATCCTACCTCTTCAACCAACCTATCATACTGAGATTTCTGATTCACTTCTTGACTTAATCATTACTTCTAAACCCGATTATATTCTCAATCATGGTCAATTTTCCGCACCTGGCTTTTCTCACCATGATTTGATTTTTGCTTCCTACAATATACACTGCAATAAACCTCCACAAAAAATAGCTTTTCTCCGAAATTTTAGGAGTATTGATAAAGCAGCATTGACGAGGGATGCCGAAGACATTGACTGGAGTAGGATTTATATTCTTCAAGATATCGATCTCAAAGTTTCCTTTTTTAATAATGAAATACTCAAACTTTTCGACACTCATGCACCTATTACACGAGTGAAGCTCAAAGATACATCATGTGCGTGGATCACCGACGACATTAAATATCTCATGGCAAAGAGAGATAAAGCCTTTGCCAAGCATAAGCGGCAGCCGACTGACAACAACTGGAGTAACTATAAGGCACTACGTAATCGTTGCAACCAGTCTTGTCGCAATGCAAAGCAACGCTACATTCACAACTTCATCGGTCAATCTGCTCCCCGTCGCACTTGGAAATTCTTGCAATCTCTAGGTGTAGGGAGGAGTGGTGACCTTGAGACCCCTAAGATCGATATCAATGAGTTAAATCGTCTCTTTGCTTCGCCTCCGTTCCTTCTTAATAATAATAAAAAAGCCAATACTCTCAATCAACTATGTAGTCAACCTATTTCTACCCACACACCTTTCGCATTTGTAACTATAACTGATACTGAGATTGTGAAAATCTTATCTTCCATAACAACCAAATCCTTCGACTCCGATGGCCACAATATTGAAATGATACGTCTGCTTTTGCCTCCAATTCTGCCCATTATTACACACATTATTAACCACTCACTGACCGTTGGTATCTTTCCATCGGCATGGAAAATCGCACATGTCATACCCCTCCCTAAGATTTCAACGCCTACTCAACTAAAAGACTATCGTCCAATTTCGATTTTACCAATATTATCTAAAGTTACTGAAAGGATAGTATTTAATCAATTCAATGCATGGCTTTGTTCTAATTCTCTCCTTGATCCACTGCAATCTGGTTTCAAAGCAGGTCATAGTACCACAACTGTACTAGTTAAGATTACGGATGACATAAGACGTGCTATGAACAATAAACAACTTACAATTCTCACACTACTCGATTTCAGTAGCGCGTTTAATTCCGTTGATTTTGACATTCTTCTTGCTAAGTTATCCTCGCTAAACATAGCTCAGCCAGTATTGGAGTGGTTCACCAGTTATCTTGGCGACCGTAAACAATGCATAAAGATAGCTAACTCTACCTCTGATTATGCCACCTTGCTGTCTGGAGTACCGCAAGGTGGAGTTTTATCTCCACTGTTATTTTCCATATTTATTAACTCTATCACTACAAACCTCAGATGTAAATATCATATTTTTGCAGACGATCTTCAATTATATTTCCATTTTAATATCTCTGATATTAACAATGCAGTCCTTCACATGAATGAAGATCTTAAATTTATCTCTTCTTGGTCATCGGATCATGGTCTTCTTATTAATCCGACTAAGTCCCAGGCAATTATAATCGGTAGTCCTCGTCTGCTATCATCTATGAGGAATTTGCAACTCCCACTACTATATATCAATAACCAATGCATTCCGTATACCAGGGTTGTAAAAGATCTTGGAATCTTCATCGATGATGACCTTTCGTGGCATGAACAGGTATCGCATGTTAGTAAATCAATTTTCTTAGCCCTACATTCACTTAATAAACTTAAAAATTTCCTTCCATTCCGTTGTAAAATAACTCTAGCTCAATCACTTCTTCTTCCATTGCTTGATTATGCCGATGTGTGCTATTTGGATGCAAATGAAGTGCATCTCAATAAACTTGAACGTCTTCAGAATATATGTATCAGATTCATCTTTGGGTTGAAAAAATTTGATCGCATATCATCTTACCGCAATCTTCTTTGTTGGCCCAGGATACGCCAGCGGCGCAATATACACATCTTGTCACTATTGTACAATATTCTCTCGAACCCAAACCTGCCACAGTACCTCAAAAGCAAATTCACTTATTTATCCAACCATGGACTTCCACTCCGATCTGCTGAACGTACAACACTATCCATCCCTATCCATAATACAGAATTTCTCAGCTCTTCGTTCGAAGTACAATCAGCTAGATTATGGAATAGTCTTAGTCCGGATATTGCGTCGTCTTACTCACTTAGTATTTTCAAGAAAAAACTAAAGAAGGAATATTTATCCTTGAACACCTGATCCCGATTTCCTTACCTGTCCTTACCATATCCTTTTTTCTTGCTATGAATTATTATTATTTTTTTTTGTTTTAATAGTATTTATGTAAGTGTTATACGTATTTTCATTGATTTCTTTTACTCATATTTATTTGCTGTTGTACATACACAATGTTGTAATACTTCGTAATCTGGTTGGTTGGAAGAAATTGCCTAATGGCAATAAGCCCGCCAGTGTACAATTATATTTGTTTATATTATGTACAAGAAGATGTATAAATAAAAATAAAAATAAATAAATAAAAATAAAAAAAATAATAAAACCCTAACCTGTGATATTATGTAAAACTTAAACATTATAAACGTTTTTTATTTTTAATGTTTATTAAAAATTTAAAGAAATTTTATTGGAATTCAATCAATATCTTTCGAAAAAATTAAATCTAATTATGTAAAAGATTTGACAAACGGTATTGTTTGATTTACTTATATTTTTATTTGTGTTTTGTTAAATATTCTGTTGGTACAATTACTTAGTCCAGCAGAGTGGATATAATTTTGGAAAGCTGGATACAGATTGGTTGATTTGGAGAGGGAGAGAAGAGTCAGAGAGAGAATTGACGATTGTTCCAATATAATATTTCCACTAAGAGATCTTTTTATACGAAATAAGTGATTGGGGGCGGCCAAAAAAAGGATGGCACGACCATGTGAACGATATTCTGAAAGACGAAAATGTAAGAAGCGTTAATAACAGATGAACATGTATTAGATGATGGATGAATGTTGACGAAGCGATGAGTGTGGTTCAAGATAAAAAAATGTGGCGTTCGGTTCACTCTGTCTACTACGTGAGGGGTATAGCGTGATTTATTTATTTATTTATTTACTACTTCTCGGACAACTAACAGGTACTATGTCAAATATTAATTTAACACGCACCCAATAACAAGTTGCCACATTCTGGAGATTTACGATATTAATCGTTTCACAGATCCAGACTAAAAACACAATTAAAAACTGTGTCTCCACCGGGAATCGAACCCGGGACCTTTGGATCAGCAGTCAGATACCCAACCAACTGAGCCACGAAGGCCGACTATGTATGTATAATGACAATAATAATATAATACTTTTATTAAGTTTTACGGATGCATAAAACTATAGATAATGTGGCGGACTTATTGACATCGGGAAATTTCTACCAGTAGACTACGATTATAGTCATTTATACAGTAAAATAATTTATACATGTCGGCCTTCGTGGCTCAGTTGGTTGGGTATCTGACTGCTGATCCAAAGGTCCCGGGTTCGATTGTTAGACACAGTTTTTAATTGTTTTTTCAGTCTGGATCTGTATGACGATCAAAATCGTAAGTCTCCAGAATGTGGCAACTTGTTATTGGGTGCGTGTTAAATTAATATTTGACATAGTACTTGTTAGTTGTCCGAGAAGCAACTAAATAAATAAATAAAAAAAAATTACAACAAAATAACTTTGTAAATATTAGACATATATAAACAATACCGACATAAATTAGTGATATTGATTCAAGGCAACGCTGTGTATCCGGTGATGGGATTGGAAAGAGGTCTTTCTTTCTTTTTCGTGTGCGGCTAAATTGGAAAGAGGTGGGGGGAGAAAAGAAGAAGTAAAGGTGTCACTCAATTTGACAAAAAATTATATATGCATGATTTTTTTACCGTCGCAAAATGTACTTGCAAAATATGTTGTCAGACAGGGCATCAAGAACTCTAAAACGGAGACCATAGGATATGAAAAGGGAATAGCCCGGCCTCGTAAAAGATAGGCCGATAATATTGTCGTCGGTCGTCGTTTGTAGTAGATGGATCCAAAAAGCATAAAAAAGAGACGAGTGAAAGTACTTAGAAAAGGCCTACATCTAGCAGAAGAAGAAAAAGAAGAAGCTGTATAAGTATTAAAACGTATATACATATTGTTAATGAATTATTCAATCTTTGTGGTATAAGTGAATTTCTGCATAAGGGGTAAAAGTGCAGTATATCTATATTATAACATCCTGGGGAAGAAATCAATAAATAACACATGTCAAGGACAGAATCTAAGTCTAGTCATTATTGGCTTCGATCAACAATTCAAGAGTGCTGTAGATACTTTTTGTTCATCTCAAGTATCTGCCTTCCATGGTTGTTATCCCTAAATAAGTTTTCCTCAACGCTGCACAAAGTTTTAAGCAATCGATAGCGAATCTATAAAATAAGAACTCGTTAGAAAAAATGCATTCTTTGACATTTATTTTTCCCCTTTTACTGTCAAATACAAAAACTTTAGTTTTGATTCAGAACGTCGAACTTAATTAGATTTGACAATTTTTCATTCAATATTTCAATATAAAGTATTTTTTTTCACCACCATAATGTGTTATATGGATTGTTCATTTAACACATTATGGTGTAGTGTCAAAACTCGTCTCTATGATTTATTTATGTATTAAATGAAACACCAACATAACATGGGAATACTAATCCAATTCAATCATCGGCTTTACATCCCAAGGTGGGACCTGGCCTCCAAAAGGCCGTCCAACCATCGTAGTTTAGGTCTCCCTACGCTTCTTCTACCGATTGAGTCATTGGACAATACTCTTTTTGGGAGCTCCAGATCATCTATGCGGTGTAAATGTTCCAACCAGCACAGTTAATGAACTTAATTACGCTGATGTCCTGGTAAAGATCATAGAGCTCGGTGTTATATCTTTTACGCTATGTTTGACCGTCGTTAAAAGGTTCATATATTATTCTGCCTAATATTTTTCTTTCAATGGCGTCTGTTTTCATCATGTTTTTTTAATGTCCAGGTTTCCGAGGCATATGTTAAGACTGGTCTTATTAGTGTCTTGTATAGTGTGGCTTTATTTTTTTTTACTTCAATTGTCCAATAAGACCAAAGTTACTCCGGTCAGCTGTAGGAATGAATCCTCTTTCCAATCTCAGTGCTAATATTATTCTTCTTGTTAACGATGGAACCGAGGTATGTTAATTGTTTCACTGTTTCAAATGTGTAATTATTGAAGATTGAGTGATGCCGGGTATCATTATGACTGGCATAAACTTTGTTTTTGCCTCATTGATTCGAAGTCCCACCCTTTTAGCTGATGACTCCAGAGCTGAAAATGCTTCTCGCAGGGATGATTCTGACCATGCAATAATGTCGATATCATCAGCTTATGCCAATATTTGGACTGACTTTGTGAATATGGTCCCATTTAATTCAATGCTTGAATCCCTTATGGCTTTTTCCAATGCTATGTAGAACAAAAGGCATGCCAGGGCGTCTCCTTGTCTTAAGCCATTATAAGCCGTGAAGCTATCGGATGTGTCTGATTGTATTTTAATCTGAAATAGTACTTCGGACATTGTAACTCTTACCACATTAGTCAGTTTTGCTGGTATATCAAGATAATTCATTGCCGAGTAGAGTTGCTCTTTGTTTATGCTGTCGTAAGTTGCCTTAAAATCCATAAACAAGTGATTGATGTGTGTCGATGTTAAATTCACGTGTCTTATGTAATACTTTCATTTCACAGGCATACATTTTCTTTGAAATAATGAAATCACATATTATTGGTTTCAGTTTTATTCCTGTCTGCCATCATTCTTGTATAAAATATTCTTATTTAGTCTTATATTACGCCAGAATATCATTAATATTACCCCCCCTCTCTTGACTTACTCACTATTTTAATATCATATCGTACACAATTTTTCGAAATAGGTACGTGAATTCAAAATAATAGATTTCCTTGCCTTGATTTGTAGAGCTTTTGCAATGTTTATTCACCAAGTATTCAATACGTATATATGCAATATTGCATGAACTGCACCGTTATTATCAATGTATTTGTTTTTTTAGTATTTTTTTCCAACTATACGTGCTATACATTATATTGTCTTCATAATTTAATAGTTTAGCCTGTAATTATTGTTTAGCATTTAATTTCTCTAATGGATACCTAACCGATACATTTAAACTTCACTTTTGTATTTTTGGTATTGACTATTTATATTTACTTGCACCTTTTTTACATAGTTAAAAAAATTGCTTTTTGGTATACCTTACATGCTACGTTTAATGAATTATTTTTATTTTTTATTATTTATTTATATAAAATACACTTTTTTACTTATATCTAGTAACAAAATTTTTAAATGCATAGTAATATATTTAACTAACATTAGGTTACATAATAGTTACCAGATATTTTACTATTGTCATAAACTGCCACACTAGGTATAACCTTAATTAATATTTAAATATTTGTACTTTTATCGATATATGTATGTAATTATTGTAAATGTTAATTGTTTATAATATATCTAGCTTAAAACTGTGTTTTTCTTAAATAAAAAAAAAATAATATGCATATTAGAAATGAAAATTTAAAAAATATCCCATACTTCTAGTGATGCTTGTACATACTTGGTAGATAACAATTCTCAAGTATCTCTTACTCCAAAACATCCCATACAAAGTCATCGATTTGGGTTCCAAAAGTATCCAAAATTATTAATTAATTAAATTAATTATTCCGGAGAAACTTCATAATGTAAAGGATGTCAATATTTCCTTTAGTCCTAAGGGAGTGTAGACATCGAAACATGGTGGTTGATATAGAGTAAGTTATAATTTATGACATGGTAAAATTAGATGTTTTCATTAATGTATAGGTGTACCTGATACTTAACTTGACACGGGGTAAAAAGGAGTTTTCTCACGACGGCTGCACGTAGAAAGGGCTGACAACAAGGGGAAGCTAAATATGGTAAAGAAAATGTGTCGGAGACATTTTATGTTGTATCCACGCTTTATGTACTGAATATTAAACAACTAAAATATCTGGACAAAACAGAGAAAAATTTTATACTGTTTTTTTAATTAATCACCAAATACAAATAATCATATAAAAACGTAAGCTGTTTCACTAGGTTAAAAAAACCTGTTCATAAGCAGTTTATGATTTTATATAATTACTAGTGAACACCCGGCAAACTTCGTATTGCCTGTATAATTAAAAATTGTCCTCCATAACCACCCGTCCCTTCAGTACCTTCCGTCCCTTCAGTACCTCCCGTCCCTTCAGTTACTCCCGTCCCTTCAGTTACTCCCGTCCCTTCAGTTACTCCCGTCCCTTCAGTTACTCCCGTCCCTTCAGTTACTTTCGTCCCTTCAGTTACTCCCGTCCCTTCAGTTACTCCCGTCCCTTCAGTTACTACCGTCCCTTCAGTTACTCCCGTCCCTTCAGTTACTCCCGTCCCTTCAGTTACTCCCGTCCCTTCAGTTACTCCCGTCCCTTCAGTTACTCCCGTCCCTTCAGTTACTCCCGTCCCTTCAGTTACTCCCGTCCCTTCAGTTACTCCCGTCCCTTCAGTTACTCCCGTCCCTTCAGTTACTCCCGTCCCTTCAGTTACTCCCGTCCCTTCAGTTACTCCCGTCCCTTCAGTTACTCCCGTCCCTTCAGTTACTCCCGTCCCTTCAGTTACTCCCGTCCCTTCAGTTACTCCCGTCCCTTCAGTTACTCCCGTCCCTTCAGTTACTCCCGTCCCTTCAGTTACTCCCGTCCCTTCAGTTACTCCCGTCCCTTCAGTTACTCCCGTCCCTTCAGTTACTCCCGTCCCTTCAGTTACTCCCGTCCCTTCAGTTACTCCCGTCCCATCAGTTACTCCCGTCCCTTCATTACCTCCCTTCCCTTCATAACCTCCCGTCCCTTCAGTAGGTCCCGGTCATACGCTCGACAATTCATCAAAGTTTCATTGAAATTGATTGAACGGTTCCAAGGATAGTCCACCTTCATCGGTAAAATGACCTGATACCCGATGAAGAAGAAGAAGAAGAATTTTTTTTTAATCCAGAAACTATCCCGGGCATACACTCGACAATTCATCAAAGTTTCATTGAAATTGAATGAACGGTTCCCAGGATAGTCCACCTTCATAGGTAAAATGACCTGATACCCGATGAAGAAGAAGAAGAAGAAAAATTTTTTAATCCAGAAACCATCCCGGGCATACACTCGACAATTCGTCAAAGTTTCATTGAAATTGAATGAACGGTTCTCAGGATAGTCCACCTTCATCGGTAAAATGACCTGATACCCGATGAAGAAGAAGAAGAAGAAATTTTTTAATCCAGAAACCATCCCGGGCATACGCTCGACAATTCACCAAAGTTTCATTGCAATCGGATGAACTGTTCCCAGGATAGTCCACATCATAGGTATAATGACCTAATACCCGATGAAAAAGAAGAAGAAGAATTTTTTTTAATCCAGAAACCATCCCGGGCATACACTCGACAATTCATCAAAGTTTCATTGCAATCGGATGAACGGTTCCCAGGATAATCCACCTTCATAGGTAAAATGAAGGTGGATGAAGAAGAAGAAGAAGAAAAAAATTTTGATCCAGAAACCATCCCTGGTATACTCTTGACAATTCACCAAAGTTTCATTGCAATTGGATGAACGGTTTAGGAGCGCATTCAACACATACATACAAACATTCAAATTTATAATATAGACTAGTGAACACCCGGCAAACTTCGTATTGCCTGTATAATTAAAAATTGTCCTCCATAACCACCCGTCGCTTCAGACTCTTCAATACCTCCCATCCCTTCAGTTCTTCCCGTCCCTTCAGTACCTTCTGTCCCTTCAGTACCTCCCGTCCCTTCAGTACCTCCCTCAGTTACTCCCGTCCCTTCAGTTACTCCCGTCCCTTCAGTTACTCCCGTCCCTTCAGTTACTCCCGTCCCTTCAGTTACTCCCGTCCCTTCAGTTACTCCCGTCCCTTCAGTTACTCCCGTCCCTTCAGTTACTCCCGTCCCTTCAGTTACTCCCGTCCCTTCAGTTACTCCCGTCCCTTCAGTTACTCCCGTCCCTTCAGTTACTCCCGTCCCTTCAGTTACTCCCGTCCCTTCAGTTACTCCCGTCCCTTCAGTTACTCCCGTCCCTTCAGTTACTCCCGTCCCATCAGTTACTCCCGTCCCTTCAGTTACTCCCGTCCCTTCATTACCTCCCGTCCCTTCATTACCTCCCTTCCCTTCATAACCTCCCGTCCCTTCAGTAGGTCCCGGTCATACGCTCGACAATTCATCAAAGTTTCATTGAAATTGATTGAACGGTTCCAAGGATAGTCCACCTTCATCGGTAAAATGACCTGATACCCGATGAAGAAGAAGAAGAAGAATTTTTTTTTAATCCAGAAACCATCCCGGGCATACACTCGACAATTCATCAAAGTTTCATTGCAATCGGATGAACGGTTCCCAGGATAATCCACCTTCATAGGTAAAATGAAGGTGGATGATGAAGAAGAATAAGAAAAAAATTTTGATCCAGAAACCATCCCTGGTATACTCTCGACAATTCACCAAAGTTTCATTGCAATTGGATGAACGGTTTAGGAGCGCATTCAACACATACATACAAACATTCAAATTTATAATATAGACTAGTGAACACCCGGCAAACTTCGTATTGCCTGTATAATTAAAAATTGTCCTCCATAACCACCCGTCGCTTCAGACTCTTCAATACCTCCCATCCCTTCAGTTCTTCCCGTCCCTTCAGTACCTTCTGTCCCTTCAGTACCTCCCGTCCCTTCAGTACCTCCCTCAGTTACTCCCGTCCCTTCAGTTACTCCCGTCCCTTCAGTTACTCCCGTCCCTTCAGTTACTCCCGTCCCTTCAGTTACTCCCGTCCCTTCAGTTACTCCCGTCCCTTCAGTTACTCCCGTCCCTTCAGTTACTCCCGTCTCTTCAGTTACTCCCGTCCCTTCAGTTACTCCCGTCCCTTCAGTTACTCCCGTCCCTTCAGTTACTCCCGTCCCTTCAGTTACTCCCGTCCCTTCAGTTACTCCCGTCCCTTCAGTTACTCCCGTCCCTTCAGTTACTCCCGTCCCTTCAGTTACTCCCGTCCCTTCAGTTACTCCCGTCCCTTCAGTTACTCCCGTCCCTTCAGTTACTCCCGTCCCTTCAGTTACTCCCGTCCCATCAGTTACTCCCGTCCCTTCAGTTACTCCCGTCCCTTCATTACCTCCCGTCCCTTCATTACCTCCCTTCCCTTCATAACCTCCCGTCCCTTCAGTAGGTCCCGGTCATTGCAATCGGATGAACGGTTCTCAGGTTAGTCCACCTTCATATGTAAAATGACCTGATACCCGATGAAGAAGAAGAAGAAGAAAATATTTTAAATTCAGAAATCATCCCGGGCATACGATCGACAATTCACCAAAGTTTAATTGCAATCGGATGAACGGTTCCCAGGATAGTCCAAAACTCAATGAAGAAGAAGATGAAGTTAAAATTTTTTGATCCAGAAACCATCCCTGGTATACTCTCGACAGTTCACCAAAGTTTCATCGCAATCGGATGAACTGTTTAGGAGCGCATTCAACACATACATACAAACATTCAAATTTATAATATAGATTATATGATTTTAGTACGTCCGTCATTATAAGTTTAAAATGGAATAAATGGAATAATTGTGTTATCATAATGATGTAAACACATATTATAGGTACCTACCTATTATATTTCAAACATCTCAAAAAACGTGCTTTAAGTTAATAGGATTTATTTCAGAATTTTTGAGATGTGGCTGAAGTTTCGAACGTTCTAACGGAATGAACTAACGGATCAATGGTCAGGATACAATAGTGATAACCCAAGGAAAAAATATTTTTTATTTATTTATTTATTTATTATATATATTTTATTTGTAGTTTTAATTGCTTGTTTATTTATTTATTTATGCATTGACTAGTTTTTTTAATTATTTACTTATTTATGCATTAATGAACGATAAAATAAACGGAAAAAAATTGAAAATAATCTGAATATAAATAAAGTAAACGTCGTTATACCTCACCATATAGGGTAACCAGCGACAGGTTTGCGGAAACGCATAACCTAATAATATAAAGCATTACACATGCGTGTATACCCACACACATTTTTTTATAATCTACGTACTTACTGAATATAAATACACCACCATGTAGGGTATCAGCGACAGGTTTGCGGAAACACATAACCTAATAAAATAAAGGACTACACATGCGTGTATGCCCACGCACATTTTTTTTATAATAAACGTACTTAGTGAATATAAATACACCACCATGTAGGGTAACCAGCGACAGGTTTGCGAAAACGCATAACCTAAGAAAATTATGCACTACACATGCATGTATGCCCACGCACATTTTTTTTATAATTTACGTACTTAGTGAATATAAATACACCACCATGTAGGGTAACCAGCGACAGGTTTGCGGAAACGCATAATCTAATAAAATAAAGCACTACACATGCGTGTATACCCACGCATTTTTTTTTAATAATTAACGTGGGGGAACCAGCGACAGGTTTGCGGAAACGCAAATCCTAATAAAATAAAGCACTACACATGCGTGTATGCCCACGCACATTTTTTTATAATAAACGTACTTAGTGAATATAAATACACCACCATGTAGGGTAACCAGCGACAGGTTTGCGAAAATGCATAACCTAAGAAAATTATGCACTACACATGCATGTATGCCCACGCACATTTTTTTTATAATTTACGTACTTAGTGAATATACTTAGTGAATATAAATACACCACCATGTAGGGTAACCAGCGACAGATTTGCAGAAACAGAAACGCATAACCTAATAAAATAAAGCACAACACATGCGTGTATGCCCAAGCACATTTTTTTTTAATTTACGTACTAACTGAATATCCACCATGTAGGGTAATCAGCGACAGGTTTGCGGAAACGCAGAACCTAATAAAATAAAGCACTACACATGCGTGTATGCCCACGCACATTTTTTTTATAATTTACATACTAACTGAATATAAATACACCACCATGTAGGGTAATCAGCGACAGGTTTGCGGAAACACATAACCGAATAAAATTAAGCACTACACATGCGTGTATGCCCACGCACATTTTTTTATAATTTACGTCTTACTGAATATAAATACACCACCATGTTGGGTAATCAGCGACAGGTTTGCGCAAACGCATAACCTAATAAAATAAAGCACTACACATGCGTGTATGCCCACGCACACTTTATTATAATTTAAGTACTTACTGAATATAAATTCACCACCATATATGGGAACCAGCGACAGGTGTGCGGAAACACATTACCTAATAAAATAAAGCACTACACATGCGTGTATGCCCACGCACATTTTTTATAATTTACGTACTAACTGAATATAAATACACCACCATGTAGGGTAATCAGCGACAGGTTTGCAGAAATGCATAACTTAATAAAATTAAGCACTACACATGCGTGTATGCCCACGCACATTTTTTTTTAATTTACGTACTAACTGAATATAAATACACCACCATGTAGGGTAATCAGCGACAGGTTTGCGGAAACACATAACCGAATAAAATTAAGCACTACACATGCGTGTATGCCCACGCACATTTTTTTTATAATTTACGTCTTACTGAATATAAATACACCACCATGTTGGGTAATCAGCGACAGGTTTGCGCAAACGCATAACCTAATAAAATAAAGCACTACACATGCGTGTATGCCCACGCACATTTTTTTTATAATAAACGTACTTAGTGAATATAAATACACCACCATGTAGGGTAATCAGCGACAGGTTTGCGGAAACACATAACCGAATAAAATTAAGCACTACACATGCGTGTATGCCCACGCACATTTTTTTATAATTTACGTCTTACTGAATATAAATACACCACCATGTTGGGTAATCAGCGACAGGTTTGCGCAAACGCATAACCTAATAAAATAAAGCACTACACATGCGTGTATGCCCACGCACACTTTATTATAATTTAAGTACTTACTGAATATAAATTCACCACCATATATGGGAACCAGCGACAGGTGTGCGGAAACACATTACCTAATAAAATAAAGCACTACACATGCGTGTATGCCCACGCACATTTTTTATAATTTACGTACTAACTGAATATAAATACACCACCATGTAGGGTAATCAGCGACAGGTTTGCAGAAATGCATAACTTAATAAAATTAAGCACTACACATGCGTGTATGCCCACGCACATTTTTTTTTAATTTACGTACTAACTGAATATAAATACACCACCATGTAGGGTAATCAGCGACAGGTTTGCGGAAACACATAACCGAATAAAATTAAGCACTACACATGCGTGTATGCCCACGCACATTTTTTTTATAATTTACGTCTTACTGAATATAAATACACCACCATGTTGGGTAATCAGCGACAGGTTTGCGCAAACGCATAACCTAATAAAATAAAGCACTACACATGCGTGTATGCCCACGCACATTTTATTATAATTTAAGTACTTACTGAATATAAATTCACCACCATATATGGGAACCAGCGACAGGTGTGCGGAAACACATAACCTAATAAAATAAAGCACTACACATGCGTGTATGCCCACGCACATTTTTTATAATTTAAGTACTTACTGAATATAAATTCACCACCATATATGGGAACCAGCGACAGGTGTGCGGAAACACATTACCTAATAAAATAAAGCACTACACATGCGTGTATGCCCACGCACATTTTTTTATAATTTACGTACTTACTAAATATAAATACACCACCATGTAGGGTAATCAGCGATAGGTTTGTGGAAACGCATAAGCGAATAAAATTAAGCACAACACATGCGTGTATGCCCACGCACATTTTTTTTAGAATTTACGTACTTAGTAAATATAAAAACACCACCATGTAGGGTAATCAGCGACAGGTTTGCGGAAACGCATAACCTCATAAAATAAAGCACTACGCATGCGTGTATGCCCACGCACATTTTATTATAATTTACGTACTAACTGGATATAAATAAAGTAAACCTCGTTATACCCCACCATGTAGGGTAACCAGCGACAGGTTTGCGGATACGCATAAACTAATTAAGTAAAGCATTACACATGCGGGTATGCCCACACACATTATTTTAATAATTTACGTACATACTGAAAATAAATAAAGTAAACCTCGATATACCTCACCATGTAGGGTAAACAGCGGCAGGTTTGCGGATACGCATAACCTAATTAACTAAAGCATTACACATGCGTGTATGCCCACTCAAGTACATTTTTATATTTTACGTACTTAATGAATATAAATAAAGTAAACCTCGATATTTTATTTGGCCAAAGATACCCTCGGAACGGAAAATTTTGAAGTCAAATATAATATTAAAAAAAAATCTAGCACTTTTATTTGGTCAAAGATACCCTCAATTTTTCTGAGGTGTATGAAGCACTACAATGTGCATCTGACGCAAAAATAAAATTCAAATAAAATAAACCGCAACATTGTTTTAAAGCCGATGAACGGAAAATTTTGAAGTCAAATATAATATTTAAAAAAAATCTAGCACTTTTATTTGGTCAAAGATACCCTCAATTTTTCTGACGTGTATGTAGCACTACAATGTGCATCTGACGCAAAAATAAAAAACAAATAAAATAAACCGCAACATTGTTTTCAAGCCGATTAACGGAAAATTTTGAAGTCAAATATAATATTAAAAAAAAATCTAGCACTTTTATTTGGTCAAAGATACCCTCAATTTTTCTGAAGTGTATGTAGCACTACAATGTGCATCTGATGCAAAAATAAAATTTATAAAAAATAAACCGCAACATTGTGTTCAAGCGGATTAACGGAAAATTTTGATGTCAAATATAATATTAAAAAAAAATCTAGCACTTTTATTTGGTCAAAGATACCCTCAATTTTTCTGAGGTGTATGTAGCACTATAATGTGCATCTGACGCAAAAATAAAATTTATAAAAAATAAACCGCAACATTGTGTTCAAGCGGATTAACGGAAAATTTTGATGTCAAATATAATATTAAAAAAAAATCTAGCACTTTTATTTGGTCAAAGATACCCTCAATTTTTCTGAGGTGTATGTAGCACTACAATGTGCATCTGACGCAAAAATAAAATTTATAAAAAATAAACCACAACATTGTGTTCAAGCGGATCAACGGAAAATTTTGATGTCAAATATAATATTAATAAAAAATCTAGCACTTTTATTTGGTCAAAGATACCCTCAATTTTTCTGAGGTGTATGAAGCACTACAATGTGCAACTGAGGCAAAAATAAAATTCAAATAAAATAAACCGCAACATTGTTTTCAAGCCGATTAACGGAAAATTTTGAAGTCAAATATAATATTTAAAAAAAATCTAGCACTTTTATTTGGTCAAAGATACCCTCAATTTTTCTGAGGTGTATGTAGCACTACAATGTGCATCTGACGCAAAAATAAAATTTATAAAAAATAAACCACAACATTGTGTTCAAGCGGATCAACGGAAAATTTTGATGTCAAATATAATATTAATAAAAAATCTAGCACTTTTATTTGGTCAAAGATACCCTCAATTTTTCTGAGGTGTATGAAGCACTACAATGTGCAACTGAGGCAAAAATAAAATTCAAATAAAATAAACCGCAACATTGTTTTCAAGCCGATTAACGGAAAATTTTGAAGTCAAATATAATATTAAAAAAAAATCTAGCACTTTTATTTGGTCAAAGATACCCTCAATTTTTCTGAGGTGTATGTAGCACTACAATGTACATCTGATGCAAAAATAAAATTTAAAAAAAAATAAACCGCAACATTGTGTTCAAGCGGATTAACGGAAAATTTTGATGTCAAATATAATATTAAAAAAAAATCTAGCACTTTTATTTGGTCAAAGATACCCTCAATTTTTCTGAGGTGTATGTAGCACTACAATGTGCAACTGAGGCAAAAATAAAATTCAAACAAAATAAACCGCAACATTGTTTTCAAGCCGATTAACGGAAAATTTTGAAGTCAAATATAATATTAAAAAAAAATCTAGCACTTTTATTTGGTCAAAAATACCCTCAATTTTTCTGAGGTGTATGTAGCACTACAATGTGCATCTGATGCAAAAATAAAATTTATAAAAAATAAACCGCAACATTGTGTTCAAGCGGATTAACGTAAAATTTTGAAGTCAAATATAATATTAAAAAAAAATCTAGCACTTTTATTTGGTCAAAGATACCCTCAATTTTTCTGAGGTGTATGAAGTACTACAATGTGCAACTGAGGCAAAAATAAAATTCAGATAAAATAAACCGCAACATTGTTTTCAAGCCGATTAACGGAAAATTTTGAAGTCAAATATAATATTAAAAAAAAATCTAGCACTTTTATTTGGTCAAAGATACCCTCAATTTTTCTGAGGTGTATGAAGCACTACAATGTGCATCTGACTCAAAAATAAAATTTATAAAAAATAAACCGCAACATTGTGTTCAAGCGGATCAACGGAAAATTTTGATGTCAAATATAATATTAATAAAAAATCTAGCACTTTTATTTGGTCAAAGATACCCTCAATTTTTCTAAGGTGTATGTAGCACTACAATGTGCATCTGACGCAAAAATAAAATTTATAAAAAATAAACCGCAACATTGTGTTCAAGCGGATTAACGGAAAATTTTGATGTCAAATATAATATTAAAAAAAATCTAGCACTTTTATTTGGTCAAAGATACCCTCAATTTTTCTGAGGTGTATGTAGCACTACAATGTGCAACTGAGGCAAAAATAAAATTCAAATAAAATAAACCGCAACATTGTTTTCAAGCCGATTAACGGAAAATTTTAAGTCAAATATAATATTAAAAAAAAATCTAGCACTTTTATTTGGTCAAAGATACCCTCAATTTTTCTGAGGTGTATGTAACACTACAATGTGCATCTGATGCAAAAATAAAATTTATAAAAAATAAACCGCAACATTGTGTTCAAGCGGATCAACGGAAAATTTTGATGTCAAATATAATATTAATAAAAAATCTAGCACTTTTATTTGGTCAAAGATACCCTCAATTTTTCTAAGGTGTATGTAGCACTACAATGTGCATCTGACGCAAAAATAAAATTCAAATGAAATAAACCGCAACATTGTTTTCAAGCCGATTAACAATGTTGCGGTTTATTTTATTTGAATTTTATTTTTGCGTCAGATGCACATTAAAGTGTTACATACACCTCAGAAAAATTGAGGGTATCTTTGACCAAATAAAAGTGCTAGATTTTTTTTAATATTATATTTAACATCAAAATTTTCCGTTAATCCGTTTGAACACAATGTTGCGGTTTATTTTTTATAAATTTTATTTTTGCGTCAGATGCACATTGTAGTGCTACATACACCTCAGAAAAATTGAGGGTATCTTTGACCAAATAAAAGTGCTAGATTTTTTTTTAATATTATATTTGACCTCAAAATTTTCCGTTAATCGGCTTGAAAACAATGTTGCGGTTTATTTTATTTGAATTTTATTTTTGCTTTAGATGCACATTGTAGTGCTACATACACCTCAGAAAAATTGAGGGTATCTTTGACCAAATAAAAGTGCTAGATTTTTTTTAATATTATATTTGACATCAAAATTTTCCGTTAATCCGCTTGAACACAATGTTGTGGTTTATTTTTTATAAATTTTATTTTTGCGTCAGATGCACATTGTAGTGCTACATACACGTCAGAAAAATTGAGGGTATCTTTGGCCAAATAAAAGTGCAGGAATTTTTTTTAATATAACATTATTCTACAAAATATGCGGTTAATCGGCTTGAACACAATGTTGCGGTTTATTTTTTATAAGTTTTATTTTTGCGTCAGATGCACATTGTAGTGCTACTTACACTCCAGAAAAATTGAGGGTATCTTTGACCAAATAAAAGTGCTAGATTTTTTTTAATATTATATTTGACATCAAAATTTTCCGTTAATCCGCTTGAACACAATGTTGCGGTTTATTTTTTATAAATTTTATTTTTGCGTCAGATGCACATTGTAGTGCTACATATACCTCAGAAAAATTGAGGGTATCTTTGACCAAATAAAAGTGCAAGATTTTTTTTAATATTATATTTGACTTCAAAATTTTCCGTTAATCGGCTTGAAAACAATGTTGCGGTTTATTTTATTTGAATTTTCTTTTTGCGTCAGATGAACATTGTAGTGCTACATACACCTTAGAAAAATTGAGGGTATCTTTGACCAAATAAAAGTGCTAGATTTTTTTTTAATATTATATTTTACTTCAAAATTTTCCGTTAATCGGCTTGAAAACAATGTTGCGGTTTATTTTATTTGAATTTTATTTTTGCGTCAGATGCACATTGTAGTGCTACATACACCTCAGAAAAATTGAGGGTATCTTTGACCAAATAAAAGTGCTAGATTTTTTTTTAATATTATATTTTACTTCAAAATTTTCCGTTAATCGGCTTGAAAACAATGTTGCGGTTTATTTTATTTGAATTTTATTTTTGCTTTAGATGCACATTGTAGTGCTACATACACCTCAGAAAAATTGAGGGTATCTTTGACCAAATAAAAGTGCTAGATTTTTTTTTAATATTATATTTGACTTCAAAATTTTCCGTTAATCGGCTTGAAAACAATGTTGCGGTTTATTTTATTTGAATTTTATTTTTGCTTTAGATGCACATTGTAGTGCTACATACACCTCAGAAAAATTGAGGGTATCTTTGACCAAATAAAAGTGATAGATTTTTTTTAATATTATATTTGACTTCAAAATTTTCCGTTAATCGGCTTGAAAACAATGTTGCGGTTTATTTTATTTGAATTTTCTTTTTGCGTCAGATGTACATTGTAGTGCTACATACACCTTAGAAAAATTGAGGGTATCTTTGACCAAATAAAAGTGCTAGATTTTTTTTTAATATTATATTTTACTTCAAAATTTTCCGTTAATCGGCTTGAAAACAATGTTGCGGTTTATTTTATTTGAATTTTATTTTTGCGTCAGATGCACATTAAAGTGCTACATACACCTCAGAAAAATTGAGGGTATCTTTGACCAAATAAAAGTGCTAGATTTTTTTTAATATTATATTTGACATTAAAATTTTCCGTTAATCCGCTTGAACACAATGTTGCGGTTTATTTTTTATAAATTTTATTTTTGCGTCAGATGCACATTGTAGTGCTACATACACCTCAGAAAAATTGAGGGTATCTTTGACCAAATAAAAGTGCTAGATTTTTTTTTAATATTATATTTGACCTCAAAATTTTCCGTTAATCGGCTTGAAAACAATGTTGCGGTTTATTTTATTTGAATTTTATTTTTGCTTTAGATGCACATTGTAGTGCTACATACACCTCAGAAAAATTGAGGGTATCTTTGACCAAATAAAAGTGCTAGATTTTTTTTAATATTATATTTGACATCAAAATTTTCCGTTAATCCGCTTGAACACAATGTTGTGGTTTATTTTTTATAAATTTTATTTTTGCGTCAGATGCACATTGTAGTGCTACATACACGTCAGAAAAATTGAGGGTATCTTTGACCAAATAAAAGTGCTAGATTTTTTTTAATATTATATTTGACATCAAAATTTTCCGTTAATCCGCTTGAACACAATGTTGCGGTTTATTTTTTATAAGTTTTATTTTTGCTTCAGATGCACATTGTAGTGCTACATACACTCCAGAAAAATTGAGGGTATCTTTGACCAAATAAAAGTGCTAGATTTTTTTTAATATTATATTTGACATCAAAATTTTCCGTTAATCCGCTTGAACACAATGTTGCGGTTTATTTTTTATAAATTTTATTTTTGCGTCAGATGCACATTGTAGTGCTACATACACCTCAGAAAAATTGAGGGTATCTTTGACCAAATAAAAGTGCTAGATTTTTTTTTAATATTATATTTTATTTCAAAATTTTCCGTTAATCGGCTTGAAAACAATGTTGCGGTTTATTTTATTTGAATTTTATTTTTGCGTCAGATGCACATTAAAGTGCTACATACACCTCAGAAAAATTGAGGGTATCTTTGACCAAATAAAAGTGCTAGATTTTTTTTTAATTTTATATTTGACTTCAAAATTTTCCGTTAATCGGCTTGAAAACAATGTTGCGGTTTATTTTATTTGAATTTTATTTTTGCTTCAGATGCACATTGTAGTGCTACATACACCTCAGAAAAATTGAGGGTATCTTTGACCAAATAAAAGTGCTAGATTTTTTTTAATATTATATTTGACATCAAAATTTTCCGTTAATCCGCTTGAACACAATGTTGCGGTTTATTTTTTATAAATTTTATTTTTGCGTCAGATGCACATTGTAGTGCTACATACACCTCAGAAAAATTGAGGGTATCTTTGATCAAATAAAAGTGCTAGATTTTTTTTTAATATTATATTTGACCTCAAAATTTTCCGTTAATCGGCTTGAAAACAATGTTGCGGTTTATTTTATTTGAATTTTATTTTTGCTTTAGATGCACATTGTAGTGCTACATACACCTCAGAAAAATTGAGGGTATCTTTGACCAAATAAAAGTGCTAGATTTTTTTTAATATTATATTTGACATCAAAATTTTCCGTTAATCCGCTTGAACACAATGTTGCGGTTTATTTTTTATAAATTTTATTTTTGCGTCAGATGCACATTGTAGTGCTACATACACGTCAGAAAAATTGAGGGTATCTTTGGCCAAATAAAAGTGCAGGATTTTTTTTTTAATATTACATTATTCTACAAAATATGCGGTTAATCGGCTTGAACACAATGTTGCGGTATATTTTTTATAAGTTTTATTTTTGCGTCAGATGCACATTGTAGTGCTACATATACCTCAGAAAAATTGAGGGTATCTTTGACCAAATAAAAGTGCAAGATTTTTTTTAATATTATATTTTACTTCAAAATTTTCCGTTATTCGGCTTGAAAACAATGTTGCGGTTTATTTTATTTGAATTTTATTTTTGCGTCAGATGCACATTAAAGTGCTACATACACCTCAGAAAAATTGAGGGTATCTTTGACCAAATAAAAGTGCTAGATTTTTTTTAATATTATATTTTACTTCAAAATTTTCCGTTAATCGGCTTGAAAACAATGTTGCGGTTTATTTTATTTGAATTTTATTTTTGCGTCAGATGCACATTAAAGTGCTACATACACCTCAGAAAAATTGAGGGTATCTTTGACCAAATAAAAGTGCTAGATTTTTTTTTAATATTATATTTTACTTCAAAATTTTCCGTTAATCGGCTTGAAAACAATGTTGCGGTTTATTTTATTTGAATTTTATTTTTGCGTCAGATGCACATTAAAGTGCTACATACACCTCAGAAAAATTGAGGGTATCTTTGACCAAATAAAAGTGCTAGATTTTTTTTAATATTATATTTGACATCAAAATTTTCCGTTAATCCGCTTGAACACAATGTTGCGGTTTATTTTTTATAAATTTTATTTTTGCGTCAGATGCACATTGTAGTGCTACATACACCTCAGAAAAATTGAGGGTATCTTTGACCAAATAAAAGTGCTAGATTTTTTTTTAATATTATATTTTATTTCAAAATTTTCCGTTAATCGGCTTGAAAACAATGTTGCGGTTTATTTTATTTGAATTTTATTTTTGCTTCAGATGCACATTGTAGTGCTACATACACCTCAGAAAAATTGAGGGTATCTTTGACCAAATAAAAGTGCTAGATTTTTTTTAATATTATATTTGACATCAAAATTTTCCGTTAATCCGCTTGAACACAATGTTGCGGTTTATTTTTTATAAATTTTATTTTTGCGTCAGATGCACATTGTAGTGCTACATACACCTCAGAAAAATTGAGGGTATCTTTGATCAAATAAAAGTGCTAGATTTTTTTTTAATATTATATTTGACATCAAAATTTTCCGTTAATCCGCTTGAACACAATGTTGCGGTTTATTTTTTATAAATTTTATTTTTGCGTCAGATGCACATTGTAGTGCTACATATACCTCAGAAAAATTGAGGGTATCTTTGACCAAATAAAAGTGCTAGATTTTTTTTTAATATTATATTTGACCTCAAAATTTTCCGTTAATCGGCTTGAAAACAATGTTGCGGTTTATTTTATTTGAATTTTATTTTTGCTTTAGATGCACATTGTAGTGCTACATACACCTCAGAAAAATTGAGGGTATCTTTGACCAAATAAAAGTGCTAGATTTTTTTTAATATTATATTTGACATCAAAATTTTCCGTTAATCCGCTTGAACACAATGTTGTGGTTTATTTTTTATAAATTTTATTTTTGCGTCAGATGCACATTGTAGTGCTACATACACGTCAGAAAAATTGAGGGTATCTTTGGCCAAATAAAAGTGCAGGATTTTTTTTTTAATATTACATTATTCTACAAAATATGCGGTTAATCGGCTTGAACACAATGTTGCGGTTTATTTTTTATAAGTTTTATTTTTGCGTCAGATGCACATTGTAGTGCTACTTACACTCCAGAAAAATTGAGGGTATCATTGACCAAATAAAAGTGCTAGATTTTTTTTAATATTATATTTGACATCAAAATTTTCCGTTAATCCGCTTGAACACAATGTTGCGGTTTATTTTTTATAAATTTTATTTTTGCGTCAGATGCACATTGTAGTGCTACATATACCTCAGAAAAATTGAGGGTATCTTTGACCAAATAAAAGTGCAAGATTTTTTTTAATATTATATTTGACTTCAAAATTTTCCGTTAATCGGCTTGAAAACAATGTTGCGGTTTATTTTATTTGAATTTTCTTTTTGCGTCAGATGCACATTGTAGTGCTACATACACCTTAGAAAAATTGAGGGTATCTTTGACCAAATAAAAGTGCTAGATTTTTTTTTAATATTATATTTTACTTCAAAATTTTCCGTTAATCGGCTTGAAAGCAATGTTGCGGTTTATTTTATTTGAATTTTATTTTTGCGTCAGATGCACATTGTAGTGCTACATACACCTCAGAAAAATTGAGGGTATCTTTGACCAAATAAAAGTGCTAGATTTTTTTTTAATATTATATTTTACTTCAAAATTTTCCGTTAATCGGCTTGAAAACAATGTTGCGGTTTATTTTATATGAATTTTATTTTTGCTTTAGATGCACATTGTAGTGCTACATACACCTCAGAAAAATTGAGGGTATCTTTGACCAAATAAAAGTGCTAGATTTTTTTTTAATATTATATTTGACTTCAAAATTTTCCGTTAATCGGCTTGAAAACAATGTTGCGGTTTATTTTATTTGAATTTTATTTTTGCTTTAGATGCACATTGTAGTGCTACATACACCTCAGAAAAATTGAGGGTATCTTTGACCAAATAAAAGTGCTAGATTTTTTTTTAATATTATATTTGACATCAAAATTTTCCGTTAATCCGCTTGAACACAATGTTGCGGTTTATTTTTTATAAATTTTATTTTTGCGTCAGATGCACATTGTAGTGCTACATACACCTCAGAAAAATTGAGGGTATCTTTGACCAAATAAAAGTGCTAGATTTTTTTTTAATATTATATTTTATTTCAAAATTTTCCGTTAATCGGCTTGAAAACAATGTTGCGGTTTATTTTATTTGAATTTTATTTTTGCGTCAGATGCACATTGTAGTGCTACATACACCTCAGAAAAATTGAGGGTATCTTTGACCAAATAAAAGTGCTAGATTTTTTTTAATATTATATTTGACATCAAAATTTTCCGTTAATCCGCTTGAACACAATGTTGCGGTTTATTTTTTATAAATTTTATTTTTGCGTCAGATGCACATTGTAGTGCTACATACACCTCAGAAAAATTGAGGGTATCTTTGACCAAATAAAAGTGCTAGATTTTTTTTTAATATTATATTTTACTTCAAAATTTTCCGTTAATCGGCTTGAAAACAATGTTGCGGTTTATTTTATTTGAATTTTATTTTTGCTTTAGATGCACATTGTAGTGCTACATACACCTCAGAAAAATTGAGGGTATCTTTGACCAAATAAAAGTGCTAGATTTTTTTTTAATATTATATTTGACATCAAAATTTTCCGTTAATCCGCTTGAACACAATGTTGCGGTTTATTTTTTATAAATTTTATTTTTGCGTCAGATGCACATTGTAGTGCTACATACACCTCAGAAAAATTGAGGGTATCTTTGACCAAATAAAAGTGCTAGATTTTTTTTTAATATTATATTTTATTTCAAAATTTTCCGTTAATCGGCTTGAAAACAATGTTGCGGTTTATTTTATTTGAATTTTATTTTTGCGTCAGATGCACATTAAAGTGCTACATACACCTCAGAAAAATTGAGGGTATCTTTGACCAAATAAAAGTGCTAGATTTTTTTTAATATTATATTTGACATCAAAATTTTCCGTTAATCCGCTTGAACACAATGTTGCGGTTTATTTTTTATAAATTTTATTTTTGCGTCAGATGCACATTGTAGTGCTACATACACTCCAGAAAAATTGAGGGTATCTTTGACCAAATAAAAGTGCTAGATTTTTTTTAATATTATATTTGACATCAAAATTTTCCGTTAATCCGCTTGAACACAATGTTGCGGTTTATTTTTTATAAATTTTATTTTTGCGTCAGATGCACATTGTAGTGCTACATACACCTCAGAAAAATTGAGGGTATCTTTGACCAAATAAAAGTGCTAGATTTTTTTTTAATATTATATTTTATTTCAAAATTTTCCGTTAATCGGCTTGAAAACAATGTTGCGGTTTATTTTATTTGAATTTTATTTTTGCGTCAGATGCACATTAAAGTGCTACATACACCTCAGAAAAATTGAGGGTATCTTTGACCAAATAAAAGTGCTAGATTTTTTTTTAATTTTATATTTGACTTCAAAATTTTCCGTTAATCGGCTTGAAAACAATGTTGCGGTTTATTTTATTTGAATTTTATTTTTGCTTCAGATGCACATTGTAGTGCTACATACACCTCAGAAAAATTGAGGGTATCTTTGACCAAATAAAAGTGCTAGATTTTTTTTAATATTATATTTGACATCAAAATTTTCCGTTAATCCGCTTGAACACAATGTTGCGGTTTATTTTTTATAAATTTTATTTTTGCGTCAGATGCACATTGTAGTGCTACATACACCTCAGAAAAATTGAGGGTATCTTTGATCAAATAAAAGTGCTAGATTTTTTTTTAATATTATATTTGACCTCAAAATTTTCCGTTAATCGGCTTGAAAACAATGTTGCGGTTTATTTTATTTGAATTTTATTTTTGCTTTAGATGCACATTGTAGTGCTACATACACCTCAGAAAAATTGAGGGTATCTTTGACCAAATAAAAGTGCTAGATTTTTTTTAATATTATATTTGACATCAAAATTTTCCGTTAATCCGCTTGAACACAATGTTGCGGTTTATTTTTTATAAATTTTATTTTTGCGTCAGATGCACATTGTAGTGCTACATACACGTCAGAAAAATTGAGGGTATCTTTGGCCAAATAAAAGTGCAGGATTTTTTTTTTAATATTACATTATTCTACAAAATATGCGGTTAATCGGCTTGAACACAATGTTGCGGTATATTTTTTATAAGTTTTATTTTTGCGTCAGATGCACATTGTAGTGCTACATATACCTCAGAAAAATTGAGGGTATCTTTGACCAAATAAAAGTGCAAGATTTTTTTTAATATTATATTTTACTTCAAAATTTTCCGTTATTCGGCTTGAAAACAATGTTGCGGTTTATTTTATTTGAATTTTATTTTTGCGTCAGATGCACATTAAAGTGCTACATACACCTCAGAAAAATTGAGGGTATCTTTGACCAAATAAAAGTGCTAGATTTTTTTTAATATTATATTTTACTTCAAAATTTTCCGTTAATCGGCTTGAAAACAATGTTGCGGTTTATTTTATTTGAATTTTATTTTTGCGTCAGATGCACATTAAAGTGCTACATACACCTCAGAAAAATTGAGGGTATCTTTGACCAAATAAAAGTGCTAGATTTTTTTTTAATATTATATTTTACTTCAAAATTTTCCGTTAATCGGCTTGAAAACAATGTTGCGGTTTATTTTATTTGAATTTTATTTTTGCGTCAGATGCACATTAAAGTGCTACATACACCTCAGAAAAATTGAGGGTATCTTTGACCAAATAAAAGTGCTAGATTTTTTTTAATATTATATTTGACATCAAAATTTTCCGTTAATCCGCTTGAACACAATGTTGCGGTTTATTTTTTATAAATTTTATTTTTGCGTCAGATGCACATTGTAGTGCTACATACACCTCAGAAAAATTGAGGGTATCTTTGACCAAATAAAAGTGCTAGATTTTTTTTTAATATTATATTTTATTTCAAAATTTTCCGTTAATCGGCTTGAAAACAATGTTGCGGTTTATTTTATTTGAATTTTATTTTTGCTTCAGATGCACATTGTAGTGCTACATACACCTCAGAAAAATTGAGGGTATCTTTGACCAAATAAAAGTGCTAGATTTTTTTTAATATTATATTTGACATCAAAATTTTCCGTTAATCCGCTTGAACACAATGTTGCGGTTTATTTTTTATAAATTTTATTTTTGCGTCAGATGCACATTGTAGTGCTACATACACCTCAGAAAAATTGAGGGTATCTTTGATCAAATAAAAGTGCTAGATTTTTTTTTAATATTATATTTGACATCAAAATTTTCCGTTAATCCGCTTGAACACAATGTTGCGGTTTATTTTTTATAAATTTTATTTTTGCGTCAGATGCACATTGTAGTGCTACATATACCTCAGAAAAATTGAGGGTATCTTTGACCAAATAAAAGTGCTAGATTTTTTTTTAATATTATATTTGACCTCAAAATTTTCCGTTAATCGGCTTGAAAACAATGTTGCGGTTTATTTTATTTGAATTTTATTTTTGCTTTAGATGCACATTGTAGTGCTACATACACCTCAGAAAAATTGAGGGTATCTTTGACCAAATAAAAGTGCTAGATTTTTTTTAATATTATATTTGACATCAAAATTTTCCGTTAATCCGCTTGAACACAATGTTGTGGTTTATTTTTTATAAATTTTATTTTTGCGTCAGATGCACATTGTAGTGCTACATACACGTCAGAAAAATTGAGGGTATCTTTGGCCAAATAAAAGTGCAGGATTTTTTTTTTAATATTACATTATTCTACAAAATATGCGGTTAATCGGCTTGAACACAATGTTGCGGTTTATTTTTTATAAGTTTTATTTTTGCGTCAGATGCACATTGTAGTGCTACTTACACTCCAGAAAAATTGAGGGTATCATTGACCAAATAAAAGTGCTAGATTTTTTTTAATATTATATTTGACATCAAAATTTTCCGTTAATCCGCTTGAACACAATGTTGCGGTTTATTTTTTATAAATTTTATTTTTGCGTCAGATGCACATTGTAGTGCTACATATACCTCAGAAAAATTGAGGGTATCTTTGACCAAATAAAAGTGCAAGATTTTTTTTAATATTATATTTGACTTCAAAATTTTCCGTTAATCGGCTTGAAAACAATGTTGCGGTTTATTTTATTTGAATTTTCTTTTTGCGTCAGATGTACATTGTAGTGCTACATACACCTTAGAAAAATTGAGGGTATCTTTGACCAAATAAAAGTGCTAGATTTTTTTTTAATATTATATTTTACTTCAAAATTTTCCGTTAATCGGCTTGAAAGCAATGTTGCGGTTTATTTTATTTGAATTTTATTTTTGCGTCAGATGCACATTGTAGTGCTACATACACCTCAGAAAAATTGAGGGTATCTTTGACCAAATAAAAGTGCTAGATTTTTTTTTAATATTATATTTTACTTCAAAATTTTCCGTTAATCGGCTTGAAAACAATGTTGCGGTTTATTTTATATGAATTTTATTTTTGCTTTAGATGCACATTGTAGTGCTACATACACCTCAGAAAAATTGAGGGTATCTTTGACCAAATAAAAGTGCTAGATTTTTTTTTAATATTATATTTGACTTCAAAATTTTCCGTTAATCGGCTTGAAAACAATGTTGCGGTTTATTTTATTTGAATTTTATTTTTGCTTTAGATGCACATTGTAGTGCTACATACACCTCAGAAAAATTGAGGGTATCTTTGACCAAATAAAAGTGCTAGATTTTTTTTTAATATTATATTTGACATCAAAATTTTCCGTTAATCCGCTTGAACACAATGTTGCGGTTTATTTTTTATAAATTTTATTTTTGCGTCAGATGCACATTGTAGTGCTACATACACCTCAGAAAAATTGAGGGTATCTTTGACCAAATAAAAGTGCTAGATTTTTTTTTAATATTATATTTTATTTCAAAATTTTCCGTTAATCGGCTTGAAAACAATGTTGCGGTTTATTTTATTTGAATTTTATTTTTGCGTCAGATGCACATTGTAGTGCTACATACACCTCAGAAAAATTGAGGGTATCTTTGACCAAATAAAAGTGCTAGATTTTTTTTAATATTATATTTGACATCAAAATTTTCCGTTAATCCGCTTGAACACAATGTTGCGGTTTATTTTTTATAAATTTTATTTTTGCGTCAGATGCACATTGTAGTGCTACATACACCTCAGAAAAATTGAGGGTATCTTTGACCAAATAAAAGTGCTAGATTTTTTTTTAATATTATATTTTACTTCAAAATTTTCCGTTAATCGGCTTGAAAACAATGTTGCGGTTTATTTTATTTGAATTTTATTTTTGCTTTAGATGCACATTGTAGTGCTACATACACCTCAGAAAAATTGAGGGTATCTTTGACCAAATAAAAGTGCTAGATTTTTTTTTAATATTATATTTGACATCAAAATTTTCCGTTAATCCGCTTGAACACAATGTTGCGGTTTATTTTTTATAAATTTTATTTTTGCGTCAGATGCACATTGTAGTGCTACATACACCTCAGAAAAATTGAGGGTATCTTTGACCAAATAAAAGTGCTAGATTTTTTTTTAATATTATATTTTATTTCAAAATTTTCCGTTAATCGGCTTGAAAACAATGTTGCGGTTTATTTTATTTGAATTTTATTTTTGCGTCAGATGCACATTAAAGTGCTACATACACCTCAGAAAAATTGAGGGTATCTTTGACCAAATAAAAGTGCTAGATTTTTTTTAATATTATATTTGACATCAAAATTTTCCGTTAATCCGCTTGAACACAATGTTGCGGTTTATTTTTTATAAATTTTATTTTTGCGTCAGATGCACATTGTAGTGCTACATACACCTCAGAAAAATTGAGGGTATCTTTGACCAAATAAAAGTGCTAGATTTTTTTTTAATATTATATTTTACTTCAAAATTTTCCGTTAATCGGCTTGAAAACAATGTTGCGGTTTATTTTATTTGAATTTTATTTTTGCTTTAGATGCACATTGTAGTGCTACATACACCTCAGAAAAATTGAGGGTATCTTTGACCAAATAAAAGTGCTAGATTTTTTTTTAATATTATATTTGACTTCAAAATTTTCCGTTAATCGGCTTGAAAACAATGTTGCGGTTTATTTTATTTGAATTTTATTTTTGCTTTAGATGCACATTGTAGTGCTACATACACCTCAGAAAAATTGAGGGTATCTTTGACCAAATAAAAGTGCTAGATTTTTTTTTAATATTATATTTGACATCAAAATTTTCCGTTAATCCGCTTGAACACAATGTTGCGGTTTATTTTTTATAAATTTTATTTTTGCGTTAGATGCACATTGTAGTGCTACATACACCTCAGAAAAATTGAGGGTATCTTTGACCAAATAAAAGTGCTAGATTTTTTTTTAATATTATATTTGACTTCAAAATTTTCCGTTAATCGGCTTGAAAACAATGTTGCGGTTTATTTTATTTGAAATTTATTTTTGCGTCAGATGCACATTGTAGTGCTACATACACCTCAGAAAAATTGAGGGTATCCTTGACCAAATAAAAGTGCTAGATTTTTTTTAATATTATATTTGACTTCAAAATTTTCCGTTCCGAGGGTATCTTTGGCCAAATAAAATATCGAGGTTTACTTTATTTATATTCAGTAAGTACGTAAAATATAAAAATATACTTCAGTGGGCATACACGCATGTGTAATGTTTTATTTAATTAGGTTATGTGTATCCGCAAACCTGCCGCTGTTTACCCTGAGGTATATCGAGGTTTACTTTATTTATTTTCAGTAAGTACGTAAATTATTAAAAAATGTGTGTGGGCATACCCGCATGTGTAATGCTTTATTTTATTAGTTTATGCGTATCCGCAAACCTGTCGATGGTTACCCTACATGGTGGGGTATAACGAGGATTACTTTATTTATATCCAGTTAGTACGTAAATTATTAAAAAAATGTGCATAGTGGGCATACACGCATGTGTAGTGCTTAATTTTATTAGGTTATGCGTTTCCGCAAACCTGTCGCTGATTACCCTTCATGGTGGTGTATTTATATTCAGTTAGTACGTAAATTATAAAAAATGTGCTTTATTTTACTAGGTTATGCGTTTCCGCAAACCTGTCGCTGGTTACCCCACATGGTGGTGTATTTATATCCAGTAAGTACTTAAATTATAATAAATTGTGCGTGGGCATACACGAATGTGTAGTGCTTTATTTTATTAGGTTTTGCGTTTCCGCAAACCTGTCGCTGGTTACCCCACATGGTGGTGTATTTATATTCAGTAAGTACTTAAATTATAAGAAAATGTGCGTGGGCATACACGAATGTGTAGTGCTTTATTTTATTAGGTTATCCGCAAATCTGTAGCTGGTTGCCCTACATGGTGGTGTATTTATATTCACTAAGTACGTATATTATAAAAAAAATGTGCGTGGGCATACATGCATATGTAGTGCATAATTTTCTTAGGTTATGCGTTTTCGCAAACCTGTCGCTGGTTACCCTACATGCTGGTGTATTTATATTCACTAAGTACGTTTATTAAAAAAAAATGTGCGTGGGCATACACGCATGTGTAGTCCTTTATTTTATTAGGTTATGCGTTTCCGCAAACCTGTCGCTGGTTCCCATATATGGTGGTGAATTTATATTCAGTAAGTATGTAAATTATAAAAAAATGTGCGTGGGCATACACGCCTGTGTAGTGCTTAATTTTATTAGGTTATGCGTTTCCGCAAACCTGTCGCTGATTACCCTTCATGGTGGTGTATTTATATTCAGTTAGTACGTAAATTATAAAAAATGTGCGTGGGCATACACGCATTTGTAGTGCTTTATTTTATTAGGTTATGCGTTTCCTCAAACCTGTCGCTGGTTACCCCACATGGTGGTGTATGTATATTCAGTAAGTACTTAAATTATAATAAAATGTGCGTGGGCATACACGAATGTGTAGTGCTTTATTTTATTAGGTTATGCGTTTCCGCAAACCTGTCGCTGGTTACCCCACATGGTGGTGTATTTATATTCAGTAAGTACTTAAATTCTAATAAAATGTGCGTGGGCATACACGAATGTGTAGTGCTTTATTTTATTAGGTTATCCGCAAATCTGTCGCTGGTTACCCTACATGGTGGTGTATTTATATTCACTAAGTACGTATATTATAAAAAAATGTGCGTGGGCATACATGCATGTGTAGTGCATAATTTTCTTAGGTTATGCGTTTTCGCAAACCTGTCGCTGGTTACCCTACATGGTGGTGTATTTATATTCACTAAGTACGTTTATTATAAATAAAATGTGCGTGGGCATACACGCATGTGTAGTCCTTTATTTTATTAGGTTATGCGTTTCCGCAAACCTGTCGCTGATACCCCACATGGTGGTGTATTTATATTCAGTAAGTACTTAAATTATAAGAAAATGTGCGTGGGCATACACGAATGTGTAGTGCTTTATTTTATTAGGTTATCCGCAAATCTGTAGCTGGTTGCCCTACATGGTGGTGTATTTATATTCACTAAGTACGTATATTATAAAAAAAATGTGCGTGGGCATACATGCATGTGTAGTGCATAATTTTCTTAGGTTATGCGTTTTCGCAAACCTGTCGCTGGTTACCCTACATGCTGGTGTATTTATATTCACTAAGTACGTTTATTAAAAAAAAATGTGCGTGGGCATACACGCATGTGTAGTCCTTTATTTTATTAGGTTATGCGTTTCCGCAAACCTGTCGCTGGTTCCCATATATGGTGGTGAATTTATATTCAGTAAGTATGTAAATTATAAAAAAATGTGCGTGGGCATACACGCCTGTGTAGTGCTTAATTTTATTAGGTTATGCGTTTCCGCAAACCTGTCGCTGATTACCCTTCATGGTGGTGTATTTATATTCAGTTAGTACGTAAATTATAAAAAATGTGCGTGGGCATACACGCATTTGTAGTGCTTTATTTTATTAGGTTATGCGTTTCCTCAAACCTGTCGCTGGTTACCCCACATGGTGGTGTATGTATATTCAGTAAGTACTTAAATTATAATAAAATGTGCGTGGGCATACACGAATGTGTAGTGCTTTATTTTATTAGGTTATGCGTTTCCGCAAACCTGTCGCTGGTTACCCCACATGGTGGTGTATTTATATTCAGTAAGTACTTAAATTCTAATAAAATGTGCGTGGGCATACACGAATGTGTAGTGCTTTATTTTATTAGGTTATCCGCAAATCTGTCGCTGGTTACCCTACATGGTGGTGTATTTATATTCACTAAGTACGTATATTATAAAAAAATGTGCGTGGGCATACATGCATGTGTAGTGCATAATTTTCTTAGGTTATGCGTTTTCGCAAACCTGTCGCTGGTTACCCTACATGGTGGTGTATTTATATTCACTAAGTACGTTTATTATAAAAAAAAATGTGCGTGGGCATACACGCATGTGTAGTCCTTTATTTTATTAGGTTATACGTTTCCGCAAACCTGTCGCTGGTTCCCATATATGGTGGTGAATTTATATTCAGTAAGTATGTAAATTATAAAAAAATGTGCGTGGGCATACACGCCTGTGTAGTGCTTAATTTTATTAGGTTATGCGTTTCCGCAAACCTGTCGCTGATTACCCTTCATGGTGGTGTATTTATATTCAGTTAGTACGTAAATTATAAAAAATGTGCGTGGGCATACACGCATTTGTAGTGCTTTATTTTATTAGGTTATGCGTTTCCTCAAACCTGTCGCTGGTTACCCCACATGGTGGTGTATGTATATTCAGTAAGTACTTAAATTATAATAAAATGTGCGTGGGCATACACGAATGTGTAGTGCTTTATTTTATTAGGTTATCCGCAAATCTGTCGCTGGTTACCCTACATGGTGGTGTATTTATATTCACTAAGTACGTAAATTATAAAAAAAATGTGCGTGGGCATACATGCATGTGTAGTGCATAATTTTCTTAGGTTATGCGTTTTCGCAAACCTGTCGCTGGTTACCCTACATGGTGGTGTATTTATATTCACTAAGTACGTTTATTATAAATAAAATGTGCGTGGGCATACACGCATGTGTAGTCCTTTATTTTATTAGGTTATGCGTTTCCGCAAACCTGTCGCTGATACCCTACATGATGGTGTATTTATATTTAGTAAGTACGTAGATTATAAAATAATGTATGTGGGTATACACGCATGTGTAATGCTTTATATTATTAGGTTATGCGTTTCCGCAAACCTGTCGCTGGTTACCCTATATGGTGGGGTATAACGACGTTTACTTTATTTATATTCAGATTATTTTCAATTTTTTTCCGTTTATTTTATCGTTCATTAATGCATAAATAAGTAAATAATTAAAAAAAACTAGTTAATGCATAAATAAATAAATAAACAAGCAATTAAAACTACAAATAAAATATATATAATAAATAAATAAATAAATAAAAAATATTTTTTCCTTGGGTTATCACTATTGTATCCTGACCATTGATCCGTTAGTTCATTCCGTTAGAACGTTCGAAACTTCAGCCACATATTTTTGAGATATTTTTTTACGTAGAAACTGAAATGTCAGAAATATTTAAGAATTTTCGATTCAAATTGCGTGGTTTCAGAAAAAAATGAATTATTTTTGATGAAATTCCATTTTTCGAGCTTCAAGAATTAAATACCTACCTATGTTCCGTATGAAATTGGAGAAAAAAATTCATTTACGCGTTTTTTTTTCTAATTTTGAATATATTTTGAGTAGATACTATTTAACTATTGCGTGAAAATGATCTGTAGTTATTTTCCAACTGTTGATTTGTTTAAGAGAATTTATTTCTTTTAACATATCGACAAAGTATCAAGCCAAGTTATGTATGCCAGGTTTAATTTTTTCACGATTTTTGTCATCTTCGAAATAAAAAAAAAAACAACAAACATTTATACTCAGAATTTCGAATTTTTGTTTCAGTCAGAGGTTATCAACTTTTGAATTTTAACTATATTTTTCCATCTCGAGAATCATAGAACGCTGAAAATTGGTATTTATATTGAAAATACAAAATCTCAAATCAGTTATTTCAAAACATTTTTTATGAAGAAAAAAATATTTTTTATGAAATATTTAGGTGATTAACTGTCTAAATTTCCATTTTTTAAATATCAAAAAACTTAGAAATACATCAACCAGATAATTTAATTTTCTATAAAGTAGTTGTATGTAACACATGAGATCCGACTTTCGATGGCGATAGAGTGTATAATTGAAGAGTACGTACCAAACTATAGGTAAACACGTAATCACAAATTTTTTTTTTTATTCAAAACATGTAGGTATGTATATCAGCCCCACCGAAGCCCTGCCAATTTTGACAGGCTTAACCCCCCTTGATCTTGAAATTCAACGTAGAGGTGCTATTTTCAATTTATTGCGAGGCCGTCCTTCTGTCGTCGGTGACACTTCTTTTCACCCCCTGAAAGTCGAATGTCTCGAAGCTCAATTAAGAGAAACGTGAGCGACACTCTACTAAACATTTGGCAAAACCGCTGGACGACCTGTCTAGTTGGTAGAGTTACCTTTTTATTTTTTCCTGACGTGAGGCCGCGACTGAAATCTCCTTGGGTTGTCCCAGACTTTTGGACTTCTCAATTTCTCACAGGACACGGTAACTTTAAAAGCTATCTCCATCGCTTCAACATTGCTCTCTCTTCCTCATGTCAGTTTTGTCAATGTCCGGACCCAACTTCGGATCACATCCTTTGGGAGTGTTCCCACCCAATTGTGTCCTCTTACAGATCGGAGCTCCTCGTTGCTGTCCGTGGGCCTCTTCAAGGTCCCATTGGACATGCGGACTTAGTGATCTCGAAGAACAATTACAAAGCCTTCAAACGATTTTGCCATAGATACGGTGCCTTATTATCCGAAGATTCTCACTGACTTTTCTGTTTCCAGAGATCTTGGTCACTTCTCTGATGCCCTATATATATATGGATCTGAAGTCGCCGACAGTCCGCAAGTGTGAATCTCAATTCGCACTTGTTGATTGTTCTTTTTGCACCATGGTGCCGAGATTGCTAATCTAGAGGGCTCCATGAGCTACTCTTCGTGCCATGCATTGTTTTTTTTGTCATTCATTCTAGCGTTCTGCGAAGGGGCCGTTGACAGTCCCCATATGCGGAGCGGGTGGTGGTGGGAGTAGCGATATGTATATCGGGATAGGATAGTATGGATGTCAGTCCTTTTTCCCTACCCAGAATATGTAAACAGCATGATGGTATGTATGCATGTTTGGAGATTAATTTTCAAACTATTGAGTTCCCGTAGATATTGTGTACGTAGTGTATAGGTACTGCCTTACAAATTATGTAAAACGATGTCGTCACTAAGTTAATAATTGTTAAAAAAAGTTGAAGATTATTATAAAAATATACAGAACTTTCACTAATAAGGGAAAATTTCATTAATAAGGGAACTCAATAAAAATGCATTATTGGTGAACGTTGCACAATCGCATAAAGTGATCACATAAACCAGCCGATGACAGGTCGTAAGCTTTGTAGGTGCCTTGAGTTCCTGGTTCTTCTATAATTTTCCAACTTCGTCTCTGTTGAGATGTTTAAAAGTTCGTCAAAAAAAATAAATACTAAAATAAAATCCTATTTCATATTGGCAGTTTAAATGTCAATCTAGTTTGATGGTGTCTTCTCAAACAACTGTTTGGACATTTGAATACAAATTCATTAAGTCAGATGGATGATAAAGTAGTTGGGGTCTAGGGTCCCATTTGTTTTGTGTATTAGAATATCTGAAGCGCCTAGTTGCAAAATCCCCTAAGATGGTTTTTCATATATTTTGAGGTAAGGATATGGAAAAATTCTGGATAGAATGATCAACATATCATCATCATCATCTGTGGCTCCACAACCCAGGTCGGGTCTTAGCCTCCTGCAGAGCCCGCCTCCATTGACGCATTGCGCCAGTTATGGACGCCGATGCTGTTCGCATCCTTCACATCACCACTCCGTCCAGCCATCGAAGCTTCGGCCTTCCAACTTTTCTTCGTCCCCCCGGTGCACCATTCATGATCCGTCTTGGGACGTCCTCCTCGCTCATTCTTTGGACGTGTCCAGCCCATCTGAGTCTTCCTATTCTTATTTCTGTCACTATGGTTGCCTCCTTGTACAGATCATACAATTCGTAGTTGTGCCTGATACGCCACTCTCCATTGTCACAAGTCGGGCCGTAGATCCTCCTCAGCACCTTCCTCTCAAAAATTTCAAAAAAATGATCAACATATAACTTCCTAAATCTCTTTATTTTTCGATGTTTTTAAAACTAAATGTCTCACAAAACAGGAATGTGATGAAATTCATTGTTTGGGATTCAATGACTGAAAGTGACTTTTAAAATAATTAAACTTTATATCTTTTTCTCCCTTGGTAAATCTCAACTCTTTGTCTGTGCTGACTGTTGGGGTGAGCTCTCCTCCTCCTCAACTTAAATTACAGGTCTTTCTGTATTGTATTATGTCACCTAGGCCATGCCTCTGCTATTGGTTTCGTCTGCACGATCCAGGAATTCTTTGGTCTTCCTCTGAATGTATGTAAGTTGAGGAAGATACATTGAGATTGCTTGGTTTACCATGTGATCTGGCGGTCTATGTTCACCGTACCCATACCATGTCAACTGTCTTTCTTCAATCTTACTATGTAGGTATATCAGTAACGCAAAGGCTTCCAAGAATGCTTCCTTATTTTTATTTTGTCCCGTAAGGACACTCCAGCCGCCCATCTTAGCAAACGCATTTCAGCATTTTCCAGTTGCCTAGAGTTGTACATTGTCCAGCATTCGGAGCCATAGTGGAGTGCCGTTCTGACGATTGTATGGTACACTTTTCCTTTCAACTTTGCTGGCCTTTTTGGATGGCATAGGACTTCCGATATTGATATAAATGTCATCCATCCCACTCTTATTCTGTGGTTTAGGTACATCTGCTGCACATCCTGTATTTTGATGGATGAGTGACCCAATATGTTTGAAGGAATTACAATTGAGTAATGTCTTCCCATACATTTGGATTTTAAATACAAAGTAAACTGTATATATTATTTTTTATAAATTTTTGGTAATGATAACAATTGCTATAAAAAGTTCTCATGGTTCTAATAAAATTTCTCATTATCACAATTAATCCTAAGCCATAACTTAAGCCGATATTATTAATTGATGAATATTTCTGGTGATCTAAAAGTAATTTTAAGGAGTTTTGCAACTAGGAGCTTCATCTATAGCCTGTACGTAGTTGGTACCTACCCATCCTCTTGTGTGTCCTTAGTCATTTCGTCTTTGAAGATTTGATCAATGGGATGAGATGAGGATGAGATAGTAGATGTACGAGTGTACGAATGTATGTAGGTAGGAGGGGTCGCGCGTATCGGTCAAGTTTCAATTAGTGTTCCTATATCTCGTCACGTACCGGTCACTAATGCTTTCAGTAATGTGATAGACCCTTTACTTTACTCGCACAAGCTAAGACCCAATCTAGTTATGCTAACGAGGAACGATGGACTCTGCGTCATTTTGCTTCTCAATATGCTACCACTTTAATAAATCTGTTTTAGAATATTGTACATTTTGTCGTACATTCTCTTCTTCTTCTTGTGTCTCTCCTTATGGAAATATGCTGTGGAAAATTAAATATAACTTATTTCTGAACTATCGTTTAAAATCTAAGCTCTGAACTAATTCTAACAAAAATATTAATTTCCTATATACAATTTTATGCATAGAATAAGAAGTATATTATTTAGTTAAATTCAAATCATACATGGGCACATACACACAAACGTACCTATACTCAAGCTCTTCTTTATTTAATTTTATTTTAACTTTCTATCGTTTGGGAGAGTGTTGAAGAATTTAGTACCGAGATTAATGTATTGATGTTATGCAATTGTTTTATTATAGCGTTGAACTAATATATTTCCGACTACATTTAATCTTTGGCTACGAACTCTCGTTATTTCATCTGTGATTTCGTTAAAAATCTGTAGCAAGGATGTTACAATTATTCAGGATCATATCAAATGCGCTGATAGCTCAGTTCTGTGTTGCGCTATGATACAATGTAAACAATAATGTTTTCATTAAATGTGTTTGTACCAATTAAAACGAGTATACGACTATGACGAAAAGTTATTTTAAGTGAATAAACAAGAAAATATGAAATGATGAGATTATGTATTTGACCTTGAATTTGTATGTATGTCTGAGGGATCAGTTTTAGATTCTGTTGATGATTCTGATGAAGCTGTTGGAACTACTTACATATTGTGTTTAATATGGAATACTGTCAATGTCGTACCGTCCTCCGATTTTGATTGATTATGTAGGTAACAACTCGATTGCATTGTTAATTCATTAATACCATCATTACATATGCCATAATATGGGGTAATCAACGTCAGGTGTGCGGGTGTCTATTATATTATAAAATAAAGCACGACACATGTATCTATCCCCATACGTCAGTCTTGTCTCACCTAAAAAGTCAATATTCAGGATTGGTGGTAAACCTTATTGCTGAATGTGAGATATCATTTTGCTTGTTGTATTTTCGACTGCCGACTCTTACGGGACACCCGAAATCGATGATTATAATATAAAAGAAGGAAGCACTATTTTAAGCCGGTGCCTCACAGCAAGATTGTATTGTGATTGTGATCTTAAATATAAAATACACACAGACCAAGAATCGATCCTTATTCTTTGGATATACCAGACATAAAGTTCTCTTTTGAAACATGATAAAGAAATACGATTTCAAATAAAAAATAAAACTGATTTTATAAAAGACCATTTAAAATATACATAATAAAGCGAGAGACACTGGATTGTTGGAAGAAATTGCCATATGACAATTAACTCGCTACTTGCGCAGGGTGCAAGGAAGTGTTTATTATGAAACTATGAAACTAAAACCATGTTTGAAAAATATATATTATTCATATTAAATATTTGTTTAAGAATTTATTTATACAAGTATAATAATATCTGATGTAGGTACAATGTAAGTTGATAAAGTAGTAAATAAAATGTATAATACTATGTATAATTTAGTTAAAAGCTTAAGTCATCAGTGTATGTATAATATTTATTTTAATTTGTTGATTAGGCTACTCTATAATTAGGCTATGCCTATCCCAGAGTAGCGTTATGTATATCAGTTATATTATTTTTTATGTTTTAAGTTGCAGGATTAACTAAAACGTAAAGTTTCATAAATTTTTAAAAATAAATCTGTGTATTCATCCGTCCGATTAACAGATGTATTGTTCTAGAATGAAATACAGCAAAAGGACAAATAATATCCAATTTCTTGACGGGATAACACAAGGTAGAGAGCTTCATAGTTACAATAAATTACTGATAAATTTGATTATTCAAAATGGATTTCCATAGTTATATTATTTTCCGAATCTGAATTATTTATAGGAACAGTAAAGATGAAAAATGCATATAAAACAGTTGTCTTTTTAAACATACCTACTTACTAAATGTTTAAACAAGTTTCTCCACTACTATGGAATAGTGGAGAGTCATGATTTGACAATTTTTAAGAGTATTTTTTTTACATCAATTTCTCAATGGGTACCATGTAGAGAGTGCATACTTTGAGTTTCGCTGTGATGTTTTTGTGTGTATGCCGTATCCTGTATGCCGTACACAAATATGATAATTTGTGTCCTCTGTACAGATCAAACTAAAGTGCCTATGAACTTAATATTAATACCATTAGTGTGAAGTACATAAACTTATAGCTGATTAGTTTTCCATAGATAACGAAATTTAAGATATTTGAATTTTGTTTAAACTATTTATACAATATACTAATATTCTTCAAAAAACTGCATTCAAAGTAGGCCAACGTTAAAAGAAAAAACACACAACCGTTTGAAATATTATGTTCATAATAATAGATTTTTGTATGAAAAATATATAAAACAAGAGATTTTTTTATGTTTGACAATGTTCAGTTATTTGATTTCATATTGATATTAGAGTGTAATATTAGCAGGGAAGCTTCATTGTGTAGTGGAGAGTTTAGCGTTGGCCACAACCCACTTGTTTTTGTAATATATATGTGAACTTTTCAGATGTTTTATAGACATAATATGTATATGACTACCCGATTGACATGTTTATCATTCATTTTAATATTTCATTATTATTATTCAATAATCGTTAGATGTAATTGAATTAAGGATAATAATATCCTGTTAAAGTCACGTAAACAGTTTGAAATTAAAGGTTAATAGTGTTTTTATTGTATTTATTAATATAATAGGCAATAATCTACGCCAACACAATGACATTAAAACTGACGATGTTATTTTCTTCTGATAATTCGGAATCACGTTAAGTTGTAAGAAATATTTATTTGGATATAATATTCCATTGTTATGTGTTGTGTAATGGACTCTCTGGCTGTAAGTTATATTATTTGGATATAATATTCCATTGTTATGTGTTGTGTAATGGACTCTCTGGCTGTAAGTTATATTATTTGGATATAATATTCCATTGTTATGTGTTGTGTAATGGACTCTCTGGCTGTAAGTTATATTATTTGGATATAATATTCCATTGTTATGTGTTGTGTAATGGACTCTCTGGCTGTAAGTTATATTATTTGGATATAATATTCCATTGTTATGTGTTGTGTAATGGACTCTCTGGCTGTAAGTTATATTATTTGGATATAATATTCCATTGTTATGTGTTGTGTAATGGACTCTCTGGCTGTAAGTTATATTATTTGGATATAATATTCCATTGTTATGTGTTGTGTAATGGACTCTCTGGCTGTAAGTTATATTATTTGGATATAATATTCCATTGTTATGTGTTGTGTAATGGACTCTCTGGCTGTAAGTTATATTATTTGGATATAATATTCCATTGTTATGTGTTGTGTAATGGACTCTCAGGCTGTAAGTTATATTATTTCAGGTGGGATTTATGTGAGATCGTAAAAGACAAATTTAAAACGAAATTAACTTCTGTTCAAGGTGAAAGTAAAAGTCGGAGGAATAAGTCATGAATTGTTCCTTAGTAATCATATTCTTAGTCACAATATTACCAAATAAAATCAATAAAAAACCAATGAAATGTGTTTATTTTTAGTTCTTATTTAATTTGGTTAGTAGAGTTTTTTTCCGTAAAATAGAATATTTTTTCTTAATCAATATTTTTAATAATGTACCTTCATAAGATTTTATACTAGAACAAATAATCAAATGAGTTTTATTTATTTTCTGGTTGGTTGGAAGAAATTTTCTTATGGCAAAAAAAGCTCGCCAGTGTGCAATGTGTTTGATTTTTTACAAAATGATGAATGAGTTAATTATATTTTAACAAAAAGGAAACAGATAAACATTTTATAAATTAATTTCTAAAAGATGTTTTTAAGAAAACGATACCTGAAACGATGCATCTTGGAAAAAATAGGATTGATAAAATAACTTAATAAAGGATGGTGAACGTTTTGCTACAACATGTGAATGGCTACGCCAGACAATGGTGAAGGTTTTTAAATTTGTGTTTTACAATTACTGTCAAAAGCTATTAATTTTTAACCGACTTCAAAAATGGAGATGATTTTTTGATTTCTTTGACTTATGTTCAGCGACAACTTTTTACCACGTTGTGCGATTTTGATGATTATTTTTTTATGGTAATTACTCGATAGATCGTAGGTTTGTTTGTGTTTGCCGTCAACTTCAAAATGTGATTTGCTGTAAATAAAAAAATTGCAACCTATGCGTTTTGTAGTCATATATGTTGTGTAAGATGTTAGGCAACTATTTTTAATTTTTAGTGCATATTAATCGTTTTTATTTTTTATGTTTTCATTGAAGCTGTTTTATATTATAAGATATAGATAGCATAAAATATGTTCAAAACGCCAAGTTTAAATTACGAGTATTTTCAAAATGCTACGAATATAAATTTGTGCAACGAATTCTAAAATATTTATACAAATACAAATCAATAAATCAAGGCAAATTATACAAATAGTGGTAAAGTATTTATAGAATAAGATAAATTAATAATAAAGTTATTAAAAAAACATAAAAAGTAGTGCTTCATTTCTTTTGAGTTATAAGCAAGATAAACGACTTGTTGGTATTAAAAATACTTAGCGGTTTCTTTGGTTTGAACAAAAATTTTCTTCCGGATATCTTAGCTGTAATATATTATTATGTTGAAGATTGGTTTAGGAGCAAGTTTAATACTGGATTACACAAAGTACTGATAAGAAAGGAAGAAATATCTACTTTAGAAATTTGGCAAAACTCTTGAGCCGACAAATAAAGCAATTGCTTTAGTTAAGCCGGCGTCTCTTTATCGCCAAGTAAGCGCGGACATATCCTATAGAGGAAATGGAAGAGCGATGGGTTTCATTACGTATCTCAACACAATCGATAAATTCCAAGTATCTCGCTCGATTTTCTCAAATACAAATCACCATTCGGTGCGCGGCAAACCGACGGTATCAATTCAATTTGCCATGCGGATCTCATCGTATCTAGTTCACAATACACAATGTCTTCTGCTCTGTTCTCTTCTCTTATGTTATCCTACTTCTGTCACTGTGTAGAATTTTCACAAAGTAGACAGATGCTTCTAAAATGGGAGAATGCATTTGTACACCATAGCGATATAAATTTTCGCCTCTTGACATGTGAATCCTACGAAAGATTTACAAAGTAATATTGCTTAACGATGCGATAAAAATGAAGGAACTAGAACTTAATTGTTCGTCGATATGTTGACTGAGTTTCATAAAAAACAGTCTGAATTGTATATTGTTTGTCTCGGTACAATATTTTGACATACCTATACTTACATGATTATAATGAAAAATAATATATAAAAATAAAAAAACTATACAAAAATTTAACAACATTAAATTTAAATTACGAGAATGCCAATAACAATATTATAAATATAAATGACGACCTTCTTAATTCGTGGCTAAATAAAATAATTCATTCTGTACATCCAAAATTTCTCAACCAATCTTATGTTGACAAAATTTGGTCAAACAAATGGTTGAGTATTGGTGATTTGGACGCGGATTTAGAAGGTTTTATAATAGCGATTCAGGATAGAGTAATAAAAACTAAAAATTATCAAAAATATATAATAAAAGACATAAATGTAGTAGATGATAGTTGTAGGAAATGTTTGGCTCTTCCGGAAACAATCGAGCATATAATATCGGGCTGTTCTTTTCTCGCGCAATCAGAATATACATTTAGACATAACCAAGTAGCAACAATAATACATCAAAATTTAGCTATTAAATATAAATTAACTGACGCGATAAACATAAAACCATATTATGAATATGATCCGATTTCATTTTTAGAAAATAATAATATTTCGCTTTATTACGATAAAACAATATTAACTGACCGGTCAATTCAACATAACAGACTCGATTTAATAATACATGATAAAATTAAAAAAATAACATATATTTGCGACGTGGCTATTCCAAATTCTAGCAATATTATAAAAACTTTTGATGAAAAAATTAGAAAATACACCGCTTTAGGTAACGAGATTAAAAGACTTTGGCATTCTCGTAAAATAATAATATTACCGTTCATTATTTCAGCCACTGGCATTATTCCAAAATCGTTAATCCGTAATTTAGAAATTATAGATTTATCGAAAAATTTAATAATAAAAATGCAAAAAACGGTAATTATGAATACATGTAGAATCGTTAAAGATTTTTTAAACGTTAATATTAGGGAATCAGTAGAGTTGTTAGGTAGTATAGAGACCTCCTCAGAGCCTAATCTTTTGATATGTTAAGTATCTGGATGGGTGAACTATTCCCAATTGAAAGCTTGATGATGCGTTTGTTGCATTTTATTTTGCTCTTTTAAATAAATTACAATTTTCGCATTATACATACATACCATCACGCCATGTCCCTTGCGGGGTAGGCAGAGAGAACCGAACGCCACATTTTTCTATCCTGGCACGCATCCCTCGCCTCGTCCACATTCATGCATCGTCTCATACATGTTCGTCTATTGCTCACACTTCTAACATTTCCGTCTTTCAAAATTTCGTTCACATGGTCGTGCCATCCCTTTCTTGGGCGTCCCCGACCTCTCATTCCATTCCTTTCCGCTCTGTATATTTTCTTCGTCAGGCGCTCCTCATTCATTCTCCCCATGTGACCAAACCATCTCAATGTGTTCACTTTCATTCTAGTAATGACATCTTTCTTAATACTACATTCTTTCCTTATATCCTCGTTTCTTACCCGGTCATACATCGTTCTATTACAAATCCTTCTTAACTACTTTCATGCGTCTTCTGCCATGTCCAGGTTTCACTTGCATACGTCAGGGTTGGCACTACGATGGCGTTATGAATGGCAACTTTGGCATCCTTTGATATGTTGCGATCATTCATAATTGGTCTCAGTGCTCCATTCACTCTGTTTCCTGCCATAACTCTTCTTTCGATCTCTTTATCGAGTCGTCCGTTCCGTTGAAATATGCTTCCTAAGTATACATATTCGTCGACTTGCTCAAGCCATTCGTTCTCTACTCTTATTTTACACGCTGTTCTGCTTTCACTCTTTTCAAAGACCATTGTCTTTGATTTGCTGGCATTCATTCTAAGTCCATTCTCTATACATCCTTCATATACCATACTTACAAGATACTGTAACTCTTCCATACTTTCTGCTAAAAGAACTTTATCGTCTGCATACATCAAATCTCGCACCATTACAGTACTCAATTTCAGACCCTTGCTTTCATCCTTAAGGGCTCTAATGCAGAAATCAATGTACAAGTTAAAGAGCCATGGAGATAGCACGCACCCTTGTCTAACGCCATTATTTATAGAAAACCACGCTGTCACTGTGTCGTTGACACGAACACATGCTTCGCTGTTCTCATATAATGACGCGATTGCGCGTATCAGTTTGCTCTTCACTCCATACACTGCTAGTATATCCCATAATTTTTCTCTAACAACTTTATCATACGCCTTTTCTAGGTCTATGAAGGCACAGAAAATTTTCTGATTTTTATCCAGAACCTTTTCTGTGACCGTGCGCAGAGAAAAAAATTGGTCTATACATCCTCTGCCGCCCACAAACGCACCTTGGACATCCCATATCTTGCTTTCTGTAATCTTTCGCACTCTTTGATCCAGGATCCTTGCATACATCTTACCAACTGAGCTTAGCAAACTTATGGCTCTATAGTTTTTGCAGTCGAGCTTCGATCCTTTACCTTTATACAAAGGTACCACGACTGCATTTCTCCAGTCTGAGGGAGTGTGTTCTTCTTCCCAACATTTGTTGAAAAGAGAGAGACACCACTCCAACGTCTGTTCGCCACCATATTTTATAAGTTCAGCTGATACACTGTCATACCCGGCAGCTTTCCCCGCTTTCGCGTGTTTTACTGCTTCAAACACTTCTTCTTGCGTTATTTCATCCTTATCACTTTCGCTTACATGCCATATTCTCTGACTCACGTCCCCACTTACTCCGCTATCATACAGTTCCTTGAAATATTCTTTCCATCGTTCTTTCACGCCGTCTTCGTCCATAATTATTTTTCCATCTTTATCATTTATTCCTTTCGAAGCTTTCACAGTTCCATTTTTTCTTTTTGCTACGCCTTTCCAGAACATTTTCATGTTTCCAGGAAAGTCGTTGGCTATTTTCAGGCTTTCTTTCTCTTTTATACCATCTTTTTCCCTTTTTACTGTGTCTTTGACTACCTTCTTGCACACTTTATAATTCTCTTTTGCTCTTTCTTCATTATTCGATCCTTTCGCGGCTATTAATGCCATCCATGCTTTCTTCTTTTCACCCACAACTATCTTAACTCTCTCACTCCACCATGCATCGCCTTTCATTCCACCTCTTTTAGCAATACCACATACCTTTTTCGCTGTCTTACATACGGTCTCTTTCAGTGTCGTCCATGCTTCCTCGATATTTTCACTCCTGTGTATTGCTCTAAGAAGTTCGCTTTCCGTATCAATTTTCGCATTGATCTGCTAATTCTTTTGAGGAAGTGTATAATGGTAATAATAATAATTGAGTGTTATTATTTGTAGTGCTTAATTGTTATTAATATCATTAGTAAATCGGCCAGCGCCGCAAAAAAAAAAAAATACAAAAGAAACAAATCAAAATTCTATCTTATGAAATGGATCTTGAATGAAAAAAATTAGTGATGAAATAAGTGTATCTACTATTACACTGATGAACTGGTTGTAATATTAAACCAACCTATTTTATTTCTTTGCACATTTTGATGAGTACCTAGATATAGATATTACCTAAATATTTTTTGAAAAATTCGTTTTATGTGATAATATATGCCATTTTGCAACAGTATGCTAAGTAGATTTTGGTATAAAAAATCCGTCTTTTAAAAGATCCCAAAAGAGTTATTTTCTCTTTTAACAATATTTCATATGCATTTGTTTCATTGTAATATCTATCTATCTTTCCATGGGCGCCGAGTGTTCCGTAAAAGTGTCAAACTAGTGTTATTTTTTTTTAATTTTATTTATAATCAGAAAAGTTTAACATAATCATTAGGATCCCTGAAAGTCACTGATAGCCTATAGACTTTCCCATACAAATTTGACTGCCTTGTATTAATGTTTGCAGGTTTATGACACACTATTACTCTATAGTGAGAATTCCAAGGTGGCAATAAGCCGAACTAATTTACTTGATGAAAAAAGAAGAAAGGCTTGCACAAAATAAATAATACTCTTAGATGATTATATGATGGATTCAACGAGATTTGAAGATATTGTTAAGTGTTTTCTTTGCTTACTTCATTATGGTCGTGGTATAAAAGTACATATATTATTGAAAGATAAGTTAAATGAATAGTATCCGTATATTGATATCAAGCATAGATTTTGGTTTCATTAAAGAAGACGGAAGTATTAAAATTGGAAATGAATTAGTTGGGTGGTTTGGTGCTTTAATAAGCCAGTTCAGAATTAGTATATTTTAGCAGTTAATTAGATAGAGTGCAGTTAGATGTTAGTATGGCCACAGTAAATAACATTAATTTGTGAGTATAAATGGGAAGCTCTGCTAGCTGTTAGTAGCTGTTCTACCCCGGTCAGGGTAGAATATTACGTACGACCACTTTACTTAACCTACTAATGTATATATTTTTTTATAAAATTCGGGTCAACAACTTAGGTTTTTCTACGACGCTTTTGCAAAACGAAATTAAAGTACTTTTCATAGTAGGTACCTACTATGCTTTTGGCAATCAATAAATCAATGTTTTGTCTATGTGTAGTTAATATTGGAAAATGATGATATATAAGTTATTATTGTTTGATTTTTGGTACAATTTAATGTTCAAATACACGTTATATTCTCTATAATAAACAAACCGAAAAATCCCGGTAAAGATATCCGAGATTTTTGGGACCAAAAAAGGTTTGGAATGCGGATTCTCGTTGTAGCATTCCTTAACATAGCACATTGTAAATTTACAGATAAAACAAGAAAGATTCATTATATTGACAAAATGCAGTATGATCGTTTTTTGATAATTGTTAAATAATATTTAATTATGAAATATAAGAATTTACGTATTATCATTCAAAATATTACAATATGATATTCTTCTTCTTCTCTAGTGTCAGCAGCAATCAAACCCTTTTTGACCAGTAATTTTGTTTATTAATAATTAATAATATTTATTCCACGGAATAATTTAGTTTGTTCAAAGTCTTAAGCATTTTGCTTTGGTGTGAATATGTACAAAGTACTTGTACTTGTGTTATTCTTATTACACCAAGAATAAACTATTTCATTTATTTAATAAAGCTGCTTCTTGTATTCTACGCCTTTTTCGCACTTAAAAATATATGTTTTAACTCTCCATACATTTAAATTTATACAATTAAAAAAAAGTAGTTAATTTTGATAAATTGGATTGAATTTTTCGAATATGATGTGTTGGGATTGTAATTAATGTTAACGATAAATGCATGTTCTTATATAAACTTGAAGTATTCCCTGATATTTTAGAAAATTCAATGTTGTTCAATGATTATTAGGTGAACATAGAAAATCTGATAAATAGATATGTATATTAAATAAGAAGGTACTATTCTGTTCACAAAACCCAATCAAATAATATTTCAAATGGAGGTATATATGTATGTATTATGAAATTATAGACAATGTGAAACCAGTTTTGTCAAAAGCACACGATGCTCGCTTTGTCTATTCTACATATATCCCGGGGCAATATTTTTGGGGGAATTTAATTGAAGTAGAGTTTTGTTTCTGTCGCAAAATAATGTTGGGAAGTGTTTTGATGGTATAGCATTACTTATACATTGGACGAGCAATGTTTCATATTATGTAGATTTGAAATTTATTGAAGAAAAAATGATAATGTTTGAAATTTCGAACCATGGTTTTAAATAGTCTATATATAATAGATTTTATTTATTTTTTTTTTTTTTTTTTTTTTGTCTAGTATAGGTATGTATAAGAGTAAATATTAAAGAAGTGCTGTCGAAATCGAAATATTATACTGAGATAATCTATCTTGACACAATTTTTAATTGATATTTTCCATTCCGGAACTATATAAATTATAGGTACCTTCAGAGTACTCAATTATGAACCGTTGCATATTTATTACACCAATTCGTGTGTTGTTTTAATTACGGAAATGTAGTAGTTTTGAGTAAACAAGGATGTAGGAAAGGATAATAGGAAGATGAATTTATTAATTCAACAAAAGAGAGTAAATAAATGAAAAAAAAATAGGAATAATTGATAAATCTTTTTTATTTAATGAAAAAGATTTGACGACATATTACTTCAAAAGAATAACTTTCTGTAGAAACTTATTAATAACTTACAGGAAAGAAATAGATGCCTACAAAAGTATATATATAATTGGTAGATAGAAATGGACGTCCATAATAAGTTATGTATATAGGTATATTTGATTTTTAAGATTTTAGTGTATCTAAGTAATAAATTGATTGATTTTTAAGATAATGTCATGTTATTTGGAAATTCATGCCAGAATAATTGTACTTTTAACAAATTAATATATAAATGCATGTATTATTTTAACAATGAAATGTAACATAATATTTAGGATTGGATGGTAAAAATTAAACGCGTTATAATTGAAATCATCCACAATATGACTGTATGAGTCTAGCACTAATCTTAAACCATGTACCTGAGTACATCGAGGAAGTTGGAGTCTGGTTCTTTGGTTGTCATGAGTAGACGATGGAAACCACAGCAGGCGATATGAGGGTGCGGCGCGGTGGTACAAAGCTCCAATAGCAAGTCTCAACTTGTTACAGTTCTGCCGCTGAAAGCTGGCAAAAGTAAAACACCGCGCATTTCCTTCCTTTGAGAGTGAAAATTAAACAGGCGCTTTTTACCGCTTTCCGGCTACAAGTTCCAATTCACTGGGAAAACGTTAAAAGGGTAGCTGCATGTTTATTTGTTGGTAAGCAATACACCAACTTGTAAAATGGTTATTGTAAATTACATGCACACTGGACATAGACATTTTTTCAACTCGATCCACTAGGATACAAATTAATATTGTCCTATGTTGTATAATAGGATAAGGGATCAGTTTAACCAACCATAGATTATGGGTTAGACACACCTTACACTTTATTACATTTCCTTATCACCATGTACATTCACATGCCACTACACACACACACACACACACACACACATACATTTATACATTTATATACTTATATATTGTGTTTAATACATGCATAATTAATTTTATATATGCTGGTATAATCTTAATGTTTTCTCTTTTTGTTTTACATTTTGTTTAGTCATTTAATAGCACACATCCTCCCTCTACACAAGGTAATAAGCCTAAAGAGGTAGGTGATATTTTAAACTATTTAGTATATAAAATTTGTATGTTCGTATATTTTGTTATGATATGAAATAAAAAAAAATATATACATACACTGATAGACATTGCAATAATTGTTGAATCTGCAATGTCCCACTTGGTAAAAAACCAGTGCCGGGGCCAATGCATCTCGAGACAGTAACATTGTAATAGTTTATGCCAACATCAATCGTACATAGAAAAGCGCATCCATATAATATCACATAACATAAATATATCTTGAAAACATAATATACCTAAATTGGTTTAAAACTTTTTCTATTGTGTCTGCTAGTGGCTAGAGACGTCAATATTAATACCACTGTCCACCATACAATACGGTCGTGTATGATGCCGTAGGCTGAAATTGTGGGGCAGTTGCGCAGATGTGCGGTGGTCTGCTGCCACAGTCACAGTTTGTTGGATTCCCACGTAGACTGGTTGTCTAGTGTTCTTCCAATGACCCAGAGTAGAAAGAGCTTTTTATTTTTATATTAGTACCTACTAAGGTAAACTTTTCTACATTGACCTACATAGTGTTGTTGAAGAGCTATAAAAATTGCGAAAATAAGAATTAAATGAAAATAAATGATTACATGCAAATCAAACCCAAAAGAGGTTTCATATAAACAAACAAAAGTGATGGTACAAATTCGTTTAGAAAATAATCGTTACAATTTTATGTTTAAATATGTAATTCAATTTAATTGACATATTGGAGGTACCTACTTCATAAAAATCTAGTCTCAAGCATATCCATTCTCGCCTCACTCACGTCAAATCTTCTCATGATATAGTCAACTTTTTATGAAATAAAAATAATACAGTTATTGTGTAGTGGAGAGTTTAGTGTTGGCCACATCTCACACGTTTTTCATATTTATTTATACAGTTTTGAATATGATATATTTTACGTTCAAAGTAAAAGCTTATTTTGTTCTCTTATAGGTATAAACATATTTACATTCTCGTGGTAATTATCGCTGGGAATCAACCCGTAAATAGTGTATAATATTTGTGTACATAGGTACAACACAAAGATATTAATGTCATTTTGTATGTAGGGAATGTTATCACGTAACTGGCAAGGTTCATCCCAGAGTCACGTGCCTCAGTATAATGTACCATCACGATGTTCATTAACATACTACCTAAGTACTACAAGAAATTATATTTCTGTACTAGGATTTTCGTTTCTTTTCAATTTCGGATCTTGTCGCGTACATTACATTATTCATATTTGAAACAGGAAGCAGATATAAAATTTATTCGTGCCTTAATTAATGTTGTTTATACCTAACCAAAATAAAGTACCTACTTGTATAAAATAGATTTGTTGAGAAACCTTCCAAGAAGAATCAATATGCAGATAACGAATGATTTAATATAAATATTAAAATCACCAGTTTTTCATATCTGGCGTTGCTCGAGAAGGTAAATATGAAGCAATAAGCTAACTCATCAAGAAATTAGTATGTGTAATTGTTTATTTGTTATGATAAATTTAAAAAAAGTAAAAAAATATCCTATAAAATAAGTAAAAATTAACACACATAAGTAAGTTTTTAAAAAATCGGTCAGCTCTTAACACTAAAATATTAGTAGGATTTGTTGTTTTGGAAGGGATCAAAACTCGACTGCAAAAACTATAGAGCTATCAGCTTGTTAAGTTCGGTTGGCAAGATGTATGCAAGAATTATTGATAAGAAAATACGCAAGATTACGGAATGCAAGATATGGGATGCTCAAGGTGCCTTTGTAGGGGGCAGAGGATGTATCGTTCAAATCTTCTCTTTACGTACCTATGGCTACAGAAAAGGTTCTGCAAAAAAAAACAGAAACTTTTCTGTGCGTTCATAGACCTAGAGAAGGCATATGATAAAGCGGATAGAGAAAAATTTTGGGATATCCTATCAATAAATGGAGTGAAGAGCAAACTAATACGTGCCGTTGCATCTCTGTATGAAAATAGTGGAGCCTGTGTCCGTGTCAACGATGCGTTGACCACATGGTTCCCTATTAATAAAGGGGTGAAGCAAGGCTGCGTATTATCCCCATGGCTGTTCAATCTGTATATTGATCACTGGGTTAGGACATTGAAGAATGAAAATAAAGGTCTGAAACTAAGTACTGTAAACGTACGTGATTTGATCTATGCGGATGAGCTACAGTATTTAGTGAATAAAGTGTTTGAAGGATGCTTGCAAAATGGACTGAGAATGAATGTTATCTAAGATCTAAGATATTGGTATTTAAAAAGACTGAAAGTATAACTGCATGTATGATAAAAGTAGAGAACGAATGGCTAGAACTAGGTGAGGAATATTTATATTTGGGGAGTATGTTTGAACGGAATGGAAGACCCGATAATGATATTTTAAGAAGAGTTATGGCAGGGAATAGAATAAACGGAGCATTCAGACCAGTAATGTCCGATCCAAGCATCTCAAAGGAAGCCAAAATTGCAGTACACAATGCAATTGTGGTGCCTACTTTGACGTATGCTAGTGAAACATGGACCTGGCAAAAGACACATGAAAGTAGAATAAATGCTGTAGAAATGAGATCACTAAGAAGAGTATGTAATAGAACGATATATGATAGAATAAAAAATGAGGACATAAGGAGATAATGCAAAATAAAGAAGGATATTATATATAAAATGAAAGTGAATGCTTTAAGGTGGTTTGGACATGAACGACTGACCAAAAAAATATACATGGGTGCAAGAGATGGAGTGAATAGCAGCGGTCGCCCCAGAAGGGGATGGCATGACCATGTGAATGATATTTTGAAAGAAGGAAACATAAAAAGTTTGAATAATCGACGAGCATGTATGAGACGATGCATGGATGTAAAGGAAGTCAGAAATGTGTGCAAAAATAGAGAAGTATGGCGCTCGATCATCTCTGCTTCCCCCGTAAGGGACTTGGCGTGATGGTATGTATGTATGTATGATTGTAACCATGGCAAAGAAAATCAACATAATGTCAAATTTATGAAACATTTATTTTCACGGTACATACTGTAGCCGTTAGCCGTTCGGTTACTGTGCGGGCGTCGTGGGTTCGATTCCCAGCAGAGGAGAAATTTAGTTAAATTCATTTCTCACGTTAATGTTGCTTTTTTGAGCTGGAAACACTGGTTTGTTGGAAAAAATTGCCATAAGGCAATAAAATCTGCCACTTGCGCAGAGTGTAAGGAAATGTTCATTATTATTATTATCAATATTAGGTACTTTAATATGAGGGGGAAAAAATGTAACGAAATAATCACCATGATCTACACAACTTTAAGTTTTTCTTGAAAATATATGTTATTCGTGTTAATTCGTGCATCTGGCATTTATATAAAATGTTCACGAAAGAGAAAAGTTTTCGACATGTGATTCCTTGAAAAATTGTTGAAAAAATAAAAAAAATGCACAGTAAAACCTCGAAAAGTTTACATTGTATTCATTTTAAATTGTCACTATATAATTATATTCGTATTGTGAGTCAGGCGCTCCTAAGATTACATTAAGTTCCCTAAGCCATATTCATAAATTGTCACTGATCGTAAGGGAAGCGATATGCAAACTATTTATCCTTTAAAATTTTCTAATATATGATTGATAGCAGAACTTAATAATAAATACCCAAATTCATACATATGTAGATATTTCACAATAAAAAATATTATGGTGGGGATACACCAAATTGCGTTTTCGTAATTTATTTCATAATTTTATGAAACAAATTTTATCAAAAAAAGGAAGAATATTTCATATATTAATTTTTTTGCTAGTAAGGGTGTCTAAGGGTATCTAAATATGAATTTTATAAAATTATGAAAAATATTTATTTTTCATAAAAAACTCGTTCATTTGATATAACGTTTAATTACAATGACTAGACATTGTTTGATGAAAACTAAGGTTTCAACTGTAATGTTAATATTGTTGGACTGCTACTTTTATTTTGCAATGAAGGTAATTAAATTTTGTATAAAAATGCTATGTCGATGACCTAATGCATGCGTCTCGTGTTGGTGAAAAAAAAAAATTAATGGGAGACATAAAATAAAAATGTGCACACTTGTTATTTATAAAATGGAGCAAGGGAGCGATTCCCGTCAAACGATGGAATCAAAACCCTCATGATAACCAATATCATGGATATAATTATCGTACGGAGTTCTATAATCCAACTGTCGATGGCGATAGTATGTGTAATTGAAGAATACGTACCAATCTATATACAAATATTTTGTTTTCTATATAAAACATGTAGGTATGTATGTCAGGATAGAATTGTATGGAGGTTAGTCTGGTTTTCTTGCCCAGAAATTGAAAACAGCATTATATATATGTTTGCAGATTGAGCAGATATGAAACTATTGAGTGAGATATTGTGTAATGTTTATTGCCTTATAAATTGTATGAAACGATGTCATCGCTAAAATCAATTTAAAAAAAAAATGTTAAAAAAGTTTAATATGTAGGTACTCCTACTATGTTCGTTTTTTAAAGAAAATTGAATTATCTAGTTGGGGTATTTTGGCTTATTTTGATATTTAAAAAAAATGGAAATATAGGCAGTTAAACACACAAGCTTATCTAAAAAAAATATTTTTCTCAATGTTTGAGAATCTCTGGAACTTTTAAAAAAAATTGAGATTTTGTATTTGTTTATACTAAAACCAACTTTTCGCGTTATAGCTTTTATAGTTTGAGATAAAGTAAAAAATAAATGAAAAATAAAGTAGAAATTCAAAAGTTGATAACCCCTGACTGAAACAAAAATTACTTATTCTGAGTATAAAAATTTTAGAGGACTATAACTATATATACATTCTGAAATTTTAGTCGCAACAAAAACAATTCAACCGAAAAAAAAGATTTGGTCAACGGAATACTGGTTTGTGAATTATTTTCACTGTAAATAATTAATGTATTAGTAATATTGAGATTATGAATTAAATGATTTTTTGAAGGTTTGAACCAGTGATTAATTTGTAAATCTTAGTTGAAAAAAAATAAAAAAAGATAAAACAAAGTGTATGGTTGCTGGAAGAAAAGAGGTGAACGCAATTTTTTTCTGGGTGACACCACAATAAAGCAAGTCATAGAATTTGTATATCTGGGCAGTAGAAAATCTCAAGATGCACGTCAAAGGCAGAAGTAGAATTCAACAGGCAAGAGTTGTCTTCAACGAAAAATCAAGATTTTTGAACCTCTTAACATTGATATTTCTGGACTTGAACGAGAAAAGTTGAGTCTTTAACGAGTGTGCTGTTGTATGGCAGCGAAACTTTGACTATCTTTCGAAATGTGGTGCTACAGGCGCATGGCTAGGATTCATTCATACATTCTACATTACGTGGTACTGAGTCGAGTCGGAGAAACGAGACAACTCCCAAAGATCGCCCAACAACGATCTAAATGCATAGGCCATAACATCAGACATCCGGGTCTGTTTGTTACTATCGCCGAAGGAATGAGGTCGTCCCAGAGATAGTTGTATGGACCAGGTGATCAAAGATGTGCGCTGTAGAGGCTAACAGGAGATGAACGGGCTGGCGGACAACAGATATGTAGAGAGATGGAATGCTTAGTGCATACTAATCCTAGGATTGTAACCATGAATTAGTTGCCTAGAAATATATTCATTTTCTGTATAAAACTGTAAGAAACTCGGTAAAAATTAGTCCTTTACTTCACAAATAACACTACAGTTCGATTTATTTATTTAATATAAAGAAACACCAACAGAACGCTGAACAACACAAACAAAGAAATCATGAAACAAAAACATAGAATCTCCAGTGCTCCAATAATAGGTATCTCCCGCATGGCTATTGTGCATAGTTTGTGATTTGTGTAGATATAAATTAAGTTGATTGATGTAATGTTCATTTCAAATTTAGTAAATAACGGCTATTTGATAATGATTTTTGGTAATTTGATTCGACCGCATCAACCTTAGGTACATATAGAAAGGTTTGAATTTGACCGAAAACGGTATCATTGACTTGTTCTGACTATGACCGATTGATTGCATTAAGAGTACATTCACACCACACCATGCCATACCATCACGATGTCACAACTAAATCTCTACACATTAAGTTTTATGTTAAGCCGTGTCATATCGCTGAAGATAATTCCTCAAAATTTATACTGAAGATTCAATACAGGGATGGTCAAGTTTAGAACCACTGTATTTCAATAGTATTTCTCAAAAAAAATAACTAAAAATTAGGAATCAAGAGTAATAACTTTTGAACGGAATTCTGCTTAGACTAATTTGATTGTAATATTTTCATGAAAGGTATTTATTCAACTTGCAAATCATTTATGGTATTTATTTATAATTATAAATAAAAACTTGATTTCTTTAGAAAATCGACAAATAAAACTAGCATAGATTATTTTAGTCTATGGTCAAGCAGCATGCAATTTAAAATAAATTTTAAACATTTCAATTTTGAATACAAATAGATGATTATAAATCTTAAAAAAAAAACATTAATGAGTATTTAACCAAAAGGTGGAAATAAAATTGGAGATCTTCAAAAAAATGTCTCGTTAGTCTTATCATGGTCTTGCGTTTCACGTGAGACTAAAAATAATACTAGTTTTGAACATCAATAATTGGAGATTTTTATTAAAACATCTGATTACATTTAATAATTCGAAAGGCTGCTCGGCGATTGATTGCGGGTCGAGATTTGAGCCTCTCTGATCTCACAAAAGGATTTTTTTTTGTAATTATTCCCGAGACCATTAATATGGTAAAGCCCTTTCCTTTCTCGTGTATTTTATGTGATCGGAGGAAAGGTATTCACGAGTGGTAATTTTTTACGACAAACGATTTCCTCTGGAAATATGTTATACTTTAATAATAATATTATAATCTTAAAAATAAAGTTTTCCTTTAACGTTGAAAAGGGCCATTAAATTTTGAAATATCACTGCTAGTTAGTGTAGAATTACTTTGTAATCTTTACGATGAAATCAGAATATTCATATTTCGTTATTGTAAAAGTTGAGATAAAAAATTAAAATTGTAGGAAAGAAATATCGTTTAATTTTTTTGTACAACACTATATAATCGACTTCTTAGGATTAGTGGCTAATTGGTTGTTTATATTCTTAAGGTACAGAGTTTAATATAGGAATCCTCTATGAAAGATTTTTTTCTTGGATAGTAAAATAATTCTACTTCAAAATTAAAGATTTATGAGGTACCTAGACATTTTTTAATGCTCCTTTATCATACATTCTTGGTTATATGTTAGCTCAATCAAAAAAAAACATGTAGTCTTTTGCACAAAATAATTGCTCTAGGTTAAATGAATATTTGTACAGCTTAGTTTAAAATAAAACCACGACCCTTAGATTATTTATATGATACAGATTCATAGTCAGCGCAATGAATGTATGCCAACTAAAACTACGCTGAAACAGACGAATTTCACTCGCCCGGCCGTATACGTACACCTACCGATACGCACACCTACATAATACGTAGACCAACACATCTACCGCCTCACACACACATTACACAAAACTTTGCATACATTTGAATTCGAAATTTGTACTACACGCGGCTTCTGTACATTATAATTCTATGCCACGACCATTGTAAGCAATTTTTCTTCTGTTGTCAATTCACTCTGCAAAGAGTGCTTGTTAGCTACTTACATATAGTACTGTTCCCAGTACATTATTTTTTTATTTGTTTTTTTATCAAGTTTTTAACAAGTTTCCTTACTTTGACTTTAGATATAAGCGTTTGAAATTAATATAAACGACGAAAAATTGCAAATTAATGTCATTTCTAGAATGTTCAGTTTGTACTTGTACTAGTAAAAAAAATATAGGTAGAGTTTGCTTCATTACAATGTTTCCGATAAAACTTTCATAATAATTAAATAAATTAATATAGCCGTTGCGTTGAATGGACATGCGATACACAAATCATTCTTTTGTTATCAAATTAATGCATAGGAAAATATTTTTAATCCGGAACTAAATGAATTTTAAATAAATACTTGCAGTATGCAGAGGTTAACGCATTACTACTATAGACCATTAGCGGGTCATGCAACGCACGATACATAATAATATACTACAGTTTAGATAACAGAATCTCGAACAACGAACATGTTTGCTTTTTTAAACAATATTATATTTACAATGAATTGATTTTGAGAATGGGTTACCGAAAATAGACTGAGGTGGTATGGACACGTTATGAGACTGCCACAGGATAATATGATAAAAAGAACGATGGACATAGAGGTGGGGCCTAGAAGACCAGGTAGACCATTGACCACTTGGATGTCCACAATAACCAGAGATCTGAAGGAGGCAAGGCTTCGTTCGGAGGACGCGGAGGACAGAAGGACTTGGAGGATGACGACTAGGAGAGCTGACCCCAAGTAAATGGGACGAAGGCTATTAGGGCGAAGAAGAAGAAGAATGGGTTATCAAGTCAGATTTTGCGCGTAAAAAAATATTTCAATACACCTTGTATTATTATTAATTTGTTTTATCATATATTGAAGAAAACCATGAATTATTATTTACTAACGCCATTCGCAAACAAAAATTTGTATTATTTTTCTTAAAAATCCCCACCATTATTTTAGAAAGTTATGTGTATGAATGTGGGATTTTCTTTTGTGGCAGCATCAATCTTAAACTAGAAAACTGCAAAGGTTAAATATTCTGCAAGTTAATCAGTAACTTAGACAAATAAAAAATTAACTTTTTAATGCTTTCTTGTGTTATTATCATTTTTTCGACGGTACAAATGTCAAAATATGTACCTACTTTTTCGTGAGCAAACATTAGTTTATTTAAATGTCGTTAGTACGTATTTATACGAATAAAATATATTATAATATAACTAAGACTTCGTGGCTCAGTTGGTTAGATATCTGACTGCTGAGCCAAAGGTCCCGGGTTCGATTCCCGGTGGAGACACAGTTTTTAATTGTGTTTTCAGTCTGGATCTGTGAGACGATTAATATAGTAAGTCTCCAGAATGTGGCAACTTGTTATTGGGTGCGTGTTAAATTAATATTTGACATAGTACCTGTTAGTTGCCCGAGAAGCAATATTAAATAAATAAATAAGACCCCTAAGAAACCCCACCCGATCCCTACCTCAAACTATGTACTAAGAAGTGGCCATTTAATTGGATTATATTAAGTTTGAATTGTTGTCTCTGATGCAGATGATAGTGTGATAATCGAAAGCGCTCAAGCTCATTAAAACCCATACGTGGAATTAAACTGTATCAATATACTTGTTATAATTTCGGTTTTATACATCGGATGGTTTCTTAGAATAATCCAGACACCAGAGGAAGGAGAAGTCATTCTTCAAAACCGATCATGTTTGTTGCCAATTTCAAAACGCATGTTCTAAAAACTAGTTGTATGTAACACATGAGATCCAACTGTCGATAGCGATAGTATGTATAGTTGAAGAATAAGTACCAAACTATAAACCCATAAATACAAATTATTTAATATTTTAAGATATTTGGTTTTCTATAAAACACATGTACCTAGGTATGTATGTCAAGATAGGATAGTATGGAGGTCAGTCCTTTGATCCTATCCAGAATATGAAAACAGCATGATGGTATGTATGTATGTTTGGAGATTAGTATCAAACTATTAAGTCTTCTTAGATATTGTGTGTAGGCGACTGCCATACAAATTGTATGAAGCAATTTCGTCACTAAATTCAATTTTTATAAAAATTGTAAAAAAAAATATTGAGATGTGCTAATACAATGTAAATATTTTTTATAAAAAATTAAATTATCTAGTTGGGGTGTTTTTTTGTTAGTATTAAATATTCAAGGAACGGCTGTATGTATTGTTGAATTTGGTTAGAACATAATATTGTACTTATGTAATTATTTTATTTCCTCGATTCAAAAATCCAAAGAATGTAGCGATAAGGTGATTTACGAGGGCTGAAAAGTAATTTGGGTAAATCGTTCAGTGTGGAAGTTCTGCAGCTGTGTGGGAAAAGACCGCCGAAACACAGAAAGAGAGAAAGAAAGCTTTAAACAGAATGACGTTTTCGTTTCTGTTATCATAGCGTTTCTGGGCAGGTCCGGCGCTCACGCAATCTGCTCATCCATCAACACACCATATTATTTTTTCTCCTCTGCCTGGCTCTGCACACTGGACTGGACTCCCTCCCTCTTCGTGGCTTCAAGGTGTGTTGAGTGGTGCTAGTGCCCAGGGATTACAATGCATGGGAAATATTCACAATTCTGGTACATCGGGATTTTTAATTTCGGATCAAACACGGGATCGGATAAATGATAATTAATCAAGATCAAGACATGCAACTTTGGTACGTATATGAAATATATTCCCAATCTAATATGAACTTATTTAGGTTGGGTTGTTTCAACAAAAGTATCGTGTCGTGACAGCATTAGATTTCGATGAAATAACCTAAAGTATTGAATAATATTATGAAATCAAAGTATTTTAACTATACTTTTACTATAATCTTTGTTCGAAAAATACAGCCGTACTAACTTGTTTCTTACTTCATATGACCGTACTACTCCGGTAGGTAGATCTTAATCCTGTCAGCAGCAACGGTCTCCGAGTCATCACCAACATTCAGATCTTGAGTGACATTGTCCATCAATGGTTGATCTTCCCAGAAGTCTCCTGTTCACGGGGTTATTTTGCAGCATGGTTTGTGACTCTTTCTTCTCCACATTTGAAAGAATAAATTATGGATGAAACAAAAAATTCAAAAAATTGATTATATTGATAATAGAGGATTGAAATACATTTTGTCAGCTTTTAAAGGTAACAAAATCTGTTTTCTGTGTTATTATTAATAAGAATGTAATTACATATTTGAATGAAACATGCATATTGTATAATAACTACATGTTTCTACTACCTAGGTACCTACTATACAAGAGTGAAATTTTTAGTGTTGACCACAACCCACTCGTTGTACTGTGACTTAGATCGTAGTTTATTTCAACTACTTCACAATAATATATGTAGGTATATGAATATATCAAAACTGAAAATAGACTTTGTTTACCTGATATTTATATATGTAACATTGCCGAAAGCGTATTCTAGATTTTGAGACTGGGATTCAGAATCCCTAATGTGTATCCAGATAGTCAATTAATGTATGTTGATAACCTTTGATTTATTTGTCAAGCTTTCTGCGTGTACGTTTCATACATTTTAAAATTATAATTATTTATATATTTTTATTAGAACACAACTCATAATAGAGTCGAAGTTGCGGTGTACATCTTGAATGTTATAATAATATTATTTTAATTTTTATATGGTGTTATAAAACTCAAATTGTCAATATAAGAGCCAAGTTAAGAAATCATAGCATTATACGTACGTATATATTTAAATTTCCTCCAATTAATTTCGAATTGGTGTTAAAAATTAGATTTTATTAGAACCTATGTAATTTAAGTAAATGTGTTTACTCTGTGCAATGAAGTAATGAGAGAACGTGAAATAAATAAATATTGTTTATTTCAAAAAAGTCTTTCCCGTTTTTCTCAGGAAGTGTACCCCTCCAGATGTAGAGTTCCAGCTATCATTCCATTGTTTAGGTGGCCTACCTCATGGTCAATTACAAAATGCATTTGTTGGAAGACAATTTTGGGTAATCTGTTTTCTTCCATTCTACGTGAGCCAAATACCTAATTGTCATAAAATCAATTTAAAATAGTTGTTAATAATTAAAATATAAAATTAAAAATATATAAAACATTATTACGAATATAAACCATAGTTTTAATCCACAAATTGAATTAAAATTAGCCTGAAGCTCATTTCTCACTGTGGAATATAACGTATATTATATCCCTTAATATAACTTTTGTCCCACAATTGGTGTTCACACTGTGAGATATAATATTTAAGGCCTGTTCAGATATGGCGCGTTTGCTATATATTCTAGGGCCTGTTCAGACATGGCGCGTTTGCGGTATCCGCGAAGTAACCAACGAATACTAAGGCGTTAATGTAAGGTCAATAGATTTGCATCCTTGTGATTTTCGTAAAATTGAAAAGGGCCTTAACCAAACCAATTCAGTTGCGATCGCCATTGCATCATAACATCAACTCGTCCGTCAAGTAAAAATTGGATATTGTTTTGCTAAAAAGCCTCGATAGTTCATCAGACGAAGATGATGCAGAATTCGATTTACGTGTGTTACTGTTAAGTAAAATATATAAGCGTAGATACTGGATAATATCAAATCATATAAAGTATAGAGAGGAATATTTATTTATTTATTAACTGTGCTTGCCATTTACATGAATTATTCAAAAGATACATAATATAGTAGGTACATAATGTGTGAAAATACATAAAAAACAAACATATCCTATTTATAAACAATGAAAATAAAGAAAGAAGAAATATAAAGAAAAACTTATACAAAATAAAAAAAATACATATAAAATATGGTGAATTCAGACTTTTTAATGAATTGGATGAAGAAAAGTTTTTTAATTATTACCGGATGACTTAAATCAAATTCATCGAACTTAATTATATGATTGAAGATGACATTATGAAGCAAAACACGCATTTATGAAAAAGTATTCCTTCCACGGAGAGACTAGCGATGACTTTAAGGTTGGTTTCAAAATATGACATAATTATTTATTCTTCTATTTTAGTTAAATTTATCTCATAAATACAAATTAACAATAAACGCTCGTGGTCACTCACAGAAATGAACTGAGGGCAAATTGACGCGGGTAAAACGGCGTGCGAAGACGCGGGCAAAATATACCATTTGAAATCACTCGATCGGCCGAAAAAATATTGTTGCAGTTATTCAAGTAGGTAACAGGTCCATTCAGTACGGACTTTACATCAAAACATCTATATATATAAAAATTGATGTTGGTATATATGTACATAATGTATTTATGTATGTTTGAATGTACGTGGCCAGAAGGGACGGAAGGGACTAGTGGTGAGTAAAAGTCTTGTGAGACTTCCAAGACCAAGACCGCATGAGTCGCCGCAAGATCAAGACCAAGATCGGGAGGTGCAAGCATAAGACCAATACTAAGACCAGGCTTTGCAAGAGTCTTGCAGTCTCGCAAAAATTTATGAACTAATTTATTTTTAATTAAAATGATATTTACTACATACTATCGACATAATACTATAAATTGGTGTTTTTCTCATATTTCATTATTATTACTGAATTTTAACAGCAAAATAAAAAATGTTTCTTTGAATAAGTTGCAAGACTAAGATTCGATTGAGTATGCAAGACCAGGACTGGGTATCCAAGACCAAAACTCGATTGAGTATGCAAGACGAAGATCAAGAACAAGACGAAATCTGTAAATTCAAGACCAAGACCACATCGGTCTTGGTCTTGCATTTGCTCATCACTTGGAGGTGACTGATGAGATGGAAGGGACTGAAGGGACGGAACGGACTGTAGGGACGGAAGGGACGGAACGGACTGTAGGGACGGAAGGGACTGAAAGGACGGAATGGAATGAAGGGATAGATTAATTAGAGATTCTAGATAACAATATTAAAAAAATAAAAAAAAACATACAAATCTACCATTTTTATATATAAAAAGAGTTCTAAACAGAAAATTGATAGAATTCAAAATATATTTTGTAAATATTATATTATATATAAATCGTACGGAAGCCAAAATTCTATTTCTGATGTGCAAAATCATCTAAAAATTCCATAACTACAACTGGAGATAAGAAGAACAATCAACGACGCAATTTTTTTGTATAAAATCTTAAACAATATGATATACTGCTCTTATCTACTAGAAATTATAAATATTCATGTTCCCCCGCGAAATACCAGAACCAATAATACATTCGAAATCACTAAGTGTAACATTAATATAAGAAAAAATGACTTCATTGATAGATCATGCTATATTTTTAATACTAAACTTAATGACGTTGACATATTTAATATCTCGCACAAAAATTTCACTAACATCCTACGAAATAAAATTTTTGATTATTACTTTACATTCATAGTATACCTACAATAATATAAATTTTATTTTTATTTTAATGCAACATATAAAATTAATAAAAATATACGTAGACCTCTAACACAGCTACATGATTTTGTTGTGTATTCTACAATGGTTTGTGGTGCTAAACTTCGGTGCATACTACTTGTAACAATATTATAAATTACCTACATAGGCATAGGTACTCTGCATACTGTATAGTATGGGTATACTGACTAGTGAACACAATACTGACTGGTCAGTCAGTATTGGCTTGTTTTTGTTGCGGATGCAGATGGCTTAATAGTTAATACTCTTCCTACTTACCTACTCCTTATACCTACTCTTCCTAACTCTTTTCTTTTTTATATTTTAATATAACTGTGTTAAAAAAAAATATTTTTGCAATTGTTAAATAATTTACATACTTAGTTTAAAGTATTTAAAAGAACCTTTAAAAGTTATATCTATAATAAAAAGTAAAGACTTTTTGATTCTACATTAATTTAATTGAGCGCGATAGGCCTATTTCGCCTTGTTAGGGCATTAACTAGCTTAATAAGCTAGTTAATGCCCTAACAAGGCGAAATAGGCCTATCGCGCTCAATTAAATTAATGTAGAATCAAAAAGTCTTTACTTTTTATTATAGATATAACATATAATGGAATTCTACCAAATAAAAACTTCATCGATAATTAACCTTTAAAAGGTTTATAACCTGTCAATATAATTATACCTATTGTAATTTCATATTGAAAACTGTTGGTTCTAAAAAATCAATAAAAATAAATCAGGCCGGACAACGCCGGCGGAGTTTTCTAGTAAAATAGTGAAAATATATTCTCTCGATCGACCGACAAAATATTTTTATTTTGTAATGTAATATATATTCTGTCTCAGTGTGAACAGTCCCATTTAAAAGTACGGTGAGCGATATCATTTTATGACTTTGAATGTAATATATATTCCGTAGTGAGAAAGCCCCTTGAGCGCTTTCGATGGTTACACCATTATCCTCGGAGGCGACAATAAAAACTCCGCCTCCGAGGATGGTGGTGACCATCGAAAGCGCTCAGGCTAATTTTAACTCTATTTGTGGATTAAAACTATGGTTTATATTCGTAATAATTTCATTATGAACTTCCACTCTGTAAACGAAACAACATTAAACTTAATGAGATATAAAACAGTTGATATTTACAGAACTGATAAAATGTATCTAATAAATGTAGTTGTTATTTACGTGTTTGTATTATTTTATTTTGTATGTACATGTTAAAGGCTATTTAGCCGTTGATGGAAATAATAAATAAATAAATAATAATTGGAGAAGTTCTCTATACATTGAATATTGAATAAACACAAGGTATATTGAATTGTCATAATTTTATTATCTTGAAAAACTGTTTCATACTAATATATTACTTTGAATGATGTAATCCTCGCGTTGATTCTGTGGAAAAGGAAAGAGGACAGAAAAATAAAATGTGGCGATTTACCACTAACGGCACAGCACAGTTCAAGGGAATGATTTATGGGCCTCGCGTTTTCTCAACTTGATTGATTGCGCTTATAGAAAAGTGGAAAAATGTATATTTTGTTTAATTGAATGACGTGACGCTGTACTTTTAACATAGAATAAGATCTTGTCTCAACATCGTAATTAAGAGATAAAAATCACAACATTTAAATTATGTTCCCGCATAACGTTAAACAAATGGGGACGCTTTGTAGCAACTTGTAGGGTAGGTGATGTACATAGGTATGCAGGTAGGTACCAAGAAAATGATCTCATTTACACGGAAGTTAACAAATATTATTATAACCCTACAAATTTAGTGAAAGGTTTAGTGAAAACGATGATTTTTTCACGTGTGTTTTTAATACCTGTGTTAATTAACAGAAAAAAAAGTGTATAAAGTAACCTAATGTAAAATTAAAATCATTTTAAACATCATATTTAGTGTGTGGTTTGTTGCAATACCAAATTCTCCATTGCTCTCACAACTCACCAAATTAGTGGATTGAATTTGTAGTTTGCATTGTACAGAGAAACACTTTTTTGATTCTTTAAATATTGGCTATTCATTCTGAATACTTAATTATGCGACCATTTAAGATAGATTTCATAACATCGTTTAAAAAGACAGAAAAGTTAGAAACAAAACAAAAAAAAAGTCGCCTTTTCTTCAGAAAAAAATATACCTGTATAATTTTGTATAAGGGGAGTTTATTTACTGTAATCCTATTTCAATTTCGGCATGATGTATATCTTTGAGTTCATTTAATTAATTAAAACGTTCTCTTTGATATTAAATACTTTTTTGTAAAAAAATCTTACGCTGTTATAATGTTATTATTTTCTGTTTCGAGTGTATCGCTGTATATTGGGGTTAATCTTATTATTTGAGTAACATCCTCTTTAAAAGGAACTCCGTCGATATTAGAGTCTCATTAATCTTCATTAAAATTTTCCCTAGGATGTATATATGCATGATACAGGTCGCTAAAGGTATACCTTACTTTTAATTAAAAAGCGAGACACCTCCCTGCATACATAATATCATTAGCGACGTGTCCTTGGAGAATTCTTAATATAAACATGTTAAAGATGTTGACACATAGACTTGTTAGCATAAAGTTATAATAAATTTACAAATTTTCTTAATGGCATGTTGGAATCCGAATAATGTATGCATAATATCAAATACATCATCGTTTGCGTCATCTTGAGGTAGGATTGTGATAAAACCGTTGTTTATTGATTGAATATACCAATAGAAAATTATCGTCAGATGTAAATTCATTTTCTTTACACGAATAAAAGTGTTATTTTGGTAATATCATTATATATTATTATATCAATTTACATTTCTTTCATGAAATGTCAAATAATTATATGCACGTATTGTGAAATTTGACGGTTGAATTATGATAGCTGACTGGCGTATTGTCGTGTCTCTATAAACATGGATTTCATTGAAAAACAAATAAGGTGACCGTTTTGAGACAGGCAAATAATAAATTAATAAATAAGAATTATTTCATTCCAACTTCAAAATAAATTCTAGTAAGTTTATCTCTATGAAGATATAGAAGGATTTTTTTAAAGATTAATTGGTAAAATCAGACACGAAAACTATCAGAATAACGTGATCGCTTTATATGCGTGCTAAATATTATTTTTTTATTTATTGTTAATACACAAACATTTCTACATATTTAGGTTAAGTAAGTGACGCCCCACTAGGTTAAACCTGTTATGGGGATGTTACTTTTATACAATAGGGTATACAAATTACACACAGAGGATACATTATACATATATAAGGTACACAGATGTAAATGTTATATTCAAGTAGTTTAAAATAAACGACTATAAAATATTAAGAAGTAAAGTTATAGATTTAATATAAGAAATGAAGAATAGGAAATAAAAGTTCATAAGTCAGATGTTAAGGGTGGACAACCTCCTCAGCATAGAGCCTGCCTGAAGCAAATAACCATTTTTTTTGTAAGAATTTCAAGGAATTGTGATGTAGTGTTTTCTTTATATTATTGTCTAGTTTATTAAATATACGTGGGGCAATAAATTTAAACTGTCTTTGTCCAAATGAGGTCTTCATAATTGTCACAGTACCTATAGTTAATGTTATTTGCATGTCTAGTGGTTCGTGTTTGTTTGGATCTGTTGTGTAAAGTGATTTTTTTATGGAAATGCACTAGTCATAATAATAATAAACACTTCCTTGCACCCTGTGCAAGTGGCGAGTTTTTTTTGCCTTATGACAATGAATATTATTCACACAATTTCATTATTTAAGTGAACTTGCGGGCTTATTGCCAAAAGTCAATTTCTTCCAACCAACAAGAGTTAATGTGATATTATTCCATATAATATGTACCAACATACTATTTACAAAAATATTAAATAAAGATTTCAGAAGAATATTAAACAAGAAAATGACGGTAAAAGATTGATGATGCAAAAGAGAATGGCAATCATGGTTACACCGGATTCACGAATCCAGGCCCACGAGCACAAGCGACCAGAGTACCAGCCAGAATAGGTGAGCCACACGGGCTTGCGATCATGTATTGTGGCTTAAGGGGCCCGTTTTTGACTCGAATCCTTTGTGATTATTTATCCTTTTTTACGTAATTTTATTATAGGTAAACATTCAAAGTTTAGGTGACCAATCTAATAATGACTTATCATGAAATTACATATATGAGAAAAATAAAAAAATTACCAGTGACCAGGTAATTTGGGATTTTAATTTTTGTCTCACACCGTTTATATATATCAATTTATTTACAAGCACATTTTAATCAATTTCAAGATATATTTTATTTGGATAGATCCACATTCTGGTACCTACATTTATGTATTTTAAAATGCAGCATTCCATTATCACAGCGTAATTAAAGGAGAATGTTTAAAAAGGAAGTCAAAAGGATCAAATGAAGCATTTTCATAGATAAGAAGGAAAGAGAAAAGGTATTAATTGGAAGAAATTAGGACGAAAAGCGCCATTAGGGTCGTTACCGAACCAAGGAGAAGGACAATTATCGTGGCATAACCCCGTTATAACTGCAAATGAAAATGGTTTAAACCAGGTAGGTACTAAGATTAGTGCCTTGATTAATTGCGATGATTTTTCTCGGATAAAGGAGAATTAACGCGTTGTTAATAAAAAGAAAGAAATTCTGTCTCGCTTTTGTACGTTTCTTGTTGGAGCGAATTGCTAGGGTTCTTTTCTTAAGAAAAAAAAATGTCGTAGGTTTTTTATAACATTGATCTTTAAAATTAAATTAAGTAAATATTTGGTTTGTTGGCAATAAGTTCACCAGTGTATTTGTTTATATTATGTACAAAATGATGAATAAATAAATATTTGGTTTGTTGGCAGTAAGTTCACCAGTGTATTTGTTTGTACAAAATGATGAATAAATAATTATTTGGTTCGTTGGCAATAATTTCCCCAGTGTATTTGTTTATATTATGTACAAATGATGAATAAATAAATATTTGGTTTGTTGGCAGTAAGTTCACCAGTGTATTTGTTTGTACAAAATGATGAATAAATAAATATTTAGTTCGTTGGCAATAATTTCCCCAGTGTATTTGTTTATATTATGTACAAATGATAATAAATAATTATTTGGTTTGTTGGCAGTAAGTTCACCAGTGTATTTGTTTGTACAAAATGATGAATAAATAAATATTTGGTTCGTTGGCAATAATTTCCCCAGTGTATTTGTTTATATAATGTACAAATGATGAATAAATAAATATTTGGTTTGTTGGCAGTAAGTTCACCAGTGTATTTGTTTGTACAAAATGATGAATAAATAAATATTTGGTTCGTTGGCAATAATTTCCCCAGTGTATTTGTTTATATAATGTACAAATGATGAATAAATAAATATTTGGTTTGTTGGCAGTAAGTTCACCAGTGTATTTGTTTGTACAAAATGATGAATAAATAAATATTTGGTTCGTTGGCAATAATTTCCCCGTATATTTGTTTATATTATGTACAAATGATGAATAAATAAATAAGCCCTGTAGGTGCCTTGATTTCCCGGTTCTCCTACAATAAATATTCCAACTTCGTCTCTATTGAGATAATTAAAAAATCTATTAAAAATATCTTTGACTCCCGACAGGGAAAAAATCCAATGTTTGCGCATATGCAATAATAAAAATATTCGATTACTTACACATTGGTACAAGTAGGTAAATAAGACAAAAATGACCTTATAAGTCTGGCGCAATTCAGGGGTGACTTCTATGAGAAAAATGCATTGTCACCTCAGATATAAGAATTGTAGCTTTCATTATTTACAAAAAACCAATTCTCTCAATAGATGGCGTTACAACAAAATAAATAAAAAATAATAAGATTGTTGTTCATAATTTCACCCATAGATGGCTGTAGTAAAAATTCCTTATTTTCAAGCGAAAAGAAATTCAGTATTACAATATATAGAACTTTCAAAATTGAATTGATAGGGATCTCATTAAAAAGGCATAATTGGTGAACGTTGCGCAAGCGCATAAAGTGATCACGTAAACCAGCCGATGACAGGTCGTAAGCCCTGTAGGTGCCTTGATTTCCCGGTTCTCCTACAATAAATATTCCAACTTCGTCTCTATTGAGATAATTAAAAAATCTGTTAAAAAATAAATAAATATTTGGTTTGTTGGCAGTAAGTTCACCAGTGTATTTGTTTGTACAAAATGATGAATAAATAAATATTTAGTTCGTTGGCAATAATTTCCCCAGTGTATTTGTTTATATTATGTACAAATGATGAATAAATAAATGTTTAGTTTGTTGGCAATAAGTTCACCAGTATATTTGTTTATATTATGTACAAAATGATGAATAAATAAATATTTGGTTCGTTGGCAATATTTTCACCAGTGTATTTGTTTATACTATGTACAAAATGATGAATAAATAAATGTTTAGTTTGTTGGCAATAAGTTCACCAGTATATTTGTTTATATTATGTACAAAATGATGAATAAATAAATATTTGGTTCGTTGGCAATATTTTCACCAGTGTATTTGTTTATACTATGTACAAAATGATGAATAAATAAATGTTTAGTTTGTTGGCAATAAGTTCACCAGTATATTTGTTTATATTATGTACAAAATGATGAATAAATAAATATTTGGTTCGTTGGCAATATTTTCACCAGTGAATTTGTTTATGTTATGTACAAAATGAAGAATAAATAAATACGTGAATTAACTATGAATTATCGTCCAACAAATTATTTGTGATAATTGACCACGAGGTCACCTTAGAGATGCAAAGATGGCTGGAGCTCGGCGTCACATAAGGGCATTCGGGAGGGGCACTTTTCCCGAAAAAATAAAAGTTTTCCAAAACCTACCACAAGACCCTCGACCGCCGTTAGGTTTCTGTGCGGGCGTCATGGGTTCGATCCCCAGCAGAGGAGAAATTTATTTAAATTCATTTCTCACGCCAATAAAGGTGCTCTGGAAAAAGTGGTTAGTTGAAAGAAATTTCCATGTGCTAATAAATACGCTACTTGCGTAGGGTGCAAGGAGGTGTTTGTTATTATTTATTTATTATAAAACAGACAATGTGCATCATTATTACAAGAAGAAGGTGAAGAATAAATTTTCTACATATATTTGGAATCTGAATCATGAAATTAATTTGTATCTCGATAATTGTTTACGAATAAATTATAAAAATAATATTAATTTTTACATAAGTTTGATTTAGGTATACGAAAAACTCAATTTAGAAATATGTCAGGATTGGATCTCACGACGCCGCGCCGATATAAAAATTTAAAGATTTATGCTATGGTACTAGTAGAAGTGTTATTTTACTAATTTATGGTATGATAATACAGTTATTTATTTGTATGGAAAAAATAATAAGTATGAATGAACAGAACATAAATAGAAAAAAAATCCTAAATGCAGTCAAAAAGTTACGATGGAATAGTTATATACGTTATTGTGTGTTTAATTTTTGAAACAAGCACAAAGCCTTGCAAGCTGGTGTACTATGGTTTATTTCTAGCTAAGGATTCATCAATTTATTTCTACAACACCATTGTGTCCATATCTGCAAAAGACGGACAGAGGGAAATGGATAAACCTTTTTGTTGCAACTGTTCTTGACATCTTCTTCCCTCGACCAAATACATCTCGGCCACCATCTTTGAACACACAAAATAAATGGACAAATTGTTCGGTCAGGTAGATATTGCGTTCTATTAACGTTTGGTTTATAACAACAATTCACGAATAAAATTTAGAGAATCAAAAGAAAAATAATTATTATTTGACGCCACAGCATTTAAAATTACAAGTGCTTTTGATTGTTGGCTCAACGAAACAAAGTTTTGTCAAAAATGTGGGCTCAGCGTTTGTTAGGGGGTGATTCACATTTTAACGAAACCGCGATCAAAATAAGCCGCTTTATTGACTTTATTCAATACCTCTTAAATTCATATATTTACTTTGTGATTCAGACCTTTTCAATGTATAAAATACTTTAAAAAATAAACAATAAATAATGAAATAAATTATGTCACTATCCGTTAAAAATATGTAGGTATTCTTCAGTAAATTGCTATACCATATACATAAAATCACATTTTCATCTTCTTCTTCTTCTTCGTGTCAGCAGCATTCAAACAGTTATTGACTGTTGCTGCTGCTGTATTGGAAAGATTTGCCAGGATATTTCTGTTACCAGGGGGCACCGCGGGGAGGTTCTTTCCTTGCCCCCCACATTTTCATCGCAATGTTATTATTTAAATTAGGTATGTGGAGAAATTGAGTGCATAGGATTGTGACCCAGAAGAAGAAGAGGTACAAGTTATTTTTCTATTTCTGTTTGTGGAGGTATGCATGTACTGTGTGCTTTCTTACAACTTGTTACTTATGTCTTTTCCAAGGATATCCATCATAAATCGATCAATTTTCATCCATGATCACTTCTATATTTCAGTTTATCAATACTTACACATATTCAATTGTCTATTAACAATATTAAAGTTTGCTCACTGTCCTTTGGAATAAATTGTTATTGCAAATCGCTAATAAATTCTTTGTCTGTAATGGATAAACGTAACCTTGTCAACTTAAATTTCCTTATTATATTCAGTTTTAACTTAACATTTTTTTTAATCACAAGAATTTACGCCTTTATAGACATAACTGAATCGGACGGTGAAAATACATCAGAACGAATTACGACATTTCAAAAATATATTAACTTTGAATCAACCTTAAATGATAAAAAATATAATTTTTGTTTTCATGAACACGTATCTAATAGTTTTTAGTGCATTTGATTTATTCGATCTTATGGCCTAGATAACTCTAGAGTCTAGACAGTCAATTAACACTAATCAATAGAATTACCTTTGGTTCAAGTGGAGAAACCTTTTGATATTTAAGTTTTCTAAAATATAGCTTTAAATATCTACACTTTAAATATGTACAGCAGTTGACCGATTAATTTTGAAGATTAATAATGAGTCAATCAATTGATTTTATTGGAAAATTGAAAAAAAAATTGGATACAAGAAATATCCTCTTACGCAAACTAGCCAACTCACAACCACAGCTTTTTCGTACTTATTTACAGATTTAGCCCTGTGTTTCTCAGCTGGTAAATACGCTGCCTCAGTGTGAAGCAGGTCATCACACGGAAAACACATTGACGTAGTAATTAACGACTATTTACTTCTAAGGTTATAAAAATATTTGTTTTTTTGACAAGGAATCCAATTACGTAAGACCAAAAATCTATTATATTAAATTACTTATACATAGAGTGTAAAATTATGAATAGGTACATTAAGGGATTCCGAGAAAATACAAAAAAATGAGCGAAATATTTCTAAATAAAATATTTCTTCGTTAAATTTACAAAAGATGAATGATGAAGGTCAGGTTGAATTAATGATTTCGCTGGCATAATAAAGCGCCATAGAAGCAAAATCGTTCAGTGTTTTTTTTCGGGGATGAAGGTGGACTTATTCTACTAGTACATAATTCAACCGATGTTTGGCTGAATGCCTTGAAAATTGGAGGCCTATTTGGAAATATGATCATTTTTTAACCTTAAGATTGGCCATAATATTATGAACATAATGTCGTAATAATTTTGTATTCTAGACTTGATATAGACATTTCTTCCGAAAGAATTTTGCTAATTTTTACAACAATATTGGTCTAACATTTTGAAATGTGTAATATAATACAAGTAGGTAGGCTCCTTATGGAAGTTAAAATAATATCATCTTCATCACCAATGGCACTACAGCCCATCATGAGCCTTGGGCTCCTCAAGTACTTTCCGCCATTCCACCAGATCCATTTCCCGCACTTTCCAATTAGTTATACTGATTATTTTACACTGATTTGATTGATTGGGTCTCCCACGTTTTGCCTCCCATCTGGGGGGCAAGTCTGGTACAAACAGCGAAATCAAAACCCTAGTGATTACCCATATCATGGATATAATTATAATATGGAGTTCTATGACATCTAAAGATATTATAGAACTCCATATTATAATTATATCCATGATATCGTGAGCGTTTTGATTTCGCCGATTGGACCTGACTTGCCCCCCTGGTCGTGTGTTTAGAATCTTCTTCGGGACACGATTTTTCTCCATGCGCTGGAGATGTCTCAACCATCTGGGCGGCAAGTCCCTTCAAACAATAGAATCAAAACTCTCATGATTGCCCAAATCATGGATATCTATAATATCCATGATATGGTAATCATGAGCATTTTGATTTCACCGCTTGAAGAGACTTGATCCCCTGAGGTGAAAAGTTTTTATGTAGGTACATACTTACATACTATGTTGGGCTCATTGTATATATCCTCCAGCGCATGGTTATACCTTCTTCTTCTTCTTTAGCCTTCCTCCCTCCACTGCTGGATGTAGGCCTCTTCCATTCTTTTCCATTCGCCTCTGTCTATCCCCCTTCGCATCCAGGTCCTTCCAGCTTGCTGAACTATGTCATCGGACCACCTTTTGGGGGGTCTTCCGACACTAATATTTTTGGTCCAGGGCCTCCACTGTAGGATTCTGGGTGCCCACCTAGTATCCCCCTGTCGAGCCATATGCCTAGCCCATTGCCACTTCAACCTTGGTTATACCTACCTGATCCAAAATAACACAAGTAAAGAAGTACACAGATTTAAAAAAAAATATATAACATAAATACAAATTGAAAAAACACACTGAAGTGCACGATTTTGATGATCACGTCACTCTGCATTAAATATAAATTATGTTCAGAAGGACTATGTCACAATCATTTATGCTTATTTTAGGGAATGTATGAGGATGTATATGTACTTGTTTAGAAGGACATATTCATTCTTAAAAAAAATCATGCACTTATCAATTACTTCATCATATATCAAGGACTTAATGCAGTTTGACTTTTCGAGTAGGTAATGTAAGCCAGAAGTCTAATTTTCGGATGCGCTTGTCTCTGTTATGGCGAAAACTAAAAAATATGCATATATATATTTTAAATAACTTAATAGTTTAGAGTGGCAATAGAATAAACGTTTAGTTGATTTGAATTGATCTTAATTAATAAAAATCTTGTTCTTGATTGTCAATTTATGAAATAATAACGTTATATTGAGGTTAACAAGTGTGACCGAATTATTATGAGAAAGGTCACCATTTATTTAATTCGCATTCACATGCTAAAATAATACTAATTATTTGATGAATAATTAATTTCTAATGAGTGTTAATGTTAAACATATACACTAACAAATCTATTCGGTATTTTAAATTAACATTATTTGACATGAAAATTTAAATATCTGTATAATTTCATTACACAAATAAAATTCAAATTTGTTGACAAATTAGTATACTTGATTGATTGTTGTTTGTCATTGAAAGTATAATATTTCTTATAAAAAAAAAAACACATTATACCAAACTTTATTTAATTTACTTTTTTAGAGATAAGAACAGTCACGTTAAATATTTTTGATTTGTAATTTTACAAAAAAATAATACGGAGAAAAATATAATTATATCATCCAGTTAAAATATATAAACAATTGTACATAGTAAAAACATTTTTCTTTTTTTACATTTAAAGAATCTTTAGTCTTCTGTTTCAGGCTGAAATCAATGGGAATGAAAAGCAATAGTAAGAAAGAGTAGTAAAAAAAAAATCATATTATTTTAAATATTTTACTGTACATGTGGTATTTATATTATTCACAAGTATCTTATGAACCGTTTAGACAAAGCTGTAAATACTGTTAATACTTATTATATTGAACTATGTCTCCATAAAGATATGACTCTAGTGAGATTTTCAGTATTCCTACTAAGTGTGTATATGTAATATGGAGATACGTATTTGAAAAACACCCCTCTACATATTTTCATCCGAGTGAATTTCTATCTCTTGATCTAAGTTTCACCAACTCGTAAGTATTTGAGAATTCTCTATGTCAATCGATTTTCTTCCAACTAATTGAATTTTTTTTTTCGAAGCATTGAATATTTTTTACATGCCATCATAGTATATCCCTCAATATGGGGTAATCATCGAAAGGTGTGTGGCTTTACTTTACCCACACGTGTATACCCACATGCCTGTCCCGTCACATCTTCTTCTCTTTTTCGATAATATTTAAAATATTTCATTGGAGACTATATCACCCATGAGAGGCGCATTGACCATCTGTTTTCGCATGCTTTAATTTGATTTATTGTTGAGATTTTGAGAGTCCAATATCGCAAAAATAATTAAAAATGCAAAATTCAGAATGGGCAATTAACTTCATTGCTGAACTATGTGAGAAGTTGCTTTGTCTTTTGTATTTTCGAATCACTGGCTCATATGGGACACCCGAAAACAATGATTATAGAAAAGAGTAGAAACACTATTCTAAGCCGGTGCCTCACAGCATGTATATTAAACAAATATAACATATCATTTATTCCACTCGTTGATGATCTTTTTTTGTTTCAGAATGAATATGTCCTTGTAACAAGTACATATACATCCTCATAAATTCCTTAAAGTTAGCATAAATACTTGTTTTATAGGTAAACGAAATCGGTCGTGATAGAATTCGAACTCACGACCACTGGATTATTAACCTATCGCGATAACCGCAACCCATCACCCATCTTTCGTCGTTTTATTTTGGCCCGCTAGGGGGCAGTCGAAATATGCGGATAAGTTTTTAAAAATGACAATATATATTAACAATTGTATATTTTTCAATGTTAATCTATTCAATGTCTGATAACTAAAACGTTGTGTTTTTTTTATCAGCAAGAAGATAACTAAAATGTAATATGAGTGAATATATGGAGAACCGTGTGAAATTAAAAGAAAATAAAAAAATAAAGTGAAACGCCATGCAACCGCAGACGGAGGCTGCTTTAAACCCCTAAGTAAATAAAGTTGAAAAGTAATACTTTACACTTTGCCTCGAGTGTCGAAGTATAGGGGCGGAAGGAAAAGAGGAGAGGGGTTCAGAGAACGGTTGATGCACTAAGGGTGCCTATTCCAGAAGTGGTTATACTTCCAACAGTAGTACCTATTCGTTTTTCTACTCCAGAATATATTTAGTGTAGAGAGTGTGATTACATAAGTTCTTTTAGTTGAAGATAATATGTCATAAGAATTTTGTCATGAATAATATTATATTTATTAAGTGTATTTATTACTTGAAAAAATGTAAAAGTCATCAGCGTCTTGAGAAGTTTTATCATTAATAAATTATGTTATCTTACATTATCATCTCTCATGCGCGCACTCACACTAATTCACACATTTTTATTGAATTCTTTTGAAATTAGGTATAGTACGTAAGAGTTACATGTTACATTTGTATTTTTACTTATTTGCTTTTTAACAGATTTTTAATTATCTCAATAGAGACGAAGTTGGAATATTTATTGTAGGAGAACCGGGAAATCAAGGCACCTACAGGGCTTACGACCTGTCATCGGCTGGTTTACGTGATCACTTTATGCGCTTGCGCAACGTTCACCAATTATGCCTTTTTAATGAGATCCCTATGTGTTTGCCAAAAATCCAATGTTTGCACATATGCAATAATAAAAAAAATATTCGATTATTTGCTTTTAATAATTGTATGCTGTCCTTTGTAAAATAAAACAAATAAATATATCATTAAAAAATCAGCCAGCTTACAAAAATTATATTCTTTTATTGGATGTGCATTATTTTAACTACACATTTCTTTGAATGCAAGTCAAAAGATTAAAATAATTTGTCAATAAGATTGACTAAAGTTTAGAAAACTTGTTTAGAAAATTATAATTTCACTGGAGATAATGTTAAGTATAATAGAATTAACATGTAATTGTGCATTATTCAAATAATTTTAAAATATAATAAACTAAAACTATTTTCTTAAAACGCCATCATTATTCATTACGAAGAAGGCGGATATAATCGTTTTTCTTATTTGGACAATTATTATATAATCTGGCTTTATTCATGCTTCATCTTTCGAATTTTCAAAGAATGCATAATATGTCCATAAACATTCCCTAGACAAAACATAAATGTTTGTACATAGTATAGGTGATCGGTCGTGGCAGGATTCGAACTCTCGATCACTGTATTACTAACACACTACGCTAACCATCCATCTAACTATCACAGATTTTTTCATTTATTTCACTCATTTCAGCCTATTTCTGTCGTTATCATACATTCTTCAAACGCGAATTTATGTATTTTGAAGTCGTGCGCACGAAGAATGTTAATTACAAATTTGATTATTTAATATTTAGAGGGTCGTTAACTTAAATATAATCACTTGAGAGATGCGAATACATTTTTAATCAGTTTGAAAGCTTTAGTGTTGCAAAAGCCTTTTCTTGAATACTTTCATGGACATGAAGATTTATAAGATAATACAAAGGCACATATAATATTCAGGATGAATAAGATACATAAGGCAATACCTTCCTTAGATTTCTACTACGAAACAGTTCAACAGGCACTATCGCTTAATGCATAAATAAGTAGCCATTATTTAGTTTCAATGTTATTAGGTTTATTTATGTAATTTCTTACTTTTAAACATAACAGAACATAGACGTAGGTAGGTACATACATATTGTTATTCTTAATTCACCGGAAATTATTAAAGAAACATCCCATATAGACGTATTTTTAGTGAAATCGTATGGTATATAGATGATGTTTTAAATGTAACAGGATACCTTTTTGGAATACACATCAGTATAATACAAACAAAAAATGCTTTACAGATATTTTCTGTGATGCAGACTATAATTATTTTAAAACTGATATCTTTGTGATATTTATGTAAAATGATTACTGGATGAGATAGAGTACTAACCTACTCGACCAGTGAAAAAATCATAATACATTGTTTATGTAAATTTAAAAATATAGTGAATTGGTTTGATCGAAAAAGATCAAAAGAAAATGAAACATGTAAAGGTAATACACATTATAACGTCGGAGGCTCATAGACCCGAATGCACAGTCCTAGGTAACTAAATACTCAATACTAACTCCTAACCTCAATGGAGTATTTAGTATTCTTAAGTTATCAATTGCGTTGCGGAGACATCACTAACTAAATACTAAATATTTCGGCAAACTTAATTTCAAATTATTGTGTACGAATAAAAAAGACGGATAGTTTTTTCTATGAGTTTTTATTGATTTTTAAAATTATTTTCTGTCATAACATCACAATCAAGCTTACACTGACAGCTCGATGTCACAATTCATCTGAAACTCCAGTGAATTTTCGGCATCTCGATTTTCTCTCGTGATTTGACAAAATTACCTATATATAAATATACATATGTTTGACGAAGTCGCTTAAATCATAATCCATCGAAAACATCTCGTATTTTTTAAGGACCCCATACACGGTACGATCCATCGTTACGATCGATCTGAAAGGAAATCGAGACGATCGATCGTATTAAAAATGCTGCCCATATACGAAGCGATTGATCATTTACTTATTTGAAACGGAACAATAGAAACGTGTCATCACGGAGAGAAACCCAAATAATTCAGTACGTGCCCTATTTTAAAAATGGAAAACGAACTTCTTTTCATTAAATATGTGGCGGTAAATTTAATTCGGCTACAGAAATATAAACAGAAAATAAAATCTAGAAAAGTGTGGGTTAAGAGCGAAATTGCTCTTTTAATAATTCAATAAATTCGAATTAATAATTTAATAAACACATACACACACACACACACATACACACACACACACACACACACACATACACACACACACACACACTCCTTCTAGTTAACTCTTTTACACACACATACTTATTTTTACTCTTATCTCATACGCGCACCCATACTAACTCGCATTTATTGGCTTATTTTGATATTTGGTATAGTATGTAAGAGGTACATGTTATATTTGTATTTCTATTTATTTACTTTTAATAATTATGTATACATGTACTGTGTGCTGTCCTTAGTAAGAAAAAAATAAAATAAATAAAAAAAAAATAATCGTTGCTCCATGTAGTGCGCAACACGGAGGGCGTTGGTCTGAGTCAGGCTCTAGTCAGACACGCACGTGCAGCGTGTATGAAGTACGTAGTCAGACTGAGACAAAAATCGTGACGATCGATCGCAAAGAGCCATACACTGTCGATTTATCGTTACGATTTGCATGATTGCATGGGTTTTTGTTGTGATCTCCGATATCGTCTTCGACCAAGTAAATCGTTAACGATTTTGACATACACTGTCGATCCATCGTTTCGATCGGTCTGAAATGACCGTGTATGGGGCCCAACCACTCGTAAAGTTCCTCGCGATCAAAATTACTTTTTGACAATTCGCAAATGTTAGTTTACGTCACCGCACATGCGACAAGTATTTAGATGTCTCTGCAATGCAATCATCATACAAAATTAAAAAAAATAATATACGGCTATATTATATCAACATTAATATGCAATGTCTAAAAGAAAGATAAATAATAAAACGTGTTTATAAATTCATTGAAATTATTTTTAGTAACACTGTGGAAATCCGTAATAATTAAGTAAATAAAAATTTTAAATAAAAATTTTGGTAACAAAAAACTTTGTTTCTTCCACTTCACATTTATATTGGATGGAACGTTTTCGAACTGTACTAGTTCATCTTCAGCATCTGAAATGTGACTGATTACATATATTGTGCGTGTTGTCATCTTCCATTGGCGAGTGTGGGCGGGTTGAGTATGGCGGGGGTAATTAACTGGTGGGGGTGAGCGGTATCTTTTATATTAAATTTGTGTCCGTTATCTCTGCAATGCTCTGCCATTTCTGAGTTGGAGGTGATGTTCTTAATTGCTTTTTTATGCTCATCTACTCTGTGTTTTATTCTTCTACCGCTTTGTCCTATGTAAAAAAATCACAATCCTCACAGTTAACTTTATATACTCCGCTGTTGTCTAGAAAGAAAAAATAACCCCAATTTAATAAATATTCAGATTCCTCCAGTAAATTCACCAATATTGAATATTATTAAGAACCAAACGAAACACAAACCTACACCGATCGTTACCGCTCACCCCCACCTGTTAATTACCCCCGCCATACTCAACCCTCCCACACTCGCCAATGGAAGATGACAACACGCACAATATAATCAGTCACATTTTAGATGCTGAAGATGAACTAGTACAGTTCGAAAACGTTCCATCCAATATAAATGTGAAGTGGAAGAAACAAAGTTTTTTGTTACCAAAATTTTTTTTTAAATTTTTATTTACTTAATGTTAATAAATATTGTAGGTGCAAGATTAAGTGACCTGGCGAAACGCAGACGTCTTGGCAAACATCCGAGAAATGACTGGAGCGAGGAGTGTGGAAGAGTTGTTTCGGATGGCAGGACCAGGAGGCCTGCGCTCAAGTGATTGCCAACGGCGGAGGCATCTGATATGACATGTACAGAGGAAAAAGAATAAGAAGTGCAAAAAGTTATAATATTCAAATCAAGTGTACATTCTGAATCGTGCTGTGAGATATTTAAATGACAAAAAGGAATAATATTTGGATGGTGTTGATGTTATGGATGTTGGGTAACCATAAAAGGCATTATAAAGAGCGGGTATATGAAGTCAGGTTGTTAGGGTGACGAAAACGGGGTGTGACACGCTGCGGTGAAAATGAAGGTATGAATAAAAATGTAAGAAATAAGTTAAATAATAAATGTGGGTATATCTATATCCATGCAGGGTAGGATTGTAAAAATGTGGGTATATCTATATCCATGCAGGGTAGGATTGTAAAAATGTGGGTATATCTATATCCATGCAGGGTAGGATTGTAAAAATGTGGGTATATCTATATCCATGCAGGGTAGGATTGTAAAAATGTGGGTATATCTATATCCATGCAGGGTAGGATTGTAAAAATGTGGGTATATCTATATCCATGCAGGGTAGGATTGTAAAAAAAAATCAACATACAACACGATTTATAAATCATGTGTTTAAAAGATTTGTTCAATTAATTTTTAAAATAAATTAAACACTTGTTTTTATTTCTACATTTATTTTTACTCTCCAGAACGACCGTTTCGCCTTCACCAGGCGAAACGGTCGTTCTGGAGAGTAAAAATAAATATAGAAAGAAAAACAAGTGTTTAATTTATTTTAAAAATGGAATTCTACATAGTAAACGCTGTCAGTGTAAACAAAATTAAAAGTGTTCAATTAATATTCAACTGTTGATGTTCCTTATTAACTTTTTCACAAACAACTTATCAAAATATAACTTGTTGTCAGATAAGTAATTTTAATACCTAATAATATTTTGATCTCTTATTTTTATCAATTTTAAACAAAAAAGGAATAACAAAAAGAACATCAGGAAACTATCGTTTAGTTTAATTTATCGCATCAGTCATTTACATATATTAACATTAGTTATTAAATATATGATAAATGTTTTCAAAAGCTGTTTTATTATAAAAAAAATAAAAAAGAGTCAGATAAGTAATATTAATACCTAATAATAATTATATTATTATTATAATAAACACTTCCTTGCACCCTGCACTAGTGGTGAGTTTATTGCCATATGGTGATTTCTTTCAAATAACCAGTATTTCCTGCCCAGAGAAGCAATATTTGCTTGAGAAATAAATTTTAATAAATTTCTCCTCTGCTGGGGATTGAGCCCAGGACGCCCTCACAGAATCCAAACGGGTTGCCCCACGGGGGTAATATTGTTTGTAGTTAAATTAAAGGTAATAATACCTACACTCTTCTTTATTATCTGTGCATGTGGCATAATTACCTATCGAATAGAAATTCCATTTAATTTACCAGATAAGTAATAAGTTATTAATAAAGCTAATTTCGTATTTTACTTCTCAAAGATTCAAATTAAATTCTATTGAAAAATGTCGTGCATGTCGGAAATGTGTCGTATGAAAACAAAATCATAATATATTATATATAGAAGCAGGTGTATTATTAAAACGGATCTAATTCTGCACCAAAGAATCTTATAAATCTCTTTTTAATAACTTGAATCTCCTGTCTTCGACATAATTGTAGGAGGGGCAGTCTTCCAAGAATGGACATTTCTACCATCTTCATAGCAGATCCGCTATCTCGTAATTTTACTAAAATGTTATTTTACATTATTTTAAATTTATTAAGTAACTCATTTTATTGCAGATGCATTTAAAGATATCTTCAAGGGCCTTTTTGATTAAAAAATGTTGATTAGGTATATTATCTCAAATCTCAATGTGATTAAAACAATGACTTTCATTATATCTAGATTTTCAAAAAAATATTAATAAAGATGTTTTATTTTATTCAAAACAACCCATAATGTAGTAAATTTCATTTCATATATTAAAATATAAAAGAATTAAGGTAATATGATATTAAAATAACATGATAAAATCAAAATATATGAACTGGTATGTTTATTACTAATATTTCCATTCTTTCGGATACAAAAGGTCTTTCAATGAAAGTATTGAGTTGTTAAAGCTAAATACTATCAATGAGGAATTTCTTATATTGAGAAATAATGTTATTATTATTATTATTATTTATTTAAAGGCAGGCAACCAAGGCTGATGTGCCTATATTCACTGTCGAACTTTATTATTTGGTTGTAACTATTTTGCTTTGTCCAAAAAAAAGTCCAGTCTATTCTTGAAAATATTAACATTTTCAGCATCCAAAACATGTTGGGGCAGTTTATTCCAAGTATTCACTACTCTATTTGAAAGAAAATGCCTTCGAGTATTTGTCGAGAACCTACTTTTCACTTTTTTTAAGCTATGGCCACGCAAATTAGTGTTATGACTATATTGAAAGAGATTTTTCATGTTTATACAGTCATAATGGCCTGATAATATTTTGAATGTTTCGATAAGATCTCCACGTTCTCTTCGGTTTTCCAGTTTTGACAGTTTTAAGAAGTCAAGTCTTTCCTCATATGTTAAGTTGCGAAGTGTCCTGGGAATTTTGGTAAAACGTCTTTGGACTCTCTCAAGGAAGTCAATGCCCTTGGAAAAATAGGGACTCCATATCTGGAAACCATATTCTAACAATGGTTTAACAAATGGTTTAAATAAGGGAGTTTGCTTTCTTAACAGTCTTAATAGTTTGATCTTCCCATTTTAAATCTGCGGATACAATGATACCTAGGTTAGTTTGTGATCCAACATCTTTTAGTTGAGTATTTTCAAGGAAGTATTCAAACTTGGGGTTATTTTTTCCAATATGTAGAACAGTGCGCTTATTGGGATTCAGATTGATGAGCCATTTTTTTGTCCACTCTTTTATTCTATTTATGTTGATTCTTTTCGATTTGTATTTCAGCCATGCTATTCAATTCAATTCAATACAAGAATGATGAATACAGAAATTCAAGATAAATTAAAATATTTGATGTTAATATTCTATCGTTTGAGAGTTTTTATTTATATAAATCTTTCAAAATAACACTTATTTATATATTCACTTTCTTTAATGATTATAAATTTATATAAATGCATAGCTTAATTCACAATAGAATCCGATAAAATGAGTAACCATTATTAAAAACGAAATTGTACCTATAGCAAATAATTATTTAGTAATTTATGTCTATAATTAAAATTAAAACACTTTTTTGACTCTACATGAATTTAATTTATGCGATAGTCCTATTTCGCTTTGTTAGGGTATTAACGAGCTTTAGGCCTAACGCATAAATTAAATTCATGTAGAATCAAAAAAGTGATTTACTTTTTATAACAGACATAATTTATAATGGAATTCTACAAAGTAAAAACTTGGTCAACTATTAATTTAGTAAATTATTATTATTTTTTATACATCTTCATACATTCCCTAAGCATTAATGTTTGTGCTATAGGTGAACGAAATACTTGGATTCGAACTCGCGACCACTGGATTAGTAAGCTATCCCGCTAGCCGCTCTGACACCACCCATCTAAATTAATTTAATATTGTTGTACAGATGGACTAAAAATACTGCAATGGCGATTAAGAAGAGGCAGAAAAACTAGAGTTGAATAAGTAAGTTGGAAGACATCAAGCAAGGTGGTCCGACGACAAGAGACGGTTGGTTGGAGATGGTTGGATGCAGATCTTGGGTGGAGGTCTATGTCCATTACTGGAAAAAAAACGGTTCATATGCTGATGAGTCAGTGCTGAACAGAGCACATAGCTGATTTTATTTCTGGACATTAAATATCTTTCGGAATTTTTCCCATGACCGCGTACGTGCCTTATAAGCTTTGTCTTTTTAATCAAAGATAGATGTCATTGAATCTTAGATGTCTTGAGTTAATTATTTTTAAAGAATTTTAAAAATAAACCGCGATGTTTCATTGCAATATTTTTTGACGAAGATCTGGGAAATAAGTAACCGAGGCCAACACCAAACTCTCAACTACATATTGAGTGTAGAGTTGACAATCCCTAAATGTATTTTTAGTTACAATAATTTCAATTAGAATCCTAAAAAAATATTAGTTTCCCAGAAGGCAAAAGTGTTCATAGTACACCATACACACAAAAACGTATGTCACGAAAAATCATAGTATGCAATCTCTACATGATACTTGTTGAGAAATTGATGTTAAAATAGCTTTAAAAATAAACGAGCATGTACGAGACGATACATGAATATCGATGAGGCGATGGATATGTGTCAAGATAGAAGAATGTGGTGTTCGGTTTTCTTTGTCTACTCTATGAGAAAGATGGCGTAGATGAATAAATACACATTTTATGAAAAAATACACATTTTTATAGAAACACATACAATATCAATATGAATTTGATAACTTCATTTTACCACACAGAAATTATTTTACTTCTGTTATATATATTTTTCATACAAATATGCAATTTCACACAACTCATTACTGCCAAGCGTTGCCATATGGAAACGAAACTAGGCTGTTGCTAAAACAGTGATATTACGAAAAGCATATACTTTTATTTGCTGTTAAATACTCAATTAACATTGTCACAAGAATCATTTTTCCACATAAGTTGGTGACCTTTAGTTTATTATTTTATTTATATTATTAGATAATGACGGAAATAGTGCTTTCCGTAAATTGCGCCAAAAATGTACCCTGAATCAAGGAAAGTACACTAATTTTAAAATTATTTTTATTACTCATTTCTTTTTAAATGCAAAATTATGAGAAAAGGACACAGTGTTTACATAAAATGATAAAATATATTGCATGGATATTTTTTGTATTCATTTTTCAACCTAAAGTGCGTGTTTTCATATGGACACATCAAACACTTACAGTCATCGAATATTTTTATTATTGCATATGCGCAAACATTGGATTTTTTTCCCTGTCGGGAGTCAAAGATATTTTTTAACAGATTTTTTAATTATCTCAATAGAGACGAAGTTGGAATATTTATTGTAGGAGAACCGGGAAATCAAGGCACCTACAGGGCTTACGACCTGTCATCGGCTGGTTTACGTGATCACTTTATGCGCTTGCGCAACGTTCACCAATTATGCCTTTTAATGAGATCCCTATCAATTCAATTTTGAAAGTTCTATATATTGTAATACTGAAATTCTCTTCGCTTGAAAATAAGGAATTTTTACTACAGCCATCTATGGCGCAATTCAGGGGTGACTTCTATGCGAAAAATGCATTGTCACCTCAGATATAAGAATTGTAGCTTTCATTATTTACAAAAAACCAATTCTCTCAATAGATGGCGTTCCAACAAAATAAATAAAAATAATAAGATTGTTGTTCATAATTTCACCCATAGATGGCTGTAGTAAAAATTCCTTATTTTCAAGCGAAGAGAATTTCAGTATTACAATATATAGAACTTACAGTCACTTTTATCCACACTCATTAAAAATATAATATGCTCCTTATAATTTAGTTTTCTTAATTTATAATGTATTCTTGGATGTAACATGGAAGATCTTTACATTTTGGAGAGAGGTGATAGTGAGCCAGAGGTTAAAGCTGTATAAACGACTTTATAAATGTTTCAAACTGAGCCAAAAAAATTATAAAATAGAAAAAAATTAAATCCTCTGAATCTGCTATAAGCAAAGAAGATGGAGCTATCGCCGATTAATGGATAAACAACTCGGTGGTTTTTGTGGCTTCTAATAATGTAATTGTTCATCCTGTATATTCTGTAAAACGTTTATCGTCCAATGAAAAGCGAAATATTCATGTTCCATAACCATACCTATATGGAAAATTCAAAATAAATGTGGGTGGGGTGGATCGAATGGGTGGTCATTTTTACATGTATCGAATTCATATAAGGGGTAAGAAGTGATATTGGTGTTTTATGACGTGAATGATTGATGTACCTTCATGCAAAACTCTTGGTAATTAAAAAAATCTGGAGAGACCATTTGACAGTGGGAATACGGAAGAAATGTAGTAATAAGATATACTGTCGGTATACAAAAACATTTCCATAGGACCTGGAAGGATATTTACTTCGACATCTAAAATTGCAACTATCAAAAGGTATTACCGAATGGACTAACCAACAAATATATTCAACCAATAAACACATTCTGTAAGGGAATGAAATTATCATTTGCTAGGTCTAAATTTAGCAAGTGTAATGAGAGGTAGTGCCTGAAATACAAAATTCCTATCATGTATGTAATATTTTAAAAAGGTTTTAATTTTTTTGTACTTGAAAACCCCTTTTTTATTTAAAGAATATTATTACTAATAATCTTAGCGTTTTAATAAAAATTGTATCCCGTAAGTGCTTAGCGTTTCCAAATGGACCCGCAATTTTTCTCCAATTTCCATATATTTTTTATTTTTTTTTATTTCCTCTTTAGTGTGATTATAATGAAGTACTTTCTTTATAGAAACCCAAAATATTAAGAAATAATAAAATCCGGGCATTAATGGGTTAACCCATAAATTACCGACCATAAATTTTATTCTCTAGAGGTTGATATTTCCTGAATGCACTTTTGAAGGGTGTAATTCTATTGTATCAATAATTCAAACAAAATTCTGTATTTTTCAGAATGCGAGAGCATTTTGAAAACGCTGACAGATGAAATCATAGAGAAGAAATTGACGGTTATTTATCGAAAATTAATCAACTCTGGGTTTATGCGCTTTACACAATAATAAGAATACGCTGCGCGCTGTATGGTGATCGGTACCTATATACATACATACGGTGCGGCAGGCGGCGGCGTACGCTATACATACAAACACATCACGATGATACTCATAGTGTGCTCTCTCTATATGATACCCGTTGAGAATTAATGGTAAATAAAATACGTTTAAAAATTGTGAAATCATGACTCTCCACTTTTCAATATCAGTGGAGAGTGAAAACACATTGCCAACATGTCAATTTGATATTTGATGACAAATTTTGTACATTTCAATGGAGACGAAGTTTGAATATTATAGGTGAACCAGGAATTTAATATCGGCTGGTTTACGTAATTACTTTATGCGCTTGTTTGCTTAATTTTGAACATTCACCAATTAAGCCTTCTTATATCGAGTTCCCAATCAATCCAATTTTTGAAAACTCCATATATTATATTTTAATTATGAAAATCTGTTCGTTTGAAAATAAGCTGAAACACTATGTATGAAGTGACGATAAAACTTTTTTTGAAAGTATCTATTATTATGAAACTGGTTTGTAAACAATGAAAGCAACACTCTTTATATTATTCCAGATTTGGGGGCATGTTCAGTCAGACGGCGGAATCAAAACCACCCATGTTTACCCATATCATGGACATAATTCTCTTATGGAGTTCTATAATATCTTAAGATATTATAAAACTCCATCAGCGGTACTAATAACATTTTCGTTAAAACTCGTTTTAGCCAACTAAACCTCGCACTACGTAAACCACGTATTAGGCACTAATTCGTGGTTTAGTGGGTTCTTACTAATAATGCAAAAATGTACAAGGACTAAGTAAACCATGGAATACGGAATGAATGTTGTGAATTTAACGGGAATTTCGGAATTTTTCTTTACTTTATGCTATTTTTTGTTCATTCTCTATGACTTTATTAGCCGTTATCTATGACATCTATCGAGAATCATCGTATTTCTATGTTTGTCATTGTTTGTTTACTGCATGGTTTTGGTGGTTTACTGTTTATGTATCGTCACGTTTTGGTTGAATTCCCAATAATTTAACTTATTACAACATAACTTATTACATTTATTTTAAAACAATTGTCAATGGAAAATAAATAACTTCATTTATTTGCCTTCTTCCAAATAAATCTACGAGATGCCTAACTCCTGCCTTTGAAAATCTGTACTTTCTTCTAAAATTAATGTCGTCGTAATCAACAAACGGATTACAACGCACCTATGAACACACCTTATAAATTTTGCGTCATCAAAAAACTTTCCACCTGCTCAATTTCTTGAAACGATCTTTCAAAATCGCCAATTCTATAATCAAACAGATTGTTGTCCATAATTAAAAAAAAGTATTTCTTCAAAAATGACAAAATACAATACGCTGAATACGCGCGGTCTATTTGACTTTTGACAGCTCACGAATTCACTATTGCTATTCCACCACTAAACTAGGGGACCGGATGGTTTAGCGTTACCATGGTGATATAAACCATGGAATAAAATAGAAGTTTTAAAACTTGGTTATTAGTAAGATTTTTGGCCGTTAGGTTTTAGTCACTCTATTCCATGATTAAACCTCGCTACTTTTTCGTTATTAATACCGCCGTATATGATTATTATATCTATGATATGGGTAAACATGGATGGATTCGATTCCGTCGGTTGATCAGACTTGCCCTCCTGGTCTCTAGTGAGATGTAAAAAAAATTGTCATAAAATATCATTGACTCCCTACAGGAAAATAAACCTAATGTTTGCGTTTATGTAACTATAAAAATAGACAATAATATACTTGACGCATTTATTGAAAAAACCTTGATTGTTTGACATGGAACATGAACAAACTACACCGGTTGAAGTGTACAAAACAAATAGACTTACCTCCGAACTATATTTGATATTTTTGTAAATTTTGAAATTGCTCGGTCATCAGACAGATATCGTATTTAATTTCTATACAATAAAAACTGTACAATTAAACAATGAACTAAATGTGCTTTTCAAATGAGTTCTGAACTCAACGTATTTGTTGGATGTTTTATATTATATTCTTACTAAAATAGTCACAACACGTTCGGAGCTCTTAGCAGCCATCTGTGTGAAGCGATCAGAATGATGGTAATTTTATATATTAATACCATATAATAAGTAATGTTTCAAGATATTTTGTTTTTGTTTTATTATAATTTATCATATTTTAAATAATAATAAATTTTATAACATAAATCGAGAACGACAACGGATTGTACCTTATTATATTTATTTTAAATGTAGGTATTTAAAATATACGTACAAATTCAAAATTTATGCATAGAAGATAGCAAATTATAATATAAAATGTTTGTTAGAAAATGAAATGCTAGAAATAAGCGGGAAATGGTATATTACTTGATGCCTTCCCAAGATGAGCAACTTCCACAAGAGCGATAAATTCTCACTTTGTTATTTGGAGAAAGTGCAGTATTTCACTTTTGTCGCGACTTCGGAGCGCAAAAGTGGTTCTCTCTCACTCACTTGGTAGATTTATGATGAAGATTGCCTCTAAACGATATTCACCCAACGTCTTCCACTACTTCCCATTATTTTAAATGTAACTATGAATTTGATTTAGATACTTGCAATATGAATTGACGCTCTTTTCTTGAGCTAAATGACACGTTGTCTAGGGGGGGCTCGTCTTATAAAAACAACGAGGAATTTTGAAGATAGTGTGGGGATTGAGAAGGCAAGTCCCTCTGGCTTGCCTATATATATATATATCCCCACCAACGACGAGCCAAGACAGTTCTCATTTAACATTCTCGCGGGCCAGTCATTTCCAATAAACAATGTAACCCATTCAGCAGTTTCAATATCATCCCACTATAGGTACGTCGCCATATATCCATAATATTTTAAGACTATTAGAAATTATATCAATTCATCGTACTTCTTCTTTTGTGTAGACCTTTAAGTCTGTTTTAAGAGGTCTTCTCCTCCTTTGAAGTGGACTTCCAGGTATCCCTCCATTGTTTAGGCGGTGTACCGCGAGGGCAGGATACATGATGCTGATTGTGAGAACGATATGAGGAAGTCTGGTGCTGTTCATCGTTTGGACGTGACCAGTGGCCAAACCAGTTTATCCTCCGCTGCCTACTCCATCTGATAATATCATCAAGATCATATTTTTCCCTTATTTTGGTTGTCCTCACTCGGTCTCTCAATGTTTTGCTCGCTAAACCTACTGAAATTTGTTATATTTTAGTAATAATCATACTTAATTACTTTTATAGGACGCCAATAACTTTTATTCATTCACATTCACATTCATTCACCATTTTGTATATATTTATGTTATTCAAATTGTCGTACCTTTCCAATGGTTTCGTACTATTAGAAATTGTAATAAATAAATATGGGAACTATGGAAAAAAGTATTAGACACGATTTCCCAATCAATAACTGTTGATAATGCTAATATAAATAAGTAAGATGAAAAGTAAGTAAGATGAAAATAAATGCCCTAAGGTGGTTCGGCCACATAGAAAGAATGAGTGATGACCGTCTGACAAAAAAAGTATACAAGGCTGATAAAAGAGGAACGAAAAGTAGGGGTCGGCCAAGAAAAAGTTGGCACGATCACATAAATGGGATTTTGAAAGATGGTGATGTTAGAAGTAAGAATAATAGAAGAGCGTGTATGAGACGATGTATGGACGTGAATGAAGCGAGGAATGTATGTCAAGAGAGAGGAGTCTGGCGTTCGGTTCTCTCTGCCTACCCCAAATAGGGAAATGGCGTGATGGTGTGGTATGGTATGGTATGTTATGGTATGGTATTTATTTTTAATAACTTATATTATAAAACAAGCCCCCACTAAAGCCACATTTGCTAATACATCATTTAAAAGATATACTTTTAAATTTGCTGTATAAATTAATTTTTTTAAAAACATCTTAACTAGAAACGTTGAAGAATATTTATAAACTTCCCTGACACCGAACAATTAAAAGTACCTATGTTGGTACTCAAAATATAGAAAATTATGTTTTAATTAAAATAGATTATAATTTGAAGTTTTGCTAGAGGATATGATATAATATATTTTTAAAAATATTGATCATCAATTTGAATATTTTTGTAATTAAACTCATTACATAATTCATACTTGCTTATATTCCTTTGTAAAAATAAAAAAGTTATTCCACATTGAATCTTTTTTTCGGATGCCATTTTTAGAAACTATGTGGGTGTCATTTAAAGGATGTGAACAAAATAAATTTTAATAGACAATAATATGACGCTCGAGGGCTTTTAAATAAATCAAAGGGAAGATAGTTAATAAAGAGGGAACGGAAAGAGAAATGATATTGTCTTATGATAAAGTTATGGAATAAATTGATTTTTTTTCGCCACACTCTACAGTTCCCACGTGAACGCAGTGACGGATCTTTTTTAGTTCTGAAATAAATAAAAAACACGACGACATAAAATATGTTCCTAATGGTTTATTGATTTGAAGGTGTGCTGATTTTTAAAACCACATACAAATAGTTGCTGATAAATATTTCTCTCAAAATTTATTCATTCTTAACTGAAAATTGTCAATTTAACTACCCATCTTTCATAGTATCAATAAAAAAACATGTGTAACTTTGTGATTATTTTAATTGTTTTTTTTACACATTGAAGCTTTCAATGTATGAATTAAAAATAAATATAGAATATAAAATAACTTGCATAAATATTCACTCTATACATTAATTATTAGCTTACAGTACTATAATGATAAGTAATACATTATTTTATAGGTACATGCATATCCGAGTGTAATGATTCCTATATGTATGTAGTGTGTGATTATGCCCTTAAATGTTTCGGGGATGCGTTTCTTTTCCTATAAATTAAACGGAAATGGGCATTAAATTTCTATCGATCAATTTAGACTGATGCGGGTTTGATATGTCGGTTTGTATGCGTGCAAACGTGTGCTTCACTGATGAGCGTTGACTTTCTGTTGCAATCTGACGCCTGTTTACTTCGACTTCACCCGGAAACGAATGAAGATAATGACTATGCTCCTCCCTCGAACACGAGGTCCGATCTCAACTGAGTGATGAATATTCTCTATATTATCGTAATTTAAGAATGTATAATTTGAAATGTTATTTTTTATTATTTTTAATGTAGGTATATCAATTATTTTATTAAATAAAAAAAATGATATTGTTAATTGTCAACCCTAAGATCCTCATAAAACTCACGTTGCTTCACTTATTTGAATATTCCACCAGCAAAAATTATTGAAAAAAAAGAAAAACAGGCGGTCAAGGTTACATTGTTTGTGAAAAATTATTGATAGTAGAACTATCGACAAACATTTTGATTAATCAATTGGTTGGTAGCGGCGCAAATTACCCTTCTTACTGCCGAAAATTATCGATATATTTGCAGACACCTATGCATATAATTATTTGATAAATTTTATGCCAATTATATGAAATTGAATTTCTTGTTAATACAAATATACCTCTTACAATCTTAGTATATAAACGTATCATTTTAGGATGTTTAATAGTACGCCACTGTATATTATGATGCTCAAAGCGTCGCAAAATGATATATGTCCGCTTATTACTTCCCAACCGTGATATTAAAAATGAAAAAAAAACTTGACTTCAGGTGAAGGTGAAACTGTTCACTGGATGATTTTTACACATTTAATAAAATACTCATTTTGATTTTTCTAACAAGTTGTCGCAAATTTGATACATAAATATATTTTGATAGGCTTGTGTGGAAATTTATTGTATCGACCTAATAAGATTCCATTGAGCTCTTGAGGCACGGAATTAAAGGCATCAAAACCCATGTTATACAGATATTAAATTTTATTATTAAATTAAACAAAAATTATCATATATCATCTACTGAAAATTTGGAAGGGTCAATGGAACGAGAAATAACCGATTATTTTTTAACTTATCAAAGATATTGACGTAGGAGGGTTTCTATAGTTATCAGTAGATAAAATTCTGTGCTTCAAATGTGGCATAAAAAAACTTGCACGAAGAAAAATTATCTAATATATACTTCATAATATAGAATCGTCATGCATTAAAGTTTTTGATTCTAGTAGTATTACCCATCGAACGTCCTAAAACTGGGGGCAAGTCTGGTTCGACCGGCGAAATCCAAACCCTAGTGATTACCCATATCATGGATATAATTATTATATGGAGTTCTACAATATCTTTAGATGTCATAGAACTCCATACGATAATTATATCCATGATATGGGCAATCACTGGGGTTTTGATTTCGCCGGTCGAACCAAACTTGCCCCCCAGGTTAACCTAGTTGGAAGTCCAATGAGACAATATAAAATAAATACTGCGTAGAATAATAAAAAAAAATAACCAACTTTAAATTATTACCAATCATTTAATTTACGATATACTATATTAATGTAATTTTGAAAGTTATATTGTTTTTATCATAGGTAAATTACGCTGTTTCATGTATAATGTCACTTTGTATCGTAACTTATTATTCTTCTTCTTCTTCTTTGCCCTTTTCCCGTCTTAGTCGGGGTCGGCTCTTCTGGTATGTAATCGCCAGGACAGAGTGTCCTGGGTCGTCAAGGTATCGATGCTTTCCCTGAAGTTCCTTTTGGATGATAGACCACCAAGTTGCCGGCGGACGGCCCCTTCCCCGCCGAATAGTTGGTATTTCAAGGCTCTGAGTCCTGTCTGTCCGAGGGAATTTCTTTGGACTCATTGGACATGCGGACCTTGTAGCAACGAAGAGCAACTTTAGGGCTTTCAAGACTTTCTGTCTTAAATTCGGTGTACTTTTATCTTCACTATCACTGAGCAGTGAGCCAGTTGTTTCCACATGATAAGCTCTCTTTGGCACATTAAGTGCAGTGTCTGCAAGGTTTTATGTTCTTTATGTGTTCTTTCAGAGTTTAGCAAGGGGCCGTTTTTAGTCCCCATAAGCAGAACGGGTAGTGGTGGGGGAAGACCATTCCAATGCAGCCTTGTTTCTTTTAGTTTGTCCGCTATTGGTGCCACTTTAAAATTTCTCGAATATGTGTTTCTGATTTATTTTTTTATTTTTTCTGATTTAATTTTATTTTTATTATAATTATCTTTTTTTTAATCTTTGCATCGTAACTAAATAAATAAATAAGTCTTTTTTCTGTTTTTAAATAATTTTTTCTTCATCATTAATGTAGTATTTTTATAAATAGTAACATTTTTAGCTCTTCCAAGTTCTATAGTTTTCATGTCTAAAACTTTAAACAATAATATGAAACAGATAAGATTTTATTTGTGCGTACTAAAATTTAGGAGCATTAAGAGTCTAAGTAGAAAATAGGTCTAAATTGAAACTGTGCCAATTCCCACATTCGCCGTCAAACAATCTATTATCAGGTCTAAATTGCTCGGTACTTAAGGATGATTGTGAATTCCGAACGAATCCCAGTGATAGTAGAATATGTAAATAAAAAGTGGGATGATAATGGGTTAGATAATGAAACTCCTCGTGGCTTGGAGATTTATATTCCACACATAGTTTAGGCAAGATATATCTCCCAATTGTCCCCCAGGAACTGGGATATCACGTAAGTAGGTACACCGTGCTATCGGAACTTTCAGACATTTAACAAGAAATAATTTATATTTTTAGATTTTTATACATTCTTTTTCCTTCTTTGGTTCCAGTGGGTTAACGAGTTAATTAAAAGATAACACATCTATAGAAATGCTTGAAATAAAATTACAATGTCGAAAAAACTAGGCAAAAACTACATTACTGTGATTGTGGATTGTTTAGTTTTTAAATCAAACATTAACAAACGCCAGCATTGAGGAATCACAAAGTAAAAGTTCTTTAAAGGAATCAGATATACTAAATCAACAGATGCGGTTTGCTGTGATCGCGGTTGAAGTATTAATTTACTATTAATAAAATTAATATTTTACTGCATAAAGACCATCAGTATACCAATTAAGATTACTGCTGTAAGGATATTATTTTAGCTAATTTGAGTATACATCGATAGCGTCATTGAAATCATCTCGGTAAAACGGAGCATTATAAATTTATGATTAAACGACATGTTATTGTAATTAACAAAAAAAGCAAATTATGGCTACGAGTAACAATCAATCACGCCAAATTATATTTTACAAAAGAAAAATATTGTTAAAACGCAAAAAAAAACTAATTTGTGGTCAGTAAGTTTTCATAAATCCATCAAATACGAAAAGCGTGCTTATTTTATTACAAAATATTTCTAAAACAGGGAATAAAACATTAAAAACGTATATTATCTCGAATACCTTGTAATTTTTTGGTATTGGTGCATATCGTGACAAAGTATGCAATAAAACTCACTTATCCCTTGATTTTGCTATAAAACGTGCAATATAAAAGGTTATATTATACGAATTTTGTCCGCCTTATTTGATATTAGTCATGTGATATTCGTGTCCATTAAGGATCACCACTCGAGAATACCCAGACCCAGAAGGTGGGTATTTTGGTTTCGTAATATGACCAGCAAAAAATGGGACAAACACTTGTGCCACGCAGGAAGAGAATGAAATACCAACTATACATTGTATATGTACATATGTGTGGTGACTCTTCGTGCAATATCCAACAAGAAACGATTTAAGAAATGGGGAGCATTAGAAAAATGGCTGTAGACGGTACATTATGACTGCTAAGAATACGGACAGTGTGTTGATGACAACTCGTCGCTGTACAACTCTTCGTCGGTTCATTATTAATATTAAATTCCTTGTACTTAGGTACCCCATGCAGGTGGCGAAATATTGTCGAGTTATTTTTTTTAATACTACATAAGTGTATGTAACACACGAGGCGATAGTATGTATATTTAAAGAATACGTATATAACTATATACCGTTGTATCTAAATTATTGAATATTTTAAGATATTTTGTTTTCTATGCAAAACATGTAGGTATGTATGCCAAAATAGGATAGGATTGAGAGGTCAGTCCCTTCATCCTACCCAGAAAATAAAACAGTTTGATATTTTGCGTGTATGTTTGGAGATTAAGTATCAAACAATTCAGTCACCTTAGATATTGTGTATAGGCCATAGCATAAAAAATGAACGAAACGATGTAGTCACTAAACTCAATGTATACAAAAATGGTAAAATTTTGAGATGTACTACTGTCAATTTTTTTTTTATAGAAAATTTAATTAAATAGTTGTGGTGTTTTTGGGAAAAACAGGTAGTTAAACACACAAATTTATCATAAAAAATATTTTTCTTAATGAAAAATGTTGGAGAAACTCAAGAATATTTAATATAAAACAATGTTGAGATATTGTATTTGTCTATATTTATACCTTTTGACCGATCCAAAGGAAAATGCAATGATACTAGAATAATATGATAATGATTTTTTGAATAAAGCCAGAATTACCTATACCTATAGGTTTCCTGGAAAGATTGACCAGTGGTCCTATTCCGCTTATTTTATCGCGGCAATATACACAAGTTTACACGCTACATGCGTTTCTTATAGCGAATATGTTTTTTTCCGGGGACACTAGCCCGCGTAAACTTCCGCGCATAATGTCGAGAAAAATTCCGTTCGCCGTTCGTAACGCGGTATTCTGATTGGAGCGAAATACGTATGACATTCAACAGGTGAATTTATTTGCAAAGTTTAATAAACTATCAGATCGCAGAAAAATATTTAACATGGTTACTCAAAATAGTTCACTCGAGTTGGGAAAGCCCTGTACTTAGAGAACTGATTATTCACAATATACCACGATAGTCAGCTCTATTTTTTTTACAATAATACACGTACATAGACAGAATATCACTCGCTAGTCAGTGGTCTCCATGATATTGGGAATGAATACTCTCATTTAGGTGACATTTTTATACTGTCCAAACATAAATATAAACGGACGATAAAAACATTTTTTATGAAAGAAACAACTTATCATATTTTCAGAGCGAATTTGCATATTTTCAATTATATACTGTATTTTTTTTGTTTATTTTTTATTTACATTACACTGCTTCTATTGGTATTTTTTCTATTTATAATACTTATTAATTTAATGTTTTGGTTTATTTTTAGTCCGTATTTATATATTTTATTATCTTTGCTTAATCTATAATTTTTTTTTATTTGATTGTTTTACTGTGCAGCTTTATCTTTTTTTTTTGCTAATTGTTCTTTTATTTTTTCTTTCTTTCCCCTTAGCGCTTTTGTCCCGTTTCTATCGGGGTACGCTTTGACCATGATCCTGGAATTGGCGAGTCTGGTTATTACATTGAAGCGACTGCCATCTGACCTTCGTAACCCTTAAGAAGGGGAACCAGACAAATTGGATCATGGCTACACATAGCTAGTGATATAAATCCGAACATAAATTTTTTAAAAATCCAGAGGTGCGTGCCCCGCCCGGTTCGAACCGTCGACCTCACGCATGTGATGCGACGACATTACCGCTGGGCTATCACCGCTTCCAATTTTATTCAATTCAATGATTAAAAAAATATTATTATTCATTCCATTCCTTTTAAGTGATTTAAATCAGTAATGATAGTTAATATGTCTTCTGATGGGAATCTGAACAATGGGACAGAAGTGAAATAAATGACTCTGCCACGAAGATTGAAAAAAATACTTGAAATATTGATACCAAATTTTCCACAAAAAAAATATCACACATGGTTTTAAAATATCAAATAACAAGATACAAACTTAATTGTTTTCATAGATGATAAGACATACATTTAATTCTTTACTTGAAAAATTAATCGTATATATTTATTTGACTTTTCTCTAGCAATTTATGCAATGGACAAGTAAAAACATACAGAAAAAAATTATGCAATGGACAAGTAAAAACATCCAGCTAATTGTTCTTTAATATTCTATGATTTTTTATCTAATATGTGTTTTTATGTATGTATGAAAAATGTAAATGCCGTGTATTAATAAATAAATAAATAAATTATTTATAGTTATTGTGAACGTGAACTTGATTTTACTACTGTATGAATACAATGGTAGAAAAATTAAATCAAAATAATATTACAAATGCGAAGAATTTTTACCGGGAGTAAATGATGTGGATATATAACATTTCAATGATCGACGATGGTGAAGATTTTGAAATTCATACGCTGAAAGACCTTTAATATTATCTGCACAGCGTTACTTTTTCATATTTGCAACGATGAAATGATGACTTACATAAAGTAGGTATACTTTGTTCCCGGGATCAAATGTTCTACCAAGTGCTGGATTAATGTAATGGATTTTGGTCGGAATTTATGTTCAACATTTTTAAGGATTAAGTGTTCATTAATATAAGTCATGAGATAAACTGGAATTAATTAATTAGTCAAGTTTACTGCACTGGAGTTCAATATTTTTGGTGGAATGTTTAAAATTAAAAGATTTATAAAGGTTGAAATTATGAACAGTGATTTCATTCCAAATATTCTACAGATAATAGCTTTTTTAATTGTTTGACTTTTGAGTCGGTGGCCTTAGTTCAATTCATAGCAAATGTGAATTGTATTAATTGTTGCTTCTCCGTTCGAAGTTCTTTATTTTGAAGAAATTGCCATTCTAGAAGGATCTTGTATAGGCTGTAACCCAAGACTCAATATGAGCACGTTATGAGCGAAGAAAATTGACAACCGAATGAAATTGGTTTGAAATCAAGGAAGAGTGTTGTTATCAAAAAATATGATAAGTCGAGTTTGTGGTTTTTAGCAGAGAAGAAATGAACAGTATTTTCCATAGAGTAGGAACTAATTTAGAGAAGAATAATGCTAATTATGCTAAGGATTGGGGAGGCCTCAGGCTTCAATATTTTTTTTATTTGAAGCAATATAAGTATCATTGAGCAGCATTTATTTTATAATTTTGGAAGTGATGGTAGCCATTTAGTTATAAACTTACCATACAATAAATGCTTTTCATCTAAGAGTATTATTGATAAATATACTTTTATTTCGATTTCATTGCCATTTACTGAGCATATCACTATCGATAATGTGATGTAAGCGTATAATATCATTAATTTTATTACACATCCTTATTTTCAGATTAAGTGTTTTATGCTTTATTTAAATTAAACACCAAAGAACTCATAAAAGGCTCCTTAATGGCATCGGCAACTTTTATGGATTTATCTCGAGCTTTAAAAATTCAAAGCGTGGTTCCAATAGATAACGCGAGTGTCAAAGTGGTTACTGTAGGGTTTTCTTATTTTCTTATGTGATATCAGCACCAAATACCCCGTTCGTTACACATATATGAAGTAATCAAAAATTCAATTTGTTGGTTATGAGACATTGTTGATAGAAAATGGATTAAACTAATCTGGGATGTAAGCACTATTAAATTATAATTCGTCCAAACTTGCAAAGTGGACTTCTCTGAATAGGATTCACACAGGATATGGGCATTAAAACTACTCCGTGGTACAGTGGGACATTTTTCTTTTACAATATACTCTTGCGGCTATCTTTCCAATGATCATAATATATGCCTGGAGGTGTTAACATTCGTAAGTCTTCAAATAAACATTAATGAGATTATCTGCGTTTGTAAAGTTATTTATCTGCATTTTACTAACGTGTTTTTCTTTATAAAAATTTATTTTGTTTATATTTTACTGATATTTATCGATAATTCTTCTTTTTCATTAAGTAGACCTAGTTGGTCTGTTCTTCTGAAACTATGCTTCCTGAGATGACGAATTCCATGTATATCCTTACATCTCTTGGGTGGTTTCCGGAAAGACGGCGTGTGGCAACCAGAAGGGATTTCATTTGGCTACGTGGTCCCCCGAATGTCTTCTTCTGGATCTACTCCACCGAATGATGTCTTCTATTCTACATGTTTTCCTTATTTGAAAATTCCGAATTTCATTATTGGAACTCTCCGAGATCTATAGTTCAATTATATAAATTGATCTTACTATCACTCCGTACATCGTGTACTTACACAGTTGAAATTTATTCATAATCAAGTACGAAAACATTATTTAGCCTATAAGGATACTGATCTTAAAAATGAGTTTTTTTGAAGTAACTTTGTACATTTTAAACCTAATTTAAACATACCGAAACTTACCCAGTAAAAAAGAATCATCTCATTTTTTGTTTGATCATTATTGTTGTCGGAATTTATATTTTGTTTTGCATGTAATTTTTCAATACAATAGAGACATATTCAATATATGATTTATCAGTAATGTTGAAGAACCTTACGTGAGGTGAGGTTACTAGAGAGGGGTTGTCACGTGACATGGTATACCGGAAGTCGTGTGGGGTGTAAATATTTAAAAACAGAACGTGCGCTCACTGGAGCAAATGGAAAAGTGGCCGAATAGAGCCAATTTCACCGGCTGGCCCCGGGCTGTAAGAGGTAGGCCGTTGACTTGACTTCCCCATATGTTTTGGTAATAATTCAAAATTTTAAAACGTTCCTTTTATATATTATACAATGCGATGTAAGATAAAACACACCGTCGTACGTTAGGATATATACATAAATATGTGGGGTTCGACTGTACACGTTTTCCTATTACATCTCAATTGTTTATTAAGGGGGCGACTGCTACCAATGAACCTATTTTTTCAATTTGATATTTCATCATTACTATAAAACGAATCATTTTAAAAAAGAAAACAACTTAGTTTGGATATTAGTAAAGAAAAATGTACCTTAAATTTTTAATTATGTTCTGTATATATTCTTGTAGAAAAATAATAAGCAAACCCTGGTTTTTCACATTTATCGTATATTTCTAAAAATACTATAAGGTATAAAGCAATACATATGTTTTTTAATTTAAAAAAAAAACAAAATATTTGGAAAAATATGTCGTGACGTTGCATTAATGCATCAGGGGGGCAAGTCTGGTCCGATTCTAAAGATATTATAGAACTCCATGTAATAATTATATCCATGATATGGGTAATCACTAAGGTTTTGATTTCGCCGGTCTGACTTACCCCCCAGGTTAAGTAAATAAACCAAAATAACTACTATTTCGCAATGGCGCTGAATGGAAAATAAATGTTTTTTAGCTTTCTTTACTAAACCTGAAGCGTCATATAGCGTATAAAGCGTCATATTTTCTTAATTGAAACGTTACGACATATTTTTACAGATATTTTTGTCTTATTTGATTTAAAAAAATATATATTACTCTACGCCTGATTATAAAATCGGGGTATGCCATTATTTTTCTACAAGAATTTATACAGAACATTATCAAAAAGTTAGGGTATATTTTTCTTTACTAATACCCAAATTATCTAAATTATTTTTTCAAAATGATTATATGAGAAATAATGATGGTATACCAAATTGAAAAATAGGTACGTTGGCAGCAGTCGCCCCCTTAATAGCATCACTACAAATCTTATAATAAACGTAATTATTTAGAAGGAAATATCTATTTTTACTTTATTGTTTGATATATTTTTATTTAATTATTTGGTTGTTATCTGTAATACGCAATATCACGAAAAATGTATGAAATACGATAAAAAAAATTGTGTAAAGGGTTCAGATTTCCAGGAGGCGGGTAGGTACCTACGTTACGTTGATCGGTTGTTATCTGCGCTGTTTCATGCCTTCATGGCCATAATAAACGAATGTAAAAGCTGATTATAACTTATTTCTGTTTGGAAATATGAATAACATTATAAACTTTTAATTATGTAGGTAGGCACTTAATAAAGTAAAGAGCAGCATTTAATCAGGATGTAGTGTATTTGGCATATTTATTTTATTTCACATTCCATATGAAAAACACCGCCGCAACAAAAATCGTTATCTATACTTGTTGGCGTTCGTAATCTAACAGAACCTGCATGAAAATTATGTTCGATTCATTCCGAGACGAGACGATTCCAAGACGAGACGAGACGAGATTACATCAAGGTATATTCCACATCGTGGAATATACCTTGATGGTATGAATGAATGAATGAATGAAAATTCTACAAATATTTTTAGTTTTTATTTATTTTTAATTAATTTGATGTATGATTGTTCAAAGATTATATATTTCAGGTGCATGCCTATATGGAATCTCAGGTAGGTGGTAGAAATATAAATTCCCGCGGTTCAATATAAAATATGGCTTCATATTTTATGGAGAACCTTATTTGTAGTTTTTCTTTCGGGATGAAAATCTTCCATTCATAGAAATCATTCGCAGCCATCTGCTCTCCGGATTCAACGTATTAGGTATATTTAATGCAACATTCTCATCTCAAATCTCTTATTCTTAGGGATTACTACACATATGTACACCATACACCACACATTTTATCCATATTAAATATTTTTGATGAAACATTTTATAAATAGATTTTTTTCAATCGCATACATGTGGCTTTTATAAGAAAACAATGTTTAAAAATAACTTAGTGCTTGCAATAAAAACCCAATACATTTCCTATACAATTCCTTCAACACAATTGTTTACAAAATTTTTTTTTAAAAAAGGTAAAGGTTGAAACCTTTTTGTACCTAAATAAAAGAATATTTTGTTGTTAATCAACTGAAAAGAGTACATAGAGAACATAGTTCTTTTATTTAGAAAGATTAATTTTGTTTTAATGGTTTAGATAACATATTTCATTATTCATAATCAGATTCTTTCCATCTGATATTATGTAGTGATGATAAATACAATCTGACAACTCCAATTTTTTAAGGTTTTGTGTCGCTTTCAAATATTTTATTCATTTGGTAAATAATCAAACATTGTTATTGATTAATGTAATTTGTCTGATATTTACATTATAATAACTTATAAATATATACTGGAACATAAATTTAATCGTTAATAAACTAAAAAATCGTTATAAAAATCGTTAATAAACTAAAGAATAAATTAAACAAATGATTATGGCTTGGTCACGTTACTGATTATAAAAAAAGTGAAAGAAAGAATTTCCTTGCTTATTAAAGTGGCAAAAGTTTAGAAAAACATTATATGCATATCGAGACCAAGCAATGTCATTTTTGGTGATAGCAGTATTCCCATTCAGTTCTTTCAGTACTGAATGGGAAAAGGTAAACGACTTAATGGTAAGTACTTGTAGCGTGAAATATATTTTTACAATAGCAAATATAGGTTCAAAACCGATTGAACATATAACATTGATTCAAAAAAAAATTAGAGGTTTTGTTGATCATTTTGAATGCACAACGTCAAAAGCATATATTCCAAAACTGGTTTATTTTATGAGACCTTTTAAATAAGTTTACCGACAATATTGTAATAAAGAACATAATGTATGGAATCACAATAACACAATATTACAAAACCTTTGGTACAGGAAAATGAAATCGCTTTTGTCGGGTATTTGAGTCGAAATCATTAGACCGTGAAGATTCTCAAAATTAAAAAGAGATTCGTGGATCGATAAGTATGCAAAAAAGTCGAAAGGCCGTCCAACGAACTGTGTTGTAATTTATGAGTCTAGAAAGGTAATAACGTATTTGGCTTAGCTGCTTCCGTTTTCATTTAAAAAGCTCCTCGAAGCTTTTATGATTTTATGTTTGAACACTCCCGAGGTACCCCGTCCCCCCACTGAGATGATTCTCTCATTTAATGTTTCGGAAAACTGCTTTAGATATTTTGCCTACCTTTACTTTAACAAATGTCCTACATTCACCGCCAATTTATAAACTTTTTATAATATTGACTCCATAAAAAGAACTTTTAAGCACTTTTCATTGGAAATTTGAGTTCGCTACAGAAGTGCACTCGCGTGAATATAATTTTATTTGGGTAAATTTCTCAATTTTCTGGATTCATCGAAATAGGCTATTGAGATATTTACTTAATATGAGAAAAAATAAATGAACATTGTCCATAATATTTTTCATAAACGTTTTTTGTTTAAAGTTGTCATCACATCAAGCAGAGCTAAAATTTATTTAACCTCTCCGATGGTATTTAATATGTGGCGACGCGAATCTTGACAGCTTCGCTGCTAATGAGGAACGTCCGCTGTCACGGTCCCATGATAAGGTTGGGGGTGGCCGCAGCCCCATTCTAGGATTCTGGGCAAATTGTCGGTGCCCTCTTCAATTCTTACCTATGGAAGAGCAGGGCAGACGCCTTTATGTCTCGCTTGACGGTGACTTGTCACACACGGCGAGAATTCAACTCGCATCACTCACTTGGCATGGAAATCGAAGAACTGAAAGTACTTTCAACGTGGTGTGGTTCCTGTAAATCGCTCACAGGAGTACTAAGGGGTGGGGAAAACCATGACCCGCTCGGCGGTAGCTCGCCATCGCGCTTGGCGTGGAAATCGAAGAACTGAAAGTACTGTCAATGCGTGGTGAAGGTTCGCAGTCGAGTCACTTGTTACCGAGCACTGTTGGGATGGGAGACCCTCGCCATGACTGACGGGCCTCCACGTTTGCGGTTAGACTCTTAGTTGTAGTGGTATGAAATATGCTTGATGGTAGTTTAGGTTTTGTCCGACGAGCAGCCGTTTCGGGGATGAAAAGTGCTACAAGTTCTAAAATGTTCCCTATGTTTAGGAGATTGCGAATTTCTGTTAAATTCTATTGACCACTCGGCTACAACCGTGTTTATACAAAAAATAAAGATCAATTTATTTGATAAATTTAATTTAGATCTCATGTTATAATGATGACAGATAGAGTTATGGATTCATCTGCTACTTACATAATGACGATAAGTCTTGTAAAGCATATTTCTATATTTAAATATTGTATGTTTAAAGTTACAAAAAATCATAGAACAAACATTATAAAGGTATATTCAAATATATTTTTATGATAAAGTATTAATTTGTAAATCCATAGGTATGAAATATTTTACACTACTTTTTCTTCAACAAGTAGTGATCACCATGTCAATTGAATTCATATTTTTATTGCAACAATTTTGTATTACCATTTATTTTCCTTAATATCAAATATCATTTAGTATTTTATACAGTAAAGTGTATATAATTTAACAAGCACTACTCGGCGTTTTATAGCATCATTTAGTAAGCAAGGCGATATTTTAAAATATTTGATTTTATATGTTAAAAATAGGTAGCTACTTACACCAGGTAAACTTTATTATAGGTGATGCATTAAAATGGACTTTTATAACATAAATATAAAAAGATTTTTTATGAAATAAAAATAAAATTACACAAGTTTTAATATCTACATACCAAATGCTGTATCAAAAGGGTGGTAGTAACAAGAAAATTTATGTGAAATTTTACACCTTCAAATAAGATCATGATGTGGTTTACATAAACATTAAATTTCCTTCACAATAAAATAATAGCTTTATCGACCATCAAAATGTTAAACACGTCCCCGGAGATACGATATCAGGTCTATCTGATATAGTATAATTCATTCTTTGATACAGACTATATATTTTGGGACCTTTTTATGTTCAGGACACCATGTAATTACCTACTTTGAACAGTCAGATTTACCAAAAATGCCATCTGATTTCATCTGATTTGAATTTTCATGATACGATAAACTTGATTCTTATCCAGAATGTAAGAATAAGACATGTATTATTAAATTATGGCGAGAATTTTTAATTAAGAAAAACAATGAATATTATACTCAAATGAAGGTATTACTTTTTTCTGATATTTTTTGAATGTGCTATTTTTTTAATGTAGCTCATAAGCTAGTTAATGCCCTAACAAGGCGAAATAGGCCTATCGCGCAGAATAAAATTAATGTTGAATCAAAAAGTCATTACTTTTAATTATAGATATACCTAATAATGGTCAACCACAAAAAAATGTGGAAGGCTATTATTTAATGGTAAAAATCAACAGTAAGTGTATTTTGTTATAGGAAAATAAAGCATTTTTAAATTAGTTTATCATATTTAAGGGAAATAAACAATTATTGAATGCCCAAAACACAAAATGCTCGTGAAAACTATGCACACACAGTAAAAAAAATCGTAAATACTTTCGAATATTACGAATCACGTGTCAAAACATGTTTAATAATTTTAAAAATAGATTGTTCTCTCGTTATTATTATGAAAACATCCAATAAACACCAAAACAAAAGTTTACTTTAATTTTTGACCAAAACTAAAGTATCACCAAACTCGTAATTTGAAATTTCCCGCGCTCGCGTAATTTTAAGTCACTCCAACATCGCTCAGTGCCGTTCGGAATACACATCGCACAAATGTCGCTCTCTTTGCAACTTCAGGTCGTATCAGAAAAAGCGATTCATTCCGAACGTGGCCCTGGTACAAGTATTTATCGTTAGTTTAGGGAAAATTTAGGAATGCATTAATTTATTCTTGTTACATTTTTAAAGTTTCTTATTTTCTTTGGTTTAGTTAATTATAAACACGTTAATTAAGACATTTTTTAAAGAATAAATACTATGTCTTTGTAACAAGTACATACACACCCTCGTACATTCCCTAAACTAACCATAAAAGCTTGTGCTGTAAGTGAACGAATTCGGTCGTTGCAGGATTCAATCTAGCAACCACTCAACTAAAGATAATTGATAAGTAAAATTAATTTCCAAATCTTATTCAAACTTACTAATCTTGAATAAAGTGGATTTCACAAATTATTTTGTAACTGGTTAAATAAATGAGAATACGTGTGTTTGAGGAGATATCTCAGTTGGTAGAAAATGAAACTCAGCGGGACTATTTGGGGAGTCGGAAACAAATAAAAGGTGAGGTGAGACGAGTTCATAGAGAAGGCGAGACGGATAAAAAGATGACTCAAAGCCACAACAGTTCACCATTCTGTAGCCTTAAGCCACCAACTGTGCCGCTATATACAGATAATGCTTCCTTAAATTCTGACGACAGGTGGAATTCATACTTCAGTCCGTGTGCACTTCTACTATAAAACTTTAGAACTTCCAATAATTTTGGTGTCTTTTTGAAAGCCACAACTTTTATTTTTATTGTATTTTATTTTGTACGTATTGCTAACGAGTACCATATCCAATATAAATCTAACACGCACCCAATAATAAGTTGCCACATTCTGGAGGCTTATGATATTTATCGTCCCACAGATTCAGACTGCAAGCCAATTAAAAACTGCAATTTCGCCGGGAATCGAACCCAGGACCGTTGGCTCAGCAGTCAGATACCAAACTATCTGAGCTACGAAAGTCGACTTTTACAATGGAACATTTATTGAAATTATTTACAAAACTCTTCAAAGTGTCTATATTTAAATTATTTCCAAAAGTATGACCTCGGCTAGAATTTTGTGTTGGTGTCCTGGATTCAATAATCAGCAGGGGTATAAATTTATTTAAAATTATTTTTCACGCAATTATTGCTTTACTGGATTAGAAATAATGGTTAGCTGTGATTATCACTTGTGCAGGGTGCAATAACGTGTTCATCATAATCAAAATATTTTTTTCAGAAGAACTTATTAATGAACAATTTCTTAAATTATTATACATCATCATCATCAGCAATGGCGCTACAGCCCGGTGCGAGCCTTGGCCTCCTCAAGAAACTGCCTCCATCCCGCCCTGTCAACAGCAAGTCTCCTCCAGTTTGTCTGTCCGATCGCTCTTATATTGCCCTCGATGTCGTCCAGCCATCTCATCCTAGGTCTCCCTCTGCTTCTTCTTCCTTCAGGACAGGTGTCCAATACTTTTTTTGGGACCCGGTTATCCTCCATTCTACAAACGTGTCCGAGCCAATGTAGACGTTGTATTTTGATGTATTGGACAACGTTTGGTTCGCCATACATTATTTCTAGCTCGTGGTTAAACCGGATCCTCCAAGATCCTCCTTCACAGGTAGGACCAAATATTTTGCGAAGTATTTTCCTTTCGAACACCAACAATGCATTTTCGTCCTTCTTGGTCAATGTCCAGCATTCTGATGCATATGTCATGACCGGTCTAAGAAGAGTTTTGTAAATGAGGGTTTTTGTTTTACGAGAGATGAGTCGTGACCTTAAGTGCTTTAGCAGGCCATAATAGCATCTATTTGCCGCGGCAAGTCTTGCCCTTATTTCCGCACTGGTGTTGTTGTCCGCTGTAACAAGAGATCCCAGGTATGTGAATGATTCAACGGCTTCTAGCTGATGGGTTCCCACTGATATTGACTCGTTTCTTACGGTGATGCTATTCAGTGATGCTTTTCTGGTTGCCATGTATTTTGTCTTTGAAGCGTTGATCTTTAGACCCATGTTATTGGCTGCAGACTCAAGTCTCAAGAAGTTATCCTTCATGCAAGGCAACGTTCTAGATATAATATCGATATCGTCTGCATATGCAAGTAATTGACTCGACTTTCTGAAAATTGTTCCTGTTGTCACTATGCACAATCAGCAAAAAAAAAAAAAAAATAAATAAAATATAATATTTTTTTAAATTATTATACACAATCAGCAAATATAACAACTACATTATTTTTTTGAAAAATAAAAAAAAACTCATTTTTTGGGATAAGTAGTAACCAATATCAATATTGTCTATATCTATAAGTATTGACACTGACAAATTAATATCTGTAAATCACGATATACATCAAACAACAAATTGTTATTCATTTTCTTACGATGATCGATTGGTATTATCATACATACATACATATGTATATCAACACAATGATGCCATATACAAAAGGTACAATTTTGTTGCCTTGGGTATGACCATAAATATTAAATGTTATTGGCTGATAGATCTATACCTACTTGTACTTTTCACTTCCTATAAAAAGAAACAATGTATCTTTATATGGAAATACGTTCATACATCTTTTTGGTATTGTACTAATCGTTCTTTATATAAAAAATATATTAGTCAATTAGATTGCAATTAATCGTTTGTAATGCTGATTAAGTAAAAATTTCTGTATTGAATAATTATTTAATCATCATGTCAGTGTCTGTCTAATCGAACAGAGCAACGACTAAGTATTTGTAAGTATAATCATTTTATTTAAATTGCGATGTAGGTATATAACGTTGGATTTGATGGTACTGTCTTTTGCCTTTGAAAAAAATATGAACCAACTAAAATTTAAATAACATATGAAAACGTGTTGACATTCTTTCAAATTATTGTGAGATGATTTTTTAGGTCAACTGACAATAAAATAAGATAAAACGTGAAGTAAAATTAATAGATAGGTATGCGTTTGTTTGCAAGGTTATTGATAAAGGACACTATATTAATTTTTCTAGACATTTTGCATTAATAGAAATATTTTTTATCATAATACGAATTTATGTAACCACTAGTAATATTTTGCAAAAATTTCTAATAAAAGATTATTAATGGATCCGCTTTTAATCCTCTCGATGGTTGACCTCGCTTCCTCTCTAAATTGTATCACAAAGTTAAATATTTTGATATCAAATACCACATTTCAATGGTAATTTCAAGAATTTACGACGGGAATTTTTATTCAACAAAAATACATTGCAAATTCCCAGTGAAACGTTAAGAATTTGAAGAAATAAAAATATTGTAAATTAGAAATAAGAATCATTTACAAATTAGATAGTGTAATAAAATATACACATTTAAAACATCAATCAAACAAGTCATAAAAATACAGGTGTAATACCTATTCATTAAGTATAGAAAATTTTACTGAAGTAAGTATGTATGCGAAACAGGTTTAAATTGTTTTTCTCCTCTATATTGAATATTATTAATCATACATACGTTTGCTTACTTAATTTATGGATAGCGAAACTGAAAAAATAACTTCATTATTTTTAAAAATATTGAAATGCTCGGATAATGTTTACGGTGTTGATTTGGAGATAATATGTAGATACATACATAATTACGTATGGTCAATTTTTTTAAGTGTTTGAGATGGCTAATCACTTTTCAATAATTCTGACTTTTGAATTTGTAATTTTAGCAGATTTTTTTACTACGCATTCTAAATAAATAGTAATCATGTACCTAATTTAGTTTTTTTAACATGTCTAATAAGGTGACATTATAACAATGTACAACGAGATACTTATAAATTTTATATCTCCCAACCACCCTCAGCAATATATTTTCTTTTCCTTCTCAACTTATGAATTTGTCAATATATGTTCGTCTATCATGCGCACACACACATGCACACCCACCATCCACACACTCACACTCTTTCTAGATATCTCTTTCACACACATTCACATATGTATATTTTTACTCTCTCTCATGCGCGCACCCACACTAACTCACAATTTTTATTGTCTTCTTCTGATATTAGGTATAGTACGTAAGAGGTACATGTCTTATTTGTATTTTTGCTTATTTACTTTTTAATAATTGTATGCACGTACTGTGTGCTGTCCTTTGTAAAATAAAATAAATAAATAAATAAGAAAAAAAACGAGTGACTCTATTGCAAATGGGTGGAAGAAGAACCAAAGACGCAAGAGAATTTCCTGTGATGGTATATTGTATAGAATATACTAAGTAATTATGAATTGTAAAAAAAATGTTTTCATTGTTATTTTATTTCCTAATTTGTTATTTTCAAGCCATACCAGTTTTATTTCCCTGCAAAGGAACGGCATATTTTTTGAACATATATTATAAATAAATAAATTAAACTATCACAAAATTGTGCACATAATAGATAATGACGGTTATTAAAATTGATTTCTATCGATTAATAGATAATTAATTGGTAAGTACTGGTTATTCTTTTTCATCGAAGGGAATAGCATTTTAATTTTGAATAAAAAAATAAATAAAATATTTTTATAAATGAATATACAAAAACATTATATTTTTCCTTGGTTCTCCTATTATATTACTACTTCGTCTCTATCGAGATTAAAAAGAAGTGTTATACAATATAAAAAAAAAGCACTAAACAAATATTTTTTTACGTTATTTTTGTTAGAACATTTCACATCATCTTTTATCTAGTGTCTATTTAAATATTATTGTGAATTTATTGTCTTATGCTTTTTACTTCTTGGTAAAGCTTTTGAATAAATCCGATTAGAAAATTACCATTTATTGGTGTGGGGAAACTTCCGTTGAATTTGCATTTTAAGTAAAAGGGAGTCAAGAAAATAAATTAGAATATAAATATACCCCATGTACGCCAATGCAATTTTTAATATTTAAGTGAGAAAAATACATTAAATTATACAATTTTTATAATAAAGAAATTATTTAAATCGTGAAACCCAGCGCCTGAGTGTATAGTAACAATATAATAAACGAAATATAGTATTTGTAGAATTTTACTTTTTAAATGTTTTTTTACAAAGCAAAGCGATGATATTAATTATTGAAGAATTCTTGAAATTTATAAATAGTCGTCTTATTGTAAATATTTTTTATTTATTAATTTATTATATGTGTAGTAAAAAGTAATTCTTGTATTTCAAATAAAGGACTTTAACATTACAATGTTACATAAATCAAGCAAAATGATTAATGACAGAAAAAAAATGAGGTTTAAACAAATAAATCAGGAAATCATCCTGCATATTAGATCATTCTGTTGAAACTGATATTTGTAAAATGTATACATTATTATTGATGCTGACATAAAAATACGTGTTTGTTTGAATTATTACGTTTATGTATTATGACCATTATTAACATTGTGCCGAAAACGGAAATTTTTGATTGCTATGAATCATGTCATATACAGAAATATGACTATTGAAAAGATCAAGTTTATTATTATTTAATGCATATCAAATTCGGTTCGCCTTTTAAAGTCAAAAATTTATCGGAAAATTAAAAAGTCGTAAAATGTTACAAAGATGAGAAATAAATACCGAAATACACGTTTGAAATACAACGTATCAAGCTCACAATCCAAAATTGGTATCAATACATAATGTGCAAATATTTTATTTTTGTATGTAATATTTTGACCAACAAAGATGTACAATTGACAACATTTTAAAGTTAATATGAAATTTTATTTATTAAAGCGGTAATTTTACTTTGTTATTAAACTTTATATAACTCAAAATGTTTTTTAAAAAAACATAGTTATTCCGATATTTTTCTAATCGGATTTGTATTGTCTTTTTGATTTACACACACATACATACACAAGAAAGCAAGCTGTCTCACTTCGAAGTTTCACAATGTTGATCTAAATTGAATATATTGAAAAAAAATGCTTCCACCGAGAATTCAATCATTTATTGAACGAATGAAATGAAACGAAAAAAACGATCGGCGATCATGTTTGAGACGATGCATTTTCGTGTTAATGACACTAAAATAAATTTACAAGAATTTAGATAATTATGATAATTATGAACACATCTATATTCCACAATGAATTTATTTGACTTCCGACGACCGTTTAATCAAGGCCATAATCAACCAGGTGATAAGCCGAAATGGAATTCTACAGTTTATTTGACTTCCGACGACCGTTTAATCAAGGCCATAATCAACCAGGTGATAAGCCGAAATGGAATTCTACAGTTTATTTGACTTCCGACGACCGTTTAATCAAGGCCATAATCAACCAGGTGATAAGCCGAAATGGAATTCTACAGTTTATTTGACTTCCGACGACCGTTTAATCAAGGCCATAATCAACCAGGTGATAAGCCGAAATGGAATTCTACAGTTTGAAAGCCGTGTCAATCGACAGATTGAAAACTTCTAAAGGATTTTATTAACCTCAAGGATCTTAGAATAACCCTGGCAAGAATAAACAATCTGATAAAATAAGATTCGTATAGTCACAAAAACATTTTATTATTTTTGATTTAAATATAACCCTCACATTAAAAAATAATTCGGATATTCGAGGAATTTTCTAGCATTGAATAAATTTCATAAAAAAATTATAAATAGCAGTGAATTCGCAATATAAGAATATTCAATTATCTATATGATAAATAATATTAGTGCACGAGAGAAGAGTAGAATAAGCATTCTGAAGATGGCGGAGGCTGTATAAGAGATAACCTTTATTGTATCAATCAATTCAATCTTTTTAGGGAGATAAAACTCGTTTAACGAGCGCAAACCGCCCATTAGAAAAGATTGATTAAATCTGAGTCGTTTTCTTCTATACATTGTTCCCTGTTTTAGCGAGTCCTCCAAAAGCCTTTCCGGTTACGATATTTATTACAGCCATATCTTTATTTCAACTGATGTCGTTCCATCTCTGAATATTTTCTTGGTATCCCTTTAATTTATGTATCCAGCACCATATTCATTGTTCAATTTATCCAAAGAAATAATTTAAATCAATTATTGATAAATTATTACCTTGACATTAGAACTGCACCAACGTTAGCAACCTTCAAAATTAGATTAAAGCGCGCGCTCCTACTTTCTATTTCCTATCCAACTTACTTCCCATTAGTTTCCCTATTCCTCTAGTTACATACATAGATAAATCTCCTCTTCTTTTTTCCCCTTCCCTCTCATAGTGTTGTAACAGGTTTCATCTAAGATTTGTTTAATCGTCATAATTGTGCATATTGTTATTTTTTTAGTATATAAATGTATAATGTTTATAGTTTTTTTTTGAAAATTTACTAAGTCACTTTTTTCATTCATTCATTCATACCATCACGGCATATTCCACAATGTGGTGTAACCAGCGAAAGGTGTGCGGGTGTGCATTGCCTTATAAAAGGGAGCACAACATATCTGTGTATACCCACACACCAGTCTCGTCTCGCCTAAAAAGGCACTATATTCAGAATGGGTGGTGAACCTCATTGCTGAACTATGTGAGATGTTATAGTTGCCTGTTGTATTTTCGATTACCCGGCTCTTACGGGACACTCGAAAACACTAATAGAAAAGAGTGGAAGCACTATTCTAAGCCGGTGCCTCACAGCTAAGTCACTTTAATCCACAAATGTCACAGATGGTTGTCTGGAAGAAATTACCACTAGACAATACGTCCACCATTTGTACTGGCAAATAAGTTATGTGCAATGAAGTGTTAAATAAATGAATAAATAGATAAAAGTACTAAGATCTAAAATAGAGTTATGATTTCACAATTTTGAAGCGTATTTTTTACATCAATTTCTCAACGTGTCTCATGTAGAGAATGCGCACTATGAGTTTCGTCGTGATGTGTTCGTATGTATGGCGTACGACGCCGTACGCCGTATGCCGTACGGATTTATCGTTTTTCGTCCTCTCTACAGCCCAAACTAGAAGTCAGATCGACTTCATATTTACATAATAAAGTTAAGTCCATAAACTTGGAGCTGATTAGTTTTCCATAGATATACGTTAATTTCTTCTCCATGATTTCACTTGTCCAGATTTTGAAAATGCTCTCACGGTCTGTGAACTAAATTTCATATTTGTATGATAAATGTATATAACAGAAGTAAAATAGCTTCTGTAAGTGATCAACTTCATATTACTCTCCACTTCTATCTTCCTCAAGGGGTAGGAAGTGAGAACCGAACACCGCATTCTTCTATCTTGACACATATACATCGCCTCATCAACATTGATACACTGTCTCCTACATGCTCATCTTGCTAGTAATGCAATTTTGTATAAATTTCTTAACAGGTATCACGTAGAAAGTGCATACTATGAGTTTAGTGATAATGTTTTTGTATGTATGATGTATCGTGAAAACTTTTGTCCTCTGGGAATCTTATATTTGTTTAAGAATCTAATTGAAATGTACTTCATAAAAATGCATTTAGACATTGTCAACCTTTCAAGAAGAAAAATTAACATTTAATAGGGTGTGGAGAGTTAAGTATTGGCCAAAACCCACTTGTTTATTTTAAGCATTATATATTTCTATTTCTTATATAGGTATTTATACGCACTTTTCAATCTTTCGATTGTGACGGCTTCTAATTTGTAGAATTCCATTATGATAATGATGAATATGAACACATATATAATTCCACAATTTATTTATTTTACTCCCGACGACCGTTTTGGCTTATAAGGCCATAATAAACTGGCCAGTTGACCATGGTCTTATAAATTGTGGAATTATATATGTGTTCATATTCATCATTATCATAGGTATTTATATTTAACTCACTCCTCTGTTTACTTAATAATGTTTTAGTTATTTTATTTTTAAATTATGCATGATGTATGATGAGGGAACAATTTTGGCAAATGGTTCACATTTATTTATGTGTTTTATAATTTACAAATTGCTGTATATTTCCCCTAAAATTAATTAAAAAAATAAATAAATATTCTTGCAAGTTACTTATACGTAATTCAATATGTATTTTCAATTTCATTTTGAAAGAATTCAAAGTAAAGGAATTCATAAATTTTAAAGTTTATTAATTTTTTTTAGCATTTTCTTTCTTATAGAAAAATGTGAATATTTTTTAATTGAATATACATACTCTGGAGACAATATTTACTCTGTGCTTTTAAAACGCACAATAAGAAGGAAAATGATTCGCTAGATTCTCCCTCTCTCTCTTGGAGAAATAAATTTTCGTTTTCGGCATTTAATCAGCGTATGATTTGTTTTGTCGTAAATGCGAGAAACGCAATAAAAATGAAGGGGTGTACAATATGTCATGTTTATTGCAGTCTGTAAGTTGCGTCAGACTGGTGTAATTGCCCCACGGAGTGCCGTTAGACATTTGCTGTCGGATTGTTGCGAACGCAGATTGCTCATCGTGGAGATTGGAGTGTACAATTTTTTTTTGCAGGCGAAAAACCTCCGCCGCATTATCGTCGTCCTCAGTGGGCCAATCCATTGTGGGCAAACAAATGAAGTTAAACACTCGACCGGTCCGGGGGATGTTTCCAATAAGGGTTGCTAATTTAATCCGACGAGTAATTTGAATGAATCAGTAATGAGTTCAGATAATTTGTATCTGTGAGCAAATCGTTTTAATTAAGCTATTAGAATTCACCGATTCGATTGTCAGATTCGAAATTGTGTCCCGGTCGATTCGTTAAACACGTTAACGTAACTGAATATTGAAAATTTTACCAACGGCTAGCTCGTGTTGTGATATATTTTTGTATATATATATATATATATATATATATATATATATATATATATATATATATTTAAATTATTCGCAATATTGAAATATTTTCTGCTAAAAATATAAAAATGGTGTAATACCAACAAATATACTTACACAAGACTTTGTTGAGACCTTTTTTACAGGCGGGCATTGATTTTTTTACTGCAGCTTTAGGATCCAAGGCGAAAAATATTTTAGTTAAAATGTAAATTTTATATACCTACTGAACGTGAAATTGTAAAGATTTGAATAACTTCTTTTTTCAATAAATTACTTATGTTGCACTTCTGTGGAAGATTGAGGAAGATTTAAAATAAATGTTTACGCTATATTTTTTTTAACAACGATGATGATATTTTTTTGACAGGCTTTATCTCTCAATAGAGACGTAATTGGAACATAAAATATAGGAGAAAAGGGGAATCAGGCACTTACACAGTTTACCGACGACTTGTCATCGTCTGGTTTATGTTTAATTATAATGACATATTCTGATGTAGTGACGTAGACATTACATGAGTCATAGTAAAATGTTCGTATTTTACTTCCACGTTTAGGTTTCAGATTCGATAATAATTAACATAAAACAAACATTATAATAATGATGGCTTTCATAAAGGTCGACTGGTTTTCGACAAAAAACATTATATTTAAAAGGAAGTAAATAAATAGTTAAAACGATTATACATACGTATGATAGCAGATCTAAATTATATAATCATAATGCTTTGTTATTTTAAGTATTTCTGGAGCACCTATGAGAAAATTTGTATTATGTCATAATTTAAGTAAATAATTAACATGATAATGAAAATTATGAGAATTATGAGATAAAAATCTTTATGCTCTTTAATTACAGTTTCCTTAAAACTATAATACGCAACATCCATTGCGGCAATGAGATCATCTTCTCAATCAGATGTTAAGAGGTCACTCGAAAATGGAGGAAGACAAAGCATCTCAAAGTTTTTATTAGAATACAAAATATTTTTAGTTAAATTAAATAAATATCTTAGTGTCAACCACGTTAGAGTTATTTAATGTTAACTAGTTTCGGAGACGTAACCACTCCTTCGTCTTATACTATACATTGCCTATCATTTGATTGAATTAATGTATTACTTTAAAAGTTAAACGTGTTATAAAATAATACACATCAATAAATAGTTTGAGATTATACAATATGGAGGCCTTAGAAATAAAATAATTAATAATCAATTACATTTAAACAACACTCTACTATTTAGTATGTTTCCATTTTCAGCCCCCGCTTTTAAACATTTAAATTCCGCCCATCAACTTTTCGGTCCATAATTTAAAGCTCACGTATCATAATATGTAGGTACATAGTAAGTTTAGTATAAGTCTGTCCGGACGAAGGAGCAGTTACGTCTCCGAATCTAGTTGATATAAAAATACTCAAACGTGGTTGACATTGCACAAAGACATTTATTTATACTAGTTGCATGTTACACATGAGATCCAACTGTCGATAGCGATAGTATGTATAGTTGAAGAATATGTACCAAACTATAAACCCATAGATACAAATTATTGAATATTTTCAGATATTTTGTTTTCTATACAACATATGTAGGTATGTATGTCAAGATAGGATAGTATGGAGGAAGATCCTTTTTCCTACCCAGAATATGCAAATAGCATGATGGTATGTATGTATGTTTGGAGATGAAGTATCAAACTATTAAGTCTTCTTACATATTGTGTATAGGCGACTGCCATACAAAATGTATGAAGCGATGTCGTCACTAAATTCAATTTTTAAAAAAAATGTTAAACAAAAATTGAGATCTTCTACTACAATGCTAATATTTTTTATAGAAAATTAAATTATCTAGTTGGGGTGTTTCGGCTTTTTTCGATAATTGTAAAAGTTTTGGAAATATAGGCAGTTAAACTCATAAATTTATCATAAAAAAAATATTTTTCTTAATAAAAAATGTTTGAGAAACCCTGGAATTTTTTTGAAAAAAAAAATTTGAGATTTTGTATTTGTCTATGTTTGTACCAATTTTCAGCGTTCTACCGTTTATGGTTTCTGAGATATATGGAAAAATAAAATAAAAATTCAAAAGTTGATAACCCCTGACTGAAACAAAAATTCAAAATTCCGAGTATAAAAGTTTTGTAGGCCTGTAACTGTTTATATATTCTGAAATTTTAGGCTCTGTAAATTGAGCGGATCAAAAGTTATAAGGGGGGGACGGACACACAGACACACAGACACAGACACACACACACAGACACACGAAATGTTCTACTCCGAATTCTGAGTAAATCCGTGTATGGAACATATATGCTGCGAAGCCTCTAAGTTGGTGTTTTTTGACTTCAAAGTTGGAAAAGCCGTGAAAAAAGTAGACCTCTCCATACAATTCTCGCGTATTCTGGCTTGATACATTGTCGATATGTTAAGAGAACAAAGTTCTCCTGAACAAATCGACAGTTGGATTAACTAGTTGCATGTAACACATGAGATCCAACTGTCGATAGCGATAGTATGTATAGTTGAAGAATATGTACCAAACTATAAACCCATAGATACAAATTATTGAATATTTTCAGATATTTTGTTTTCTATACAACATATGTAGGTATGTATGTCAAGATAGGATAGTATGGAAGAAGATCCTTTTTCCTACCCAGAATATGCAAATTGCATGATGGTATGTATGTATGTTTGGAGATGAAGTAACAAACTATTAAGTCTTCTTACATATTGTGTATAGGCGACTGCCATACAAAATGTATGAAGCGATGTCGTCACTAAATTCAATTTTTAAAAAAATTTTTAAAAAAAAATTGAGATCTTCTACTACAATGTTAATATTTTTTATAGAAAATTAAATTATCTAGTTGGGGTGTTTCGGCTTTTTTCGATAATTGTAAAAGTTTTGGAAATATAGGCAGTTAAACTCATAAATTTATCATAAAAAAAATATTTTTCTTAATAAAAAATGTTTGAGAAACCCTGGAATTTTTTTGAAAAAACTAATTTGAGATTTTGTATTTGTCTATGTTTGTACCAATTTTCAGCGTTCTACCGTTTATGGTTTCTGAGATATATGGAAAAATAAAATAAAAATTCAAAAGTTGATAACCCCTGACTGAAACAAAAATTAAAAATTCCGAGTATAAAAGTTTTGTAGGCCTGTAACTGTTTATATATTCTGAAATTTTAGGCTCTGTAAATTGAGCGGATCAAAAGTTATAAGGGGGGGACGGACACACAGACACACACACACACAGACCCACAGACACACACACAGACACACAGACACACACACAGACACACACACACACAGACACACGAAATGTTCTACTCCGAATTCTGAGTAAATCCGTGTATGGAACATATATGCTGCGAAGCCTCTAAGTTGGTGTTTTTTGACTTCAAAGTTGGAAAATCCATGAAAAAAGTAGACCTCTCCATACAATTCTCGCGTATTCTGGCTTGATACATTGTCGATATGTTAAGAGAACAAAGTTCTCCTGAACAAATCGACAGTTGGACTAGTTGCATGTTACACATGAGATCCAACTGTCGATAGCGATAGTATGTATAGTTGAAGAATATGTACCAAACTATAAACCCATAAATACAAATTATTGACTAGTTGCATGTAACACATGAGATCCAACTGTCGATAGCGATAGTATGTATAGTTGAAGAATATGTACCAAACTATAAACCCATAGATACAAATTATTGAATATTTTCAGATATTTTGTTTTCTATACAACATATGTAGGTATGTATGTCAAGATAGGATAGTATGGAGGAAGATCCTTTTTCCTACCCAGAATATGCAAATAGCATGATGGTATGTATGTATGTATGTTTGGAGATGACGTATCAAACTATTAAGTCTTCTTACATATTGTGTATAGGCGACTGCCATACAAAATGTATGAAGCGATGTCGTCACTAAATTCAATTTTTAAAAAAATTGTTAAAAAAAAAATGAGATCTTCTACTACAATGTTAATATTTTTTATAGAAAATTAAATTATCTAGTTGGGGTGTTTCGGCTTTTTTCGATAATTGTAAAAGTTTTGGAAATATAGGCAGTTAAACTCATAAATTTATCATAAAAAAAATATTTTTCTTAATAAAAAATGTTTGAGAAATCCTGGAATTTTTTTGAAAAAACTAATTTGAGATTTTGTATTTGTCTATGTTTGTACCAATTTTCAGCGTTCTACCGTTTATGGTTTCTGAGATATATGGAAAAATAAAATAAAAATTCAAAAGTTGATAACCCCTGACTGAAACAAAAATTCAAAATTCCGAGTATAAAAGTTTTGTAGGCCTGTAACTGTTTATATATTCTGAAATTTTAGGCTCTGTAAATTGAGCGGATCAAAAGTTATAAGGGGGGGACGGACACACAGACACACACACACACACAGACCCACAGACACACACACAGACACACAGACACACACACAGACACACACACACACAGACACACGAAATGTTCTACTCCGAATTCTGAGTAAATCCGTGTATGGAACATATATGCTGCGAAGCCTCTAAGTTGGTGTTTTTTGACTTCAAAGTTGGAAAATCCATGAAAAAAGTAGACCTCTCCATACAATTCTCGCGTATTCTGGCTTGATACATTGTCGATATGTTAAGAGAACAAAGTTCTCCTGAACAAATCGACAGTTGGAATATTTTCAGATATTTTGTTTTCTATGCAACATATGTAGGTATGTATGTCAAGATAGGATAGTATGGAGGAAGATCCTTTTTTCCTACCCAGAATATGAAAATAGCATGATGGTATGTATGTTTGTTTGGAGATGAAGTATCAAACTATTAAGTCTTCTTACATATTGTGTATAGGCGACTGCCATACAAAATGTATGAAGCGATGTCGTCACTAAATTCAATTTTTTAAAAAATTGTTAAAAAAAAATTGAGATCTTCTACTACAATGTTAATATTTTTTATAGAAAATTAAATTATCTAGTTGGGGTGTTTCGGCTTTTTTCGATAATTGTAAAAGTTTTGGAAATATAGGCAGTTAAACTCATAAATTTATCATAAAAAAAATATTTTTCTTAATAAAAAATGTTTGAGAAACCCTGGAATTTTTGAAAAAACTAATTTGAGATTTTGTATTTGTCTATGTTTGTACCAATTTTCAGCGTTCTACCGTTTATGGTTTCTGAGATATATGGAAAAATAAAATAAAAATTCAAAAGTTGATAACCCCTGACTAAAACAAAAATTCAAAATTCCGAGTATAAAAGTTTTGTAGGCCTGTAACTGTTTATATATTCTGAAATTTAAGGCTCTGTAAATTGAGCGGATCAAAAGTTATAAGGGGGGGACGGACACACAGACACACAGACACACACACACACAGACACACGAAATGTTCTACTCCGAATTCTGAGTAAATCCGTGTATGGAACATATATGCTGCGAAGCCTCTAAGTTGGTGTTTTTTGACTTCAAAGTTGGAAAAGCCGTGAAAAAAGTAGACCTCTCCATACAATTCTCGCGTATTCTGGCTTGATACATTGTCGATATGTTAAGAGAACAAAGTTCTCCTGAACAAATCGACAGTTGGATTATACTAGTTGCATGTAACACATGAGATCCAACTGTCGATAGCGATAGTATGTATAGTTGAAGAATATGTACCAAACTATAAACCCATAAATACAAATTATTGAATATTGTCAGATATTTTGTTTTCTATACAACATATGTAGGTATGCATGTCAAGATAGGATAGTATGGAGGAAGGTCCTTTTTTCCTACCCAGAATATGAAAATAGCATGATGGTATGTATGTATGTTTGGAGATGAAGTATCAAACTATTAAGTCTTCTTACATATTGTGTATAGGCGACTGCCATACAAAATGTATAAAGCAATGTCGTCACTAAATTCAATTTTTAAAAAAATTGTTAAAAAAAATTGAGATCTTCTACTACAATTTTAATATTTTTTATAGAAAATTAAATTATCTAGTTGGGGTGTTTCGGCTTTTTTCGATAATTGTAAAAGTTTTGGAAATATAGGCAGTTAAACTCATAAATTTATCATAAAAAAATATTTTTCTTAATAAAAAATGTTTGAGAAACCCTGGAATTTTTTTGAAAAAAATGATTTGAGATTTTGTATTTGTCTATGTTTGTACCAATTTTCAGCGTTCTAGCGTTTATGGTTTCTGAGATATATGGAAAAATAAAATAAAAATTCTAAAGTTGATAACCCCTGACTGAAACAAAAATTCAAAATTCCGAGTATAAAAGTTTTGTAGGCCTGTAACTGTTTATATATTCTGAAATTTTAGGCTCTGTAAATTGAGCGGATCAAAAGTTATAAGGGGGGGACGGACACACAGACACACAGACACAGACACACACACACACAGACACACGAAATGTTCTACTCCGAATTCTGAGTAAATCCGTGTATGGAACATATATGCTGCGAAGCCTCTAAGTTGGTGTTTTTTGACTTCAAAGTTGGAAAAGCCGTGAAAAAAGTAGACCTCTCCATACAATTCTCGCGTATTCTGGCTTGATACATTGTCGATATGTTAAGAGAACAAAGTTCTCCTGAACAAATCGACAGTTGGATTAACTAGTTGCATGTAACACATGAGATCCAACTGTCGATAGCGATAGTATGTATAGTTGAAGAATATGTACCAAACTATAAACCCATAAATACAAATTATTGAATATTTTCAGATATTTTGTTTTCTATGCAACATATGTAGGTATGTATGTCAAGATAGGATAGTATGGAGGAAGATCCTTTTTTCCTACCCAGAATATGAAAATAGCATGATGGTATGTATGTTTGTTTGGAGATGAAGTATCAAACTATTAAGTCTTCTTACATATTGTGTATAGGCGACTGCCATACAAAATGTATGAAGCGATGTCGTCACTAAATTCAATTTTTTAAAAAATTGTTAAAAAAAAATTGAGATCTTCTACTACAATGTTAATATTTTTTATAGAAAATTAAATTATCTAGTTGGGGTGTTTCGGCTTTTTTCGATAATTGTAAAAGTTTTGGAAATATAGGCAGTTAAACTCATAAATTTATCATAAAAAAAATATTTTTCTTAATAAAAAATGTTTGAGAAACCCTGGAATTTTTGAAACAACTAATTTGAGATTTTGTATTTGTCTATGTTTGTACCAATTTTCAGCGTTCTACCGTTTATGGTTTCTGAGATATATGGAAAAATAAAATAAAAATTCAAAAGTTGATAACCCCTGACTAAAACAAAAATTCAAAATTCCGAGTATAAAAGTTTTGTAGGCCTGTAACTGTTTATATATTCTGAAATTTAAGGCTCTGTAAATTGAGCGGATCAAAAGTTATAAGGGGGGGACGGACACACAGACACACAGACACACACACACAGACACACGAAATGTTCTACTCCGAATTCTGAGTAAATCCGTGTATGGAACATATATGCTGCGAAGCCTCTAAGTTGGTGTTTTTTGACTTCAAAGTTGGAAAAGCCGTGAAAAAAGTAGACCTCTCCATACAATTCTCGCGTATTCTGGCTTGATACATTGTCGATATGTTAAGAGAACAAAGTTCTCCTGAACAAATCGACAGTTGGATTATACTAGTTGCATGTAACACATGAGATCCAACTGTCGATAGCGATAGTATGTATAGTTGAAGAATATGTACCAAACTATAAACCCATAAATACAAATTATTGAATATTGTCAGATATTTTGTTTTCTATACTAGTTGCATGTAACACATGAGATCCAACTGTCGATAGCGATAGTATGTATAGTTGAAGAATATGTACCAAACTATAAACCCATAGATACAAATTATTGAATATTTTCAGATATTTTGTTTTCTATACAACATATGTAGGTATGTATGTCAAGATAGGATAGTATGGAAGAAGATCCTTTTTCCTACCCAGAATATGCAAATTGCATGATGGTATGTATGTATGTTTGGAGATGAAGTAACAAACTATTAAGTCTTCTTACATATTGTGTATAGGCGACTGCCATACAAAATGTATGAAGCGATGTCGTCACTAAATTCAATTTTTAAAAAAATTGTTAAAAAAAAATTGAGATCTTCTACTACAATGTTGATATTTTTTATAGAAAATTAAATTATCTAGTTGGGGTGTTTCGGCTTTTTTCGATAATTGTAAAAGTTTTGGAAATATAGGCAGTTAAACTCATAAATTTATCATAAAAAAAATATTTTTCTTAATAAAAAATGTTTTAGAAACCCTGGAATTTTTTTGAAAAAACTTATTTGAGATTTTGTATTTGTCTATGTTTATACCAATTTTCAGCGTTCTACCGTTTATGGTTTCTGAGATATATGGAAAAATAAAATAAAAATTCAAAAGTTGATAACCCCTGACTGAAACAAAAATTCAAAATTCCGAGTATAAAAGTTTTGTAGGCCTGTAACTGTTTATATATTCTGAAATTTTAGGCTCTGTAAATTGAGCGGATCAAAAGTTATAAGGGGGGGACGGACACACAGACACACACACAGACACACACACACACAGACACACACACAGACACACACACAGACACACACACACACAGACACACGAAATGTTCTACTCCGAATTCTGAGTAAATCCGTGTATGGAACATATATGCTGCGAAGCCTCTAAGTTGGTGTTTTTTGACTTCAAAGTTGGAAAATCCATGAAAAAAGTAGACCTCTCCATACAATTCTCGCGTATTCTGGCTTGATACATTGTCGATATGTTAAGAGAACAAAGTTCTCCTGAACAAATCGACAGTTGGATTAAGTCTTCTTACATATTGTGTATAGGCGACTGCCATACAAAATGTTTAAAGCAATGTCGTCACTAAATTCAATTTTTAAAAAAATTGTTAAAAAAAATTGAGATCTTCTACTACAATTTTAATATTTTTTATAGAAAATTAAATTATCTAGTTGGGGTGTTTCGGCTTTTTTCGATAATTGTAAAAGTTTTGGAAATATAGGCAGTTAAACTCATAAATTTATCATAAAAAAATATTTTTCTTAATAAAAAATGTTTGAGAAACCCTGGAATTTTTTTGAAAAAAATAATTTGAGATTTTGTATTTGTCTATGTTTGTACCAATTTTCAGCGTTCTAGCGTTTATGGTTTCTGAGATATATGGAAAAATAAAATAAAAATTCTAAAGTTGATAACCCCTGACTGAAACAAAATTCAAAATTCCGAGTATAAAAGTTTTGTAGGCCTGTAACTGTTTATCCAACTGTCGATTTGTTCAGGAGAACTTTGTTCTCTTAACATATCGACAATGTATCAAGCCAGAATACGCGAGAATTGTATGGAGAGGTCTACTTTTTTCATGGATTTTCCAACTTTGAAGTCAAAAAACACCAACTTAGAGGCTTCGCAGCATATATGTTCCATACACGGATTTACTCAGAATTCGGAGTAGAACATTTCGTGTGTCTGTGTGTGTGTGTGTCTGTGTGTGTGTCTGTGTGTGTGTCTGTGTGTGTGTGTGTCTGTGTGTGTGTCTGTGTGTCCGTCCCCCCCTTATAACTTTTGATCCGCTCAATTTACAGAGCCTAAAATTTCAGAATATATAAACAGTTACAGGCCTACAAAACTTTTATACTCGGAATTTTGAATTTTTGTTTCAGTCAGGGGTTATCAACTTTTGAATTTTTATTTTATTTTTCCATATATCTCAGAAACCATAAACGGTAGAACGCTGAAAATTGGTACAAACATAGACAAATACAAAATCTCAAATTAGTTTTTTCAAAAAAATTCCAGGGTTTCTCAAACATTTTTTATTAAGAAAAATATTTTTTTTATGATAAATTTATGAGTTTAACTGCCTATATTTCCAAAACTTTTACAATTATCGAAAAAAGCCGAAACACCCCAACTAGATAATTTAATTTTCTATAAAAAATATTAACATTGTAGTAGAAGATCTCAATTTTTTTTTAACAATTTTTTTAAAAATTGAATTTAGTGACGACATCGCTTCATACATTTTGTATGGCAGTCGCCTATACACAATATGTAAGAAGACTTAATAGTTTGTTACTTCATCTCCAAACATACATACATACCATCATGCAATTTGCATATTCTGGGTAGGAAAAAGGATCTTCTTCCATACTATCCTATCTTGACATACATACCTACATATGTTGTATAGAAAACAAAATATCTGAAAATATTCAATAATTTGTATGTATGGGTTTATAGTTTGGTACATATTCTTCAACTATACATACTATCGCTATCGACAGTTGGATCTCATGTGTTACATGCAACTAGTATATTCTGAAATTTTAGGCTCTGTTAATTGAGCGGATCAAAAGTTATAAGGGGGGGGGGGACACACACACAGACACACAGACACACAGACACACAGACACACACACACACACACACACACACACACACAGACACACGAAATGTTCTACTCCGAATTCTGAGTAAATCCGTGTACGGAACATATATGCTGCGAAGCCTCTAAGTTGGTGTTTTTTGACTTCAAAGTTGGAAAAGCCGTGAAAAAAGTAGACCTCTCCATACAATTCTCGCGTATTCTGGCTTGATACATTGTCGATATGTTAAGAGAACAAAGTTCTCCTGAACAAATTGACAGTTGGATTAGTTAAAATGTGATTTAAAGAAATAGCTGCAACATATGAAGATAATATACCAAATATTTATTTTTGAAGTATAAATTGTTCAGGTTAATGAATTGCTGGTTCATGATTACATGATAATTTTTAAGTAAAACCATAAAACCTAGTTAAAAAAAAATCTAGAGAAAAGTCTTTGAAAGTATGTTCTTTGCAAGATTAATAATGGAAGATTTTGTTCTGAAAAGATAAATGACTTAAAGAGATACCTACATACATTTTATCAAATACGATTTCATGACATTGTCATATTATTTTTATGTCAATAGGAGTAAAAAAAATATAGGTACATTAGTTATGTTCTATTTTTTATTGCAAAATAACTAGTGCATGTTTATATGTAATCAATGGTACTGAGTACATATTTAATCATAACTACTTCGAATGGCTGAAAAATTTAATATAAAATTATTTATGATACATTAAATAATAGTGATATGTAGTCACATAACTATTGTAAAGTATTTCAATTACTATGTATTTGTAAAAATAAAACTTAATGGCTTAATTAAGAAAGGTTAGATGTATAGTCAATTAACAATATCTCGAAGCCGGCGCTAATTAATAGGTGATGTGGTATGGGGTTTCAAATTGAGAATGGCTGGAAAAAGATACGGATAATAAATTACATAGATCACCAAACACCTCGTTCTCGGTCCATCCGATGAAAGGAAAATAGTCTGTGGGCGGCCAAACTAACTTCGGACGTACGTGACTCTGTGAGAGATCTCACTTTCCACCACCGCCACCTCCTCTATGCCCAGTTAAAAGACACGCCAAGAATCTGGCGGAATGAAAAGGAGCTGGTCCAAATCCATAGGATTCCAGGAGCGGGGTGCAATTACTAACCACGGGAGCCGGTAAATCCGGGGACTGTTTTATCGGCGGGGAAAAGCAGCGGTGTCATTACGGAGCTTTTGTTTCCGACCAATCCCTATCTGGATACATATACCTACCTTCTTCCCTCGTTCTCCACACTTTTTCCATCACATTTTTACTGTATTTTTTTTTATTATTCCCTCCTTTTCATCTCGAATATATCTTGCATTTTATTGTATGGCAGTATTTGAGAGTTCACGACTGTGACTGGAAGTAATTTTAGAGTCGGCCATTCATCGTCCTAATAGTATTTTTGTTAAATTGTTTTTAAACTGTGGAAATCTGATTGCTAGCAAACTGATATACATATGAAAACAGTCGGTACATACCTTCATAATATATATTTCTTCATAACATATAAGTATCAAAGATACAAAATCCAATTTGCATAAGATTTTTTTTTCATACATTATAAGTATTTCACGGCCTACTATCGTGGCACAGTTGGTAAGCCGTTTCGTTTCAGCCCCCCTAGACAACGTGTCATTAAGCTCAGAAATTGCCAAATGGCAATAAACTCGCCACTTGCGCTGGGTGCAAGGAAGTGTTTATTATTATAAGTATTTCGCACTTCAGTTCAATTGAAATATTTATTTATTTATTTATTAACAAAATATACGGCATAAGCCATTTACTTATTACAATATACACTTACATAATTAATTACACACAATGATGTAATATATTAACAAATAAAAATATAGAAATTGATGAAATATAAAAACATAAAATATATCAGATAAAATATAAATATATAGATTTAGATAAAAACACAGATTAAGATAAAAATAGACAAAAAAGAATCAGAGGATTAGAAAAAAAAATAATGATAAGATATTGTTTCAAATTGAATTAAAATGTATTTACTGCATTTTGATTAGATTAAAGCGATTTAAAACTAAACTAAGGAGTGATTTCTCATTATAAATCAGATGGGTCGATGGCAGAGCGGTTAACGCGCTGGGCTAGTAATCCAGTGGTCGCGAGCTCGAATCCTGCCTCGACCGATTTCGTTCACCTGTAGCACAAGCATTTATGCTTATTTTAGGGAACGTAGAAAGATGTATGTGTACTTGTTCAACAAGGACATATTCATTTTTTATACAAAAAAAAGACAATAAAAAAAAAACGTGATGACCGTAAATGATATCTTATGTTGAAGAAAATACATACATTTACGATGGTTATAATTTGTCTTGACGAAAATGTGAAAAATCTGTAGGACGAGTAAACAAAAGTATACTCGTTAGTGTAAATTATGTAGGAAAAGTTAAAACGGAAAGTAATGAAACGATGCGAAATGAAATAATGTTAAGTACGGAAGCGAGAGCGGGATAATTAAAAACAATTATTAGTGTATATAAGTAAGAACATATCAAATAATATAAATATCTGAAAAGCTAAACAACGAATAAATGTAGGTACCTACAATAAAAATACCTGTACTAAGAATAAAAACAATGATTTTGCCCAGAAAAAAATATTTATCTCAAGAACATGTAAATTATTGAAACATTAGGTACAGGAAATATAAAAAAAGGTCCTTATTTTGTATCTTCAGTGGGATAATTATCATGTAAAAGTGATATGTATGGAAAGATTGGTATGCAAATAAAATTTATTTGAAACGTTGACACAAATTGTGCTTATCATTTTCATCATACTTCGAATGTTTGTTCTTCACGACTTTTTGTAGTCGTGATGTGAAAGCATAGTAGTATTTGCAAGTATGTTACTTGGTATCTCGATTATTACACAAATTTCATAATTCGGATATGGTAATTATGGAATCAAACACAGGTTAAACGTCTGCTGTTATTGGATTATTGGGAAAATTTTGTGGAAGGGAATATTCTCGCTTATATTGCTACATTATTTTAATATCTTATTTAGTTTCTCTACATAAGTTGTTTTATTTAATACTATGAGAGTGAGAGTATGTACTAATGTCCGCAAATATTAATTAAAAATAATAAGTTTCAAAGAATGTCATATTAGAAACAAAAATAAATGTATGCAAATCATTTACGAGTATATAATATACAGTTCTTATAACTCAATTAAGAATATTTTCGAAAATAAAGATTTAGTATGAATAGAATATTTGAAAAATCACATTTTAAGTGTTTAATTATCATAAGAGGCGTTAGAAATGTACATTGTTTAAAAAGTCTGTAAAATATATTTGACTATATCAGATAAGAAACAGAAAGTCTTCAAGTTAATAGTATTGTAAAGACCAGAAGAAAAATTCAATGATATCATCCTTATTTATTATTATTATTGTTATTTGAGCCATATATGAATAGTAAATATTATGTTTAAATATTTAATCAATAATACTTTTGACTAAAAATAGAAGTAAAGCATTGCAGGGTTATTTATTCATTCATTCATTCATACCATCACGGCATATCCAACAATGTGGGGTAACCAGCGAAAGGTGTGCGGGTGTGCATTGCCTTATAAAAGGAAGAACAACACATCTATGTATACCCACACACCAGTCTCGTTTCACCAAAAAAGGCACTACATTCAGAATGGGTGGTGAACCTCATTGCTGAACTATGTGAGATGTTATTGTTGCCTGTTGTATTTTCGATTACCCGGCTCTTACGGGACACTCGAAAACAATGATTTAAAAGAATGGAAGCACTATTCTGAGCCGGTGCCTCACAGCTTACAGGGTTATTTAAAAGCCGAGTAAAAGTATTTTTTAACGGATTTGAGTTAGAAGGCGAAAAATAGTATCGTTCGCGGTAGAGATATTTTTGACAAACTATTTCCTATTTGGTTCATTTTAATTACAAACTATTTCCTATAGTCTATTTCTTCTTCCTCTTTTTTGTGAGGACCTTTGGGACAGTTCATAATATACTATTACCTATAGTCTAATTTTCTTTTTCTTAATTTATGTAGACCTTGGGTGAGTTGTTATACATATTATTAATAATATTTTCTGAATTAACTTTGTGGTACATTTAAAAAAAAAACTTTTAAATACACAAATCACTTTGTTTACACGACTTTTTGAGTTATTTTTAAAGGTCTACCGGTTTCGAAGCGACTGCTTCCTCCTCAGGACTGATTATAACTAACTAATATGTTTCCTTTGGAAAAATTGACCCCGCCCCATTACCTCCCCCCTCACCCCCTCTACTCCCACCTCGCAACAACAGAAACACACAATCGTAGAAAGTTAGTTATTATCAGTCCTGAGGAGGAAGAGTAGACCTTTGAAAATAACTCAAAAAGTAGTGTAAACAAAGTGATTTGTGTTTTTTAAAAGTTTTTATACACACTATTTCCTATAGTCTAATTCATCTTCTTCTTCTTCTTCTTCTTCTTTTATGTAGATTTTATGTGAGTTTTTAAACAAACTTTTCCTTTAGTCTAATTATTCTTCTTCTTCTTTTATGTAGACCTTTGGGTGAGTTTTATACAAACTATTTCTTTTAATCCTATTCTTCGTAGACTTTGGGTGAATTAAATACAAAATATTTTTCATATATTCCAATTTATCTTCTTCTTCTTTTATGAAGAATTTTTGGGTCAGTTCTTATATAATCCATTTTCTATTGTGTAATTCTTCTATTTCATCTTTTATATTGACCATTGGGTCAGTTTTTTACAAACTATTTCTTATAGTCTTATACTTCTTCTCCTTTTTATTTAGACTTTTGGGTTAGTTTTAAGTCTAATAGTCTATTGTACAGAAATATTATAAACAATATGCACACTTGATGAAAATAAATGAAAACGAATGGGATGTGACCAACACGAGAATCTTTTCAATAGTTTTGTTCAATCAAATTTACACCATTTATTATATAATCCTATGTTGCTTAGTATTCAATACCTTCATATTTTGATTTCGATGACAATATATGAAAAATCAGGGTTGTGGCCATTACTGGACTCTTCACAACGTTTAAATTCAAATTATAAAGTATTTTATATAGTTTAAATCTTCTTCTGCTTCTGTAATGTAGACTTTTGTGTTAGTTTAAGTCTATCAGTCTAATTGTGCAAAAATACAATAAACTATATGCACACTTGACGAAAAACTATAAAAACGAATGATATGTGACCAACACTAGAATTTTTTCAGTACTTTTGTTTAATCAAATCTTAAACCATTTCCCATCATCCAAAATTATTTAATTTTCAAAACACATTATTTGCTTTCGATGACAACATATAAAAATGGGGGTTGTGGCCAAAAACCAAATTCTTTACAACGTTGTCTCTTAACAATCAGTCATATTTACAACCATTTCCCATAGTGCATGCGTGCAGAAATTGTATGTACTTATATATATATATATATATATATATATATATATATATACAAATGGGTTGTGGCCATCACTTGAACATTTTACAACGGCTTAACTCAATTAAATTTCACACCACCTTTCATAGTCCGATTTATTAAAAAAAATATTTGACAATATTATAAAAACGATTGTTAATTCCTTCACTAATTTACATTCTTGGCCAACGGTGGAACATTAAAGCTTGTTACTAATAAACTATTTTATATGGCCGTATTCGAAGCCACAACTTCTTTCTCAGGACTGATGTTAACCGATATTCTGTGGTCACGTGATTCCGTTCCACGGTGGTCACGTGAGTGGTGGGTCACATGATATTCTGTTTCATGAATATTCCAACAATTATTCTACGAATCTGATACAACTGTTTCGATAATCTGAAATAGCTGGAAATAAAAGCGGAGTTATGTGAGTGAGGGGTCACATGATAAAAATAGGTACTGTTCCATGAATATTACACGAATTATTCAACAAATCTTACACAAATATTTCGTATAATAAAACAGCAGGAAACGAAAGTGTTCATGTTCCTATATGGCAAATATTTAATTCAAAGGTTTTAACACATTCATTAGTGTGTTTTTTAAATAAAACTTACATATGTGAGGAGCGCGGTAAGGAAAGGATATGGTATGAAATTATTTGTTTTACCAAATAATTTCATAAAAATATAAGACGACTTATTGATTTTGAAGTCTTCCTTATATTTCATCTAAAATACCACCCCGAGAGGTCACAGAATAAACTTATCGAGGTTGAATTAGGTATGGCAGATAGGTATTTCTTATATTATTGTGGTAGTTAAGTTGAGGTTTTAGGGTTGAGTGTTTGATTGATTGATTGATGAGAAGAAAGGTATCCGGTTGAGATAACACGGTGCTGCAATCTAGTTGGAGAGGTAGCAGATAATGCCACAAGATAAAGCCATAATTCTCCGTACACAAAATGTAAATTTACCTACCTGTCCCACTCTGATAGTAGACACGACGAAGGCTGAAGGTTTTCCTGACGATGAACCTTTCCCGATACTGATAAATATTATTATCGTTCATGATCTCATTTTGAAATAACTGGCGAGAATTTCTTAAAATATATTGTGCTGTTCGTTTGTTAACCTTATATATTGTGTTGTTGGATTCAGATAAAAGTTTAATCATATTTTTTTCCTTAAAGGTTATATATTTATTTAATTATTGGTTGATAGAGAGTTAAACAGTGTACAAAATTTATTAAACAGACAATGTTGCATTGATTTATTAGTGGACCAGTAAAAATTCCATGCATTATTCAATAGGATAATTAACATTGATTACAAAAATTTTCAAATAAACATAATTTATTTATTAGTATATAAAAAAACCCACTAAAAACGCTGATTAAATCAATGTACTAGGAAATATAGGAAGAGACCGCTGACCTAAACGCACTGAAAGAGCTCGGAGAGAAGTCGAGTGTATTTAAGAAAGCATTGTACACCGTGCAAGCACATATATTATATGGTCCAAGATTGCAAAAAATACACAATAAATAATAAATCCAAAAGACAACTTGATTCCCTTTGTTGAGTTTTTTGATTATGCCTTTTCTTCTCGAATTAATTAATTTAATTGTGTGTCTCTTTGAGTATTTCGATTCCAGAAATATGTGATTTACTTCGGTACTCGATAAAATAAGGATATATTTCTCTCCAACCATTGTTATCAGTACAGAAAAGTAGGAAAACAAGCAAGAAACTAGCCACTATGAGTACATTTTAAAATAAATAAAAGTTAAAAAAAACAGTTTTTGGAAACATATAAAAATGGAGGTTGTACTCGACTTCATAGTTCAAAGGTACTTTAAGAGATAATAACGTTTGAGTGGACATTTTATATCAAAATGAATAATCGTATTTCATAAATTCTTTTATACTATGACATAAATTGTTTGTCGGAATGAACAAAGAGTTTCCCGGAGCCATCCGTCATTATTAAGTTTGGCGGGAAAATGGTGGTGAATTAACGGGTAAGGAAAAATGTACCTATTATGACTGTCATTAGCCCCATCACTGTGTGTTCTATCGCTGTCGGAAATAATGGAATCTGTTTTGATTTGGTTCAAAGCTTTGCTGTTGTATCAGATTTATGAACTACTTTAATTTTTGACCAACAGAGATATTATGTTGTTTTATTAATTTGTTTTTTAACATTCTTAAGTAAAAAACAACACCTGAATGAATGTTGGTATATATGTACATATATATGTAACCGATGAACTCCTATGCCGTCCATCCGATTGCGATGAAAATTTGGGGAAAATTAAAGTTAGTTTAGCTCACACCCGAGAATGTATTTGCATTATAATTTATTTATTAAATGTCTTATAATAGTTGCATGTATCACATGAGATCCAACTGTCGATGATGATATTATACATAATTGAAGAATACGTGCCAAACTATAAACACTTAGGTCCGAATGCAGAGTCCTACCTAAATACTAAATTCTAAATACTAACTATGTTTTCATTGCACAGTCGCTCACTTAAGTTAGGAGTTAGGAGAGATGAGAATTTCACTGCAGAGACATATCTAAATATTTAGCCCATACGCATCGGCGTAAACTAACATTTGCGAATTGTCAAAAAGTAATGTTGATAGCGAGGAACCTTACGAGTGGTTAAATACTAAAATTTCGGTGATTTCGGAGATTTTTTCGGTGGATGATGATTTTATCGGCTTCGTTGAATATGTATTTGGCAATTTTGTCAAATCAAATACCAGAGTATGCAGCAATCCATACGAGATGCCAAAAATTCGGTGGAATTTCAAAAAAATCGTGACATCAAGCTGTTAGTGTGAAGTGTGAAGTTGTTTACATAATGTTTGTATTGTTATAACAATAAACATTTTAAACTTCAAACGTCAGAAAAGAGATAGATAGCTTTCGAAGCTATCTATCTCTTTTCTTCATACACAATAATGTGAAATTCGACGCCATCGACCTTAAGTTTGTCGTAGTATTTAGTATTTAGTTAGGGATGTCTCTGCAACGCAATTGCTAATTTAAGAATACTAAATACTCCAGCGAGGTTAGGAGTTAGTAATTAGGTACCTAGGACTGTGCATTCGGGTCCTAAGCACAAATTAATAAATATTTTTGTTAAAACACATAAATTTATAAAAAAAATGTTTTTATTAAAATATCTTGAAAATCCTGGAATTTTTTTGAAAAAACAAATTTTAGATATTGTATTTTTCTATATTTATACCAATTTACATGGCTCAAGCTTATAATATATGGTTCTAGCTTATATAAAGTAAAAATTCAAATGTTGATAACCCTTGACTGAAACAAAAATTCTTAATTCTGAGTATAAAAGTTATTTTTAAGATATATTACTATCTATATATTCTGAAATTTTGAGATCTGCGAATCGAGCGGATTAAAAGTTATAAGGGACAAACACACACACACACACAGAGAGACACACTAAATATTCTACTCCGAATTCTGAGTAAATCCATACATGGAACATATATGCTGCGAAGTCTCTAAGTTGGTGTTTTTTGACTTCAAAGATGGAAAAACCGTGGAAAATATAGACCCTGCATACAAATCTCGCATAACTTGGCTTGATACTTTGTCGATATATAGATAAATAAATTTTCTTGGACAAATCGACTGTTGGACAAGAATATACGAAAAATTATCTACTTGGAATTCATTCAACGATACGGTGGCGCATTGAACACGTTTAGACAGGAAAATCCATATAAGAAATAAGGGTATAAAGGGATTGGAGGTATCATATTATAATATAATTATTGATACATAGCAAGTTGATTCGAAGACAACTAAAATGAATAAAAACATAAAAAAGTTAAGAGTAAAAGGAAATTTGCATTTATTTAAATAAAGTATCCACCACGTGTTTTGGTAGTTTTGCTATTATTTCATTGGTTTCAATTTTTTTTATGTATAAAAACATTTGAATTTTCCAGCTTCCAATGGTTCATAAATCAAGTATCTCCAATGGTGCACATTAGCCAGGATTATCACAACAGAATCCGATGAGCTTTGTGGTCGAACAAAAGGTTCGTTGAAAACCTGCAGAGCGGTTGAAAAGGGGATGAGAGATGCAGGGGTAGGTAGGTGGAATATCAGGGTTGGTGGAAGAACGCTGCGGGATGCTTTATTATATTATAAGGTAATTACAACTATTGTCTGTCATACCAATATTGTTGTATTAAATCGAAAATTTTAATATATGTTTTTGTATTCATCAATAAAGCTCTTATATATTATGTTATAGCTATTATATTGTGTAGGTTGTGCACAAAATGTTGAATATAGGTACCTACCTATTAACTGTATCTTGCCTATTATTATTGTAACAAAAATGTAACGTAGTCAGCCGTTTGGCTTTTGTACGGGCGTTCGATCCTAGGTTTGATCCCCAGCAGAGGAGAAATTTATTTGAATTTATTAAATTTATTTCTCACGCAAATATTGCTTCTCTGGGCTGGAAACACTGGTTAATTGGAATAAATTGTCATATAGCAATAAACTTGCGACTTGCGCAGGGTACAAGGCAGTGTTTATTATTACTAGTTGCATGTAACACATGGGATCCAACTGTTGATAGCGATAGTATGTAAAGTTGCAGAAAAAGTACCAAACTATAAACCCATAAATCCAAAATATTGAATATTTTAAGATATTTTGTTTTCTATACAACACATGTAGGTATGTATGTCAAGATAAGATAGTATGGTGGTCAGTCCTTTTTTACTACCCAGAATATGAAAACAGCTTGATGGTATGTACCTATGTATGTTTGGAGATTATGTATCAAATTATTAAGTCTTCTGAGTTTGAGATGTAGGTACCTACTACTATAATGATCGTATTTTTTATAGAAACTTAAACTTTCTAGTTGGGAACTGTGGAAATAAAGGCAGTTAAACACATACATTTGTCATAAAAAAATGTTTTACTTACTAAAAAATGTTTGAGAGACTCTTAAATTTATTTTTTTAAAAATTTACTATTATTTCTCAAATTTATTTTGTTGAAAATAAATTTGAGAGTTTACATTTGTCTATATTTATATCAATTTTCAGCGTTCTAGCTTTTATGGTTTTTGAGAGATATGGAAAAATATAGTAAAAATTTAAAAGTTTATAACCCCTGACTGAAACAAAAATTCAAAATTCTGAATATAAAAGTTTTGTAGGCCCATAACTATCTATATATTCTGAGATTTAGAGCTCTGTAAACTGAGCGGATCAAAAGTTATAAGGACACACACACACACACATCATTTCTAATTTTGTATTAAACAGTCCGTCGCACCCATGTGTCCATCGCACCCTAGTGTACCGTACCCCGGAATGGCACACTTGGCTGCGGCCACTTGGGTGCGGGACACTTGGGTGCGGGACACTTGGCTGCGAGACACTTGGCCGCGGCGGACACTTGGCTGCGGGACACATGAGTGCGAGCCCACTTGGTTGCGAGTCCATTTGGTCGCGACGGACACTTGGTTGAGAGTCCACTTGATTGCGAATATTAAAATTATTAAAAAAAAAAATTTCTGCTTAGGAATGAAGTGTTTCGTACTGATTTTTGTAATGCTCTTTATATATATGTACGGTCTAAAAGTATAAAGTAAAAACAAGTTTATTAAGTGAAATTATTTTTCATACTACTAGTATGAGAATTTTTTATACACAACATGTAAAGTTTTTTTTTTTCGAAATTTGTTGTGATAAAAATGTAGAAAATTTGAAAAAGAACCTACGTAGTTAAACCTCAATACATATCACGCCGTATCCCTAATTTATGTGATCGTAAAAGTTTTTTCGTGGACGTATTAGGTACATACAATTGATTAAATTTCATGATTACAAACACATATTTATCTTTAAGTAAGTAGATAGAAAAAAAAAATTTATGAAAAAGAAATTTAAACGGGTTTCTAAATCATGTTTGTATTATTAATCTTTTTCCTATCTCAAATCTGAAGCTACCTAATTGATTAAATCACACTATCGCTTTATTGAAGATTTTTTAATTTATTTTGGAAACGACTGTATATAAACTGTAGAGAACAAATATATGCAGGTACTTTAGTGAATAAAAATAAAACAAGTAATGTACAGAAAATAATATTTAATATTTAAAAAAAAATAATAAATTACATTTTATAATTATTTAAATATGTATTTGTAATAATGAAATGTAATGAATTGTATGTAATATGTACAAGAAAAAGCTGTTACGGTCACATAAATTACAATTTAAATAAAAAAAATAATTTTAATTTTCATAAATTACAATTAAATTTCAATTCAATACATACGTCGTGATAGTATACTATGTATGAATTGATTTTTAACTACATAAGTTCTTTTTCTAATTTACTACATTTTTGCTATCACAACAAATTTCGAAAAAAATATAATTCACTTTTTATTTATTTAAACACTTTATTGTACATTACTTAATAGCTAGTACAAATGGCGGACTTATTGCCTAGTGGCAATTTCTTCCAGTCAACCATCTGTGACAGTTATGAGACAAAATGGTACACGTACAAAAAAGAAAATATATATAAAACCATAAACATATTACATTTAAACACAAGAAAGTAAGAAGAATAAAAATATGTACATCAATGAAAATTTACTTTTACGGTATAAAAATTCTCATATTTATAGTATGAAAAATAATTACACTTAATAACCTTGTTTTTACTTTATACTATTAAACTTAAGTATATACCTATCTTTATATTTTAAATGCCTGTATACTTGTATATCAACTACATATATATAAAGAGCATTACAAAAATCAGTATGAAACACTTCATTCCAAAGCAGATTTTTTTTTTATTTCGCGACCAAGTGGGCTCGCACCCAAGTGTCCGTCGCACCCAAGTGTCCCGCAGCCAAGTGTCCGCCGCAGCCAAGTGTCTCGCAGCCAAGTGTCCCGCACCCAAGTGTCCCGCAGCCAAGTGGCCGCAGCCAAGTGTCCTAGACCGACCGTACCCATGTGTCCGTCGCACCCTAGTGTACCGCACTCATGTGCCCGTCGAACCCATGACATGTGTCCGTCGCGACCAAGTATCGCATACCCAAGTGGCCGCAGCTACGTGTCCCTTTCCTAATTATTTGTATTGAGTATTGTCAATACTTGCTTGTTAATTCTGCGAGTGTCAACTTGGATGAATGGAATTCGTTATATATTAATCATTGATTCCAGTCCAAAGATGCGGAAATTGCATAACGAATGCTTTTTAATTCTTTCTTTGCTGATAATTGAACCTACGAAGTCAGCACAAGAACCCAAGTAACTTACCAGCAATTTCGGCTGTCGAATTGTCATATTCACAAAATGTGTATGTTACAATGCAATATTGTGTCGGAGTTCTCTAGGGTCATTATTTGTATTTTTATAATGTTAATTATAAAAATACAAATAATGACCATGGGATAAATTTTTATATAGGTATTTGTTCTTCTTTGTTTATGGGCTTTTCGTCGTTATACAATGTTCTCGCACTTGTCGAATTTAAAGTTGAATTTAAATATAATTTTATTAAATTATAATTAAATCAGTGAAGTTATCGTGTTTATTCTTTTTTAAAATAAAAGTATTTTCCCTTCGCAATTCGAAAAAATAGGTGATATTAATAAATGTTCTTTATTTTTATGCACTAGTATGTATTTCTGAGCTGTCTATATACTGTTAGGTGTACATATAAATACTATTATATTGGAAACTACGAGTTTTTTCATTGAAAATTCCTTTTGATAAATGAACTGTTCACCACTGTATTATGCAAAGGATTATTTTTACACGAGTGACTCGCAATCATAATAGCCGATAGAGCAGAATCGAAATTGAGCAAATATCTGTCATGAAATGGAATAATCCAAGCAGAGTGTGTTCATTCATAATATGTGGCCGATATGCAGATCGTTTTAACCACAATATTGACCAATCCCATACAGACATGACATCCAATAATTGGTTTATCATGGAGATTCAGTCCAGACATGCATAAAACCGTCCATCACACGCAGTCTGCTGATTTATCGCTAACATCTCATCTTCTTCACAAACATCCTACCTCCGATATTGGACATGTCCTATGGCTTACTGACAATGCCGCTTCCCTATTCCCATTTATAGCTATCTGGGATGGGATCCTCATCCACACACCCGACAATACTGCGGTTCTAAATGCTCCATAGGACGACACATTAATCATCGTGACCTGTGTGTACTTAATACATGTATGTACAACTTGAGTAATATGCTGCAATGTCATACATGATGTGCCCCAATTAAAACACATAGGTATAGGTAACACGAGCTTGTAATTTATAAACGAATAGCTTAATATATTTTATACCATAAACAAATAATAGCAAAATATATTTAGAGACTATAATAGTTTTTTTCATAAATCAGTTTTTGTAACTTCAGTTTATGGATTTTTCATGCTTATAGTAGGTTCATCAAATGAATGTGAACAAAAACACAAAAAAATAAATAAATTGTAAGAGAAAAATTGCTGATTCAAACCTGGCTTCGACTAATAACATAAATCAAATTTCTTTAAAATCATTCCTTACGAAATTCTTGTTAGCAATATGGAAACTTAGAGCTTTAAAAAGTGATTTAAATATAAATCAAGTCAATCTTGAGTAAGACATAAAGTATCTTCACAATATTGACACGAATAATAAATCAAATAAACTTTCCCCAATAATAAATGACTTAACACAACATTGCGAGAATTTGGAAAAAAAGCATCTGAAACTTAAAGGATAACCTTTTGTTTTTTTTATGAAAAATACAGGCAAATTGGTCTAGGTACGTTAAATTAGGACAAAATCCACTGAAATCATTTACCTTAAGCTTTTGTGTGAAATTGCTTCAGCAGAAACAACGTAGCTTTTTATGGCAGAGCTTTTAGACATTGCTTACTTTTTTTCTTTTTTTATTCTACTTATGTAGGTAAATTTATGGAGTCATTTTACCTTCCATGCCGCATTATTTTGAATAATCCAAATTTTTTCACACAGACTTTTTTAGATTGCTGAAATGTGGACGAACATAATGAGAAAATATGATGGTCTCAATTTAGCGATGAAAAAACTTAGATATAAAATTAAAAAAATATAAACTTTTTCACAAATTTTTCTTAAAAAAAAATAATAACATATTTTTCTGATAAAACGTTGAGTAACTACTGTTGTATTATTAATTTGTTGTGCGACGTACAATGTGATAGCAAATACAATATATTATAATTAGATAGTTTCATCAAGAAAAACATTTAATTATTTGATTTTTTAGTACCGATTTTCAAGCATGTTTACGAACCCTGGAGAAATTTATTGAAACATATGAAAGTTTATTTAAAATTATATCATTTTTAAGAAATAAACGATTATTGTAACTAATCTACCACCTGGGAACAGACCTGGCCTAGTGAGGTGGTACAAACTAACCCAATTTATTTGTTAAATTGCTTAATTATAATACTGTAATTTTTGGTATTTTTATTCAAAGAAGAAAATAATAATAATGTTTAAAATTTATGCTTGTGGAATATAAGAGAAATATTTTGAAGATGTGGAATACTACCTCAAAATTTCATGAATTCATAATTTATACTAAACACATAATTCATAATTTATACTAAACACATAATTCATAATTTATACTAAACACATAATTCATAATTTATACTAAACACATAATTCATAATTTATACTAAACACATAATTCATAATTTATACTAAACACATAATTCATAATTTATACTAAACACATAATTCATAATTTATACTAAACACATAATTCATAATTTATACTAAACACATAATTCATAATTTATACAAAACTCATAATTCATAATTTATACTAAACACATAATACAATCAATTTTTTACTCCTCAATTCTACAGTGGGGAGTTAAAAATTCGCTATTTTTAAAGTAATATTTTTTATTGCATATTATCCAACTGTCGATTTGTTCAGGAGAACTTTGTTCTCTTAACATATCGGCAATGTATCAAGCCAGAATACGCGAGAATTGTATGGAGAGGTCTACTTTTTTCACGGCTTTTCCAACTTTGAAGTCAAAAAACACCAACTTAGAGGCTTCGCAGCATATATGTTCCATACACGGATTTACTTAGAATTCGGAGTAGAACATTTCGTGTGTCTGTGTGTCTGTGTGTCTGTGTGTGTGTCTGTGCGTCCGTCCCCCCCTTATAACTTTTGATCCGCTCAATTTACAGAGCCCAAAATTTAAGAATATATAAACAGTTATAGGCTTACAAAACTTTTATACTCAGAATTTCGAATTTTTGTTTAAATCAGGGGTTATCAACTTTTGAATTTTTACTTTATTTTTCCATATATCTCAGAAACCATAAAAGCTAGGACGCTGAAAATTTGTACAAATATAGAAAAATACAAAATCTCAAATTAGTTTATTCAAAAAAATTCCAGGGTTTCTCAAACATTTTTTATTAAGAAAAATATTTTTTTTATTATAAATTTATGAGTTTAACTGCCTATATTTCCAAAACTTTTACAATTATTGAAAAAAGCCGAAACACCCCAACTAGATAATTTAACTTTATATAAAAAATATTTAAATTGTAGTAGAAGATCTCAATTTTTTTTAACCTTTTTTTTAAAAATTGAATTTAGTGACGACATCGCTTCATACATTTTGTATGGCAGTCGCCTATACACAATATGTAAGAAGACTTAATATTTTGATACTTCATCTCCAAACATACATACATACCATCATGCTATTTTCATATTCTGGGTAGGAAAAAAGGATCTTCCTCCATACTATCCTATCTTGACATACATACCTACATATGTTGTATAGAAAACAAAATATCTGAAAATATTCAATAATTTGTATTTATGGGTTTATAGTTTGGTACATATTCTTCAACTATACATACTATCGCTATCGACAGTTGGATCTCATGTGTTACATGCAACTAGTATTAATATATAGAACCAACAGTTCATCATAATGTTTTTATTGACAGTAACATCTGTGTTTAATATAATAATATTAAACACAGGTATAATAAATAATGTTATAAACCTTTTACAGGCTCTTTTTAGTAGGTACAATAAGTAAGGTAAAAAAATAAGCAACTGCTGGAGGAAGAAAAAAAATGTTGAAAGAAAAAGAAATGCAAAAAATAATAGTTCATAATCAAGCCATTTGTATCCACATGACAACTACAATAATTCCTAACATCACCTATACCAGTCGCATTTGTATTAGAGGCCCAAAAAAACTCATTATCAACTAGTAAATTATCAACTAGTATCATGGTGAGATTGTAGTCTGAAAGTTTCATCACAATGTATCTGTGTGTGTTGTGTTCTATGTGCTGTGTATGGCGTGTTTATACCACTTTTATTAACTTTCAAATATTTCAAAGTGACCCTTAGCTCAGGAAACTTTAAATTTGATATATTTATTAACAAATTGCTAAATAGGCACATCACTTCCATAAAATGGCATTAATCAATTATCTAGCTTTCATTATAAAATATTTAAATAAAAAATAACTCATTTCATAAAAATGCTGAAAATTTTCTAGACAAAATTTGAATATATTGTGGAGTGACTTGGTAGTGTATAGCGTTGGCCACAATCCACTTGTTTTTATATATAAACTGTTAAATTTGACCAGTGTTTTGAATTAATGGTAAATTCTTATAAGACATACCTAATTTTGTTATCTAAATTTGCATTCCGGATTTGCGAATTGAGCTTGCTAAATTAGTATAAACCATTGTAAAATATATTTTCTAACAATTCTTAATATAGCCTTTTCGTTCGAATCGGGGAGAAACGATATAGGTATATATTATGTACATTTCTATTACTTTTGTGGGAATTCCAATCAAAGGATTAGTTTGGCCGACTGCGTTTCTGGTGAAATTAGAAAGGGAGCTTCTGTTTGGAAGGAAAATAGTTAATCAGGGCAAATATATAGATCCTATAGACGAAATCTTGGATCTTGGGGGAAGGAGAGTATTAGGCTCTTTTCATTGTTGCCAATCTGAGATTTTCAACAATGATTGATGGATCAGACAATTTTCAGTACCTACCTATCTACGACACCTTACTAATAACATGCGTAAATTATTGTTTTAGTATAATTTCATATCGAGTTACAATGTTTCGATGTTTTTGATTAAAAAAAACATTCTTATTCACAGGAAGGATATCAACTGAGGAAGAAGCAGTCACTTTTAAATAAATTGTGGTTTAAACAAATTGAATTTGACCCCCGTTTAGTCTTTTGACTTCTAGCGGATGTCCTAGGTTCGATCCTCAGCAGAGAAGAGATTCATTTAAAATTGTTTCTACAAACATGAACCATTTAGAATAAATTGGCATTTGTAATAAACCTCGCCAATTGTGCAATGTGCAAGACAGTATTTATTGCATTTTTAATTATTATAAATAAATTGTTCCAAATTTGCCACAAAGTTCGATTCCGTGAATTATTTTTTCTTCTTCGTCGAATGATGGTAAAGCTCATATCGGGGCTTGGCTTCCCCCGCCGTCATCTATCCTCGGCCGTCATCTTCCAGTATGAAACCTGGAGCTTTGTCTTGCGATCTTCCTGAAATCATCTTCTCATCGCCTGGTTCTGCCAAACGCAACTACCCGGATGTCTTGTAATAACCTTCTTTGGTACTCGTTACCTTGGAATTCTGTGTACGTATACGGCCCATTTCAATTTTTGGAATCTTAGATGGATAGAGAGTCTCGGAGTTTGGTAAATGTTAGAAATCAAATGTTTATGCCGAATTATCGATACCTATCCATCTTGCACCATGTAGCGCCATCGAAGAAGAAGAAGATCCATCTCGCACTGCCCTGCCCCCAAGATTTTTTGAAGTACTTTTCTTTCGAAGATGTCCGACATATCCGCAGACTTCACTCTCAGTGTGCACTACTCACATCTATACGCTAAGTCCAACCTTATATTAATTAAATTTTATAATTTTACATTGTTTCTCGGGCAACTAACAGGTACTTTGTCAAATATTAATTTAACACGCACCCAATAACAACTTTCTACATTCTAGTGACTGATGATAATTGTCGTTTTACAGATTCAGACTATAAAACACAATTAAAAATCTCCATCTATTCGAACTCGGTTCCCAGTGGAATCGATGAAATCGCTGTGGGACCTTTCACTCAGGAGTCATATATCTTATCAACTAAGCCACGAAGGTCTACGTATTGTCTTGTATAAGGTTTTTACATATATGCATGAATTATGAATTAAAAATATTCTAGCAAATTTGTATTGTTATACAGAGGCCAATGAACATTCATGAACATATGAAGTTTTCGTGGATTTAGTAATATTCAACAACACATTTCATCTAAGTGTATATGCGGATTGGGACTTGAGCCAACTATAACAATGAACAATCACAATATTCAACAAAATGTATTTCATTCCCCTGTTAGTTTGACCGTCTACGAGCTTTCATGCAAATATTATATTCGCAAATTTTTGTTCATAAAACGTTATGGAGATTTTGTTCTACAAGTGATTTTCACAAATCTTCGTAATCTGAAATATTCTGAAATAAAAAGAACGTGGTAGCCCAACTAGTGTACAGTAAGGAGATATCATTTTTCTGTTTTTTAAATCAATATTGTGAATTATATATATTTTTTTTAAACGAAGAATAATATTAAATAACAACATATTATTTTAAAATATAAATGTTGATTGTATTTTACAAAACTAAAAACGAATTTAGAATATTCACATATAACAAAATTGTTTTTTTTTAAAGACAAACAACGTAGCAATTCGTTATAATATTGATTTTAAAACTTGGAAAAGTTTTTTTTAAAATCAAGTTTTCAATGTAGGATCGATAAAGCTTTAAGGGGGGACTGCTGCCAACGTACCTATTTTTCAATTTGATATACCATCATTATTTCTTATCAAATCGTTTTGAAAAAAATAATTTAGATAGTTTGGATATTAATAAACAAAAATATAGGTACCTTAACTTTTTGATAATGTTCTGTATAAATTCTTGTAGAAAAATAATGGCATACCCCGATTTTCAACGTTTATCATATATTTTTAATAAACTATAAGGCTTAGAGTAATATATTTTTTTTTAAATTAAAGAAGACAAAAATATCTAGAAAAATATGATGTGACGTTGCATTAATGCTTCAGGTTTAGTAAATAAACCTAAAAAACATTAATTTTCCATTCAGCGCCATTGCGTAATAAAAGTTTTTTTGGTTTATTTACTTAACCTGATGCATTAATGCAACGTCATATCATATTTTTACAGGTATTGTGTTCTTCTTTAATTTATAAAAAAAAATATTGCTTTTCTACCTTATATTTTTTTAGAAATTTAAGATAAATATCTAAAATCGGGGTATGCTTAATATTTTCCTACAAGAATATATACAGAACATAATCAAAAAGTTAAGGTATATTTCTCTTTGTTAATATCCAAACTAACTAGGTTATTTTTTCAAAATGATTCGTTTAGTAATAATGATGGTATAACAAATTGAAAAAATAGGTACGTTGGCAGCAGTCACCCTCTTAATAATATATAAAAAAGGTTCATTGTACTCATATAATTTTAGTTAGTGCACACTTACCATGAAATCTCAAGTAATATTGTTCATTGTTTTCAACGAGTATTTATATTATTTGTTTATAAACCTTATATTGCTTTTCGTACTGTCACACATTTCCTACCCTTTGTCACTGCATGTACATAGGTAGACACAATATGTACATAAAGTCTTTTTTCGGTAAAAGAAGAGATTACATTTTCTTTTCATTATTTTATTTCCATGACCGTACACTCTAACAATAAATCTTAACAACATAAAAATAACAAAGGAAATGGCCCAGTGCCTTTTAAAACCAAGGCAACCGGCCAAAACGAGAAAAGTCGGCAATGCGGTATAATATGTCCAAACAAATATGCTCGTAAAACAGAAAAAAAAATTATACTTAAGTATATAACTTTGTACCTACCATTGAACAGATTTGTACAAGCATCGACTCTCTCATCGACAGGATACCTACTCTTCGATACTCGATTGTCTATAGGTTATTTTTCTTAAACAAAAATATCATACGTATTAGGTACCTATAGTTAAGAGAATTACAAAATGTGAATTCCCTATAAATATCACTAAAATTTGGAAAATTTAGCCTTCAAAATCACTTACAAAATAAAACTTAAAAAACATAATCTCTTTTGTTTGAATTATAGGATATAAAATAGACTATAATATATATGTTCAATGTACGAATTTTAAAACGTATTAATATTATAAAACATTAAATACTATGTAATCTTGAAAATGAAAACGTGAAAACGGCTGAATTCATAATGAAGATCTGATTTTATAATTTCCTCGAGCAATCTAGATTAAAGCTGTAAGAGGAAAGTCAAAAACTTCAAGAATTAAATGAGTTATGTGATAAATATGAAGAGAACATATATTATTATTCATTACAATTTTATATTCTAGTAGAATAATCTCAAAACGAACGGTTAATAAAACATAACGCTTAAATGTGGCAAGTTTTTAACAATATTTAATTATATTATAAATGTCTATTAATGATAAAAAAATTTTTTTTTGGAAATAATAAACGTTCGTAATAAATAGAATCTGTGGAGTATATTATACTCATATATAAATAATGTTTCTTAAAGTATGAAAAATTTTCATTCAAACAATTTCCTTTTGGATATTAATATTATTTTTCTCTTTTTTTAGTAGTAAATATTTAGATTTAAAGAGACTGGTTAGAATGATAGATTACAATTAGTCAAGTTCACCAAGTCATCCATTGGCATATATTTAATTTATTCATACCTACTATATCACATGTTGACATGCTTGCTTGAGAAATTAATCTGATTGTATATGAATGGTTATATTAAATGATATGGAATTTCCAAACATTTTCTTGTACCCTTTACAAGTGATGAATTTTTCAATCTTATCAGAGTTTACAGCCAACAGAAACAAAAATAGCTCGTAAAATAATCTTCATTGCCCGCACACAAGTCAAATATATTTTCTGGGTAGCCGTTCTATAATAAGTTCTGGGCAGAGATAATATATATAAAAATATTTAGTATTTTTTGTTTGAATCACTGTACATTTTACATATGTATTGTATAAAAAAAAGAATATACCTACATATTTCACGTCGATTTGTATGTATGCAGATCAAAAGTTCAAATTCGAGAATCTAATAACAATAATTTATAAATAGCATTTAATTATTTTGCGGGGGTTTATTCAATTATTTAAAAACGATTTAGATTGAAAATTATATTCGAAAACGTACTAGAGGCTGTCTCACACAAAGCTATTCGATCGGTTCAAGAGACTTAAACCTCAGTTTAAAAAGTTGGCAAAGTGTCTGCTTCTGAAAGGTGAATTAATATCCTTCTATCGACGTATTAAACGGGAAGGGTGACCGAAAACTTTTACGCTTTTTAAATATGGAATATGCAAAGATTCATCTACAGATTCTACAGCATCTATACACACATACCTGCAGGAAGGTCTTGTTGTTAACTTCTTGTCGCCTCTTTGAATAGAGATGTATGTTATTGACATAATTTGAATATAAAATGTAAACATACGATTGAAACTTTTCTTATGTAACTTTTCAAATTTTTTGAAGAATTCTTTTAAATATTATTTATATAACTTTAATTATTCTGTACGTGTGTATGTCACTGAACTTCTAAACGGCTGAACCGATTTTGATTAATTTTTTTGTGTGTATTTGAGAAAGTCCCTGGATGATTTAGATTCACAAATAGAAGTTTTAAACATAAATATAATAAAATAATAATAAAAATGTCAATCGTTATAAATATTTTCGGAATATGCATTTTGGATACTAGCATCGATGTCATAATAATATGTCGGTAATGTCATAACTGTTTTAACGCCGCCGCGTGTGTTTTCGTCTATTTAATATTTTGTGAAAATATTTTTTTTTGAAGTGTGATTTAAAATTATGATTGTTTGAAGATATTTTGTTTTTCACAAATATATTATGTTCTTAACGGTATGTAGCCAAATACATAATATAACTCAAGTCAAACAAAATTGATTCCTCATTTTCCCATTATATTCATATCCTGTCCCATAAATCCTGGCTTGTATGCATCTATTTATTTGCCTAATTAATATTGATTGTTTTTTTTGTTTTTATCCTGAATTTGGTGTACCCCTTTTGTCATATTCTACACATATACCTAGAGATATTTTTTTTGTACGACCGTATCTTAGTAATTGGTGTTACAATCTTGGTTTTGTTATTGTTAATTCCTTTTGAGATTCAATGTTTATTTAAAAAAAAAACTGTATGTAACCTTGAATAAATAAAATAAAGTCATCTCAATAAAACGTAATATTTTCGTTTAAATGTTAATAATTAATTTATGAATACTTTATTAAATTATTAAGATTAATGTATATAATTATCATTATATTTTTTATGAAATTATAAAATTGTGATATATTCTGTTCTAAACAACATTTTGATAGTCAAAATGTTAAAAACTCCGTACTGTAAAGTGAGGCTATAAATATATATTTTGTGATTGAAAGGTCAAGATTCTCAAAAAACATACTTATTTCATAGTGAATTTTTATAGTGAAAAAATGTACACCTCCGTACTGTAAAATGAGGTTATAAATACATATTTTGTGTTTGAAAGATAAACAAATACTGTAATGCCATTTCGGATGGACTGTAGGTATGCAATATCATTATTTTTGCAATCAGTCGTCATTATAATATAGTTACACTTTTACAGTTTTATGCGAATAAACTTTTTTTGTCTTCATTTACGAGGTAAACTAAGAGATATATTGGATTCATATTGGGGAACAAAGAAGCAATGCAGGAAGTTATTAATTAAGTTCAAAACTATAAAAAAGAAAAAATATGTGCATTCTGATAGTTTATTGGTTATTTCTGATAGGTTATAACAGTAGTAGATTTGTCTGAGTTTCGGTAATAGTATGCATACTATGACATAGCGTAATAGTATGCATATAATGTTATACAAGCGTCCTACAACTTGAGTTCTATTTAACATTCCTTAATCATACATTTTGTCTTTATTTTCTTATCAATGCGTTATGTTATGTATGTACTTACAAATATTGTTTATTGGGTCGCAATCCTAGGATTGGTCTGCACCAAACACTCGATCCTTCCACTTAAATCTATCGTCCGCCTGTCTCTTCATCTCTTTGTAACTGCTACAGCACACGTCACCGATTATCTGGTCTATATAGTTGTTTCTGGGGCGACCTCTACAGTTACCCCCATCAATCATTCCTTCGACGATGGTAAAAAGCAGGCCTGGGTGCCGGATGTTGTGGCCTATCCAAGTTGTTCTCTGTTGGGCAATTTTATTCATAATTTGCCTTGTTTCTCCAACCCTACTTAATACCTCGTCGTTGCTGATGTGTTCTGACCATTGAACTTTAGCCATGCGTCTATAGCTCCACATCTCAAATGCAGATAGACGTCCCGTTTCGCGTTGGCTGATGGTCCGTGTTTCACAGCCATATAGCAGTACACCCCAGACAAGTCTTGATCAAATTTTTCCTAATTTTGTTGGAAATATTAGAGGATTCAAAAATTGTTGATCTTTTGTTGAAGGCGACTCTTGCTTGGTGGATTCTGCTTTTGATGTCTGCTGTTGAACGTCCGTCTTGAGATATTCTGTTCATAATATTGGCAAAAAGTCAGATTTTTCCTATTATCATTTTATGGTGTTCCATCAGAACCGGGTAATTGAAACTTGTATGTTTGCTGAACAAGCTAATAACAGGCAAGCCAATGTTCGGGCAGGGTGTTCCAAAAGTCAACGATAAGCTGAGTACTGGATGTAGGCAAGGTTATGACAATTTATAAAAAAATAAAGAAAAAAAATTAAGTCTCGTATTTTTTCCTTCTCTACTTTTTGGTAGCCTGTTTTTATAAATAAATAATTATTTTTTTTAATAATGAATTGATATTTCCATATCGTTTGAGGAATATTATGAAATCAAAGTTAACTTCAGCAGACTTACACTTGCATAATCCAAATCGTATTCCAAGATTTAATTATGGCAACACTCGAATTCTTATTTTCAAAGCTTCTTCATTTCGAATGGTAATTTTACTGTTTCAAACAGACTCATAAAATGTAAATTTCTTTTACAGTTGCTCCACAGTGAAAGAATCATAAGTATTATCGTCGAACCTCGATTCACGCAAAAAATAACTAAAAAAAAGTTTTATTTTCCTTACAACGTATTTTATCTTAAATATTTATATGTGTTTTAATCTTGAGTATTTCAATTTTGATATTTTAAATTTAAAATATGGTTTAATTTTTTTTAAATGAATATAAAATGAATTATTTTGAAAATAATTTTGTCATACAAATCTAATATTGACAAAGTTATCAAAGAATATTACAGGTAAGTTGAATTGAATCCTTTATGAGTGTGTCAATTAAAATCATATTTAAAATATTATAAACAATTATGATCAATAATTATAAACAATTACTAAGTCAACAATACACATAGTCGATCTTGTATCAATGGTTAACAATACAATCGAATTTGCTAAAACAGGTAGGTAGGTACACATATAAACAGCTGCAATAAATTCTGCATTGAATTGCAAACAACTTTAATATTTATGAAAATTAAATCAAAGTGTCAATGCAAACCTAATATGGACGTCTTCATTTGACCCATGACCCAAATTTCATGAAAATAATATACCCATGTATTAATGTAATGTGACAATGATAGTTAATTTATAAGTTTATATCAGAAACAAAGGAGATAGAAAATATATTTTATTAGTTATCAAATTATGTCGAGTTATTCTTAGGTATCTATGGAATGAAATCGCAAAAAATATTGTTTGCTAATTTTATTTGGAGAAATACTATTTGCTTTCATGGTTCATTTATAGATCTACGATTACAAAGCAACGCTTTATTGTAAAATAAACTTTATTTGATAAATTTGTGTATTGCGAAAAATATTTAATTTTATTCATATTATAACTAATGGGATAGTATTTAAATTATCGAAAAAATAGGTTCAGCTAAAATAAAACACAGATAAATGACATACAATGTGAAATAGTTTGGATAGTATAGTGATAATGAATTTAACGATAGATATTACCTACTGTAAAAACAATGTTTAAAAAGATCAAAAATGAAATATAAGAGAGTGAAAGTAACTGTATAACAATATTCTTGAATAATTGATATGGACAATATTTTCTTTAAATCTTTTTGATAAAATCTCAGATTGTCTCACGAGTTAAAGGTGCTCTTTGAGTAATTACCAGCAATATTGTAAGAAGCATTTTCGAAGATTAATGTAATTTGATATTTTCTTGAATACATATCTTTCTTAGCAAAAACTTCTAAATTGAGACAAAATTAAGTGTTTTTCGATAAGAATTTTCGAAATATTGCCGTTTGAATTATGACAGAAGTTTTGAGACATCACAATTGCCATTTAAACAAACGTTTTTGAATTTTATCTAGACTTTGTTGGTAGAACAAATGACTCTGAGATAAACATGACAAACGTATATCATTAACAAAGGATTGGATTGTAATTTAGGTTTTGTTCGGTTAAAATGTCCTCCGAAAAGAGTTTCGAAATTGAGATTATTAATCTGACAGGGATGAAAATGTATCGCTTTTTGAAATTAATGTGGGATCCGGAATAAATAAATAAACCACTGTATGAAATGCCTCAGAAAACATTTATCACAATTTTCACATTTAGGGTAAACGATATAAAAAGGGTATTAGATATAACTAGACAGAATATGATACAAAAATGAAAGAAGCACATAATTTTACACGTATACTAAATAAGATGATATATTTCAGAAAAGATGACCCAAATAATTAATTTGTACTCTTCCTTCAATTGATTAGGCACATCAAAAGGTTACTTACATATAACCTTAAAGTAAGTTAATGTAGACGAGAGTATTGCGTTGGTCACAATATTAAAATAAGAAAATATTTTTTTATTTTAATTGAAGTAAACAATAATTTAAATTCCGATAATTTTTTTGTTTTCCTCGTTATTTTTATAAAAATACATTGTAGTACATAAACACAAATTTTTATTTTATATTTTTTTACAAATATCTTAATAGAGACGAAGTTGGAATATTATAGGAGAACCGGGGAGTCACGGAACCTAGAGGGTTTACGAACTGTCGTCTGGTTTAAGTGATCACTTGCGCAATGTTCACCAGTTATACCTTTTTATTGAGTTCCCTTACGAATCCATTTTTGAAAGTTCTATATAATAATGTTATTCATCAATATCTGTCCACTTAAGAATAAGCAGCAAAACACCATCGCCACGATTGTTATCAACGAGGCGATAATCCTACCGCATATAATGTCTCCTCTGAATCGTGTCAGAATTATTAGTTAAAAAATCAATATATGCGAAAAAGTTCAATGCATGCGTATGTCATTCAATCATAAAATATTCGTTTTTTTTATTATAATTTATTTATATTTGTGCCAAACAGGTAAACATATTATACTTAGTTGTCGGAATTTTTATTTATTTGTTTACTCATATTTACCCACATTAAAAGATTTTACGAATGTCAAAAATCAGAAGGAAATTTCCATTTATAACATATTTCGTTTTTGCTACAAATGTTACAATAGTTTTAATTTCAAATGTATAATTTTGTAAACATAAGGCGCCACATAACAAAAATTTGAATACATTTGATTTTAATATATGTTTAAAAGTTGAATAAAATCACCATTCAAACACAACAACGTATTATAATAAGAAGTTATTGGTAATTATATTATTCTATGATTGTATGATTCGAGCATCTATATCAAGAGTGGCCTTTTCAAAATGATATTAATTGTGTTCATATACCACAGCGTCCTCTGAATAACAGAACACGGTCAAAAAAGCTAAAAATTGAAAACACACCGACCTACGCATTATGCAATTACAAAAATGTGGACAAATTAAAGCGAAGGAACGAGAAGAAATATTGTCGCCTTCTTATGTTAATAAGGTCAATTTATTGCAACCAGTTTTAAGATCGTGGAACAATAAATAACTGTAATACCATTTGGATCATGTTACTCCTACATATTATCATTTTATTTGGTTGGAGCACAATATATTTAACAGCTCAAGAAAGTACAGAGGTACTGATGATCGAAAATGGGATGCATCGAACTTTTTAATCTACAAAAAAGGTTACCGGATTGCAGGATTAAAATTCATTAGGTCGGTTGTGAACCGCTTCAGGAATGCGGTCCAATACTCGCATAATATTTTCAGTATATGGAGGTGTGAATATTTTCTGATTTTTAAAATGTTAATGACACCCTTGTAGAGTTAACAATTCTACTTATGGCGTTTCATAAAGGCTATTCTACATGAGGCCGAGGGCACGACTAAATCTACGCAGGGTAAAACGCTAGTTCTTTAAAATCACAGCTACACATCGGATTTAGAATACCGACTAGCAACGTTTGTTTTTTTTTTGACTCAGTAGTTATTTCAATGAACAATATTAACGTATATTTTTAGAAAATTTACGTGTTTACTTAGTTTTAAGCATTATAATGTGTCGAATAAAGTTGCGCTTTGACTATTATTTTTGGGTATGGAATATTAGTATACGCAAGGTCAACTCAAATTTCTCAAATATGTTAAACAGTGTTATCATTTTTTTCAAAATTTCTTTAGTGAATGTTCATCACAAAATCCACTATGAATTCCTCTTAAAAATATTTTAAATATCCTTGTTTACGGCATTATTTTAAATTAGGTACTCCATAACTATAAACCGTAGAAAAATAAATCATTCATGGGTTTTAAATAGTGTATAAAATCAAATTCTATGAAATATAAAGTTTTTGTCATTTCATGTCAGGGGGCTACTCATGACACATTCTTATATTGTCTAAATCTTAAAATGAATAAATGTATGTACTCAATCATAAACTTATATTAATCTTTCTCTACATTAAATCATAAAAAAAACTTGTTAAGATCAAAGTTAAGTATGAAATTATTGCTAATTAATTTTTGTGTAAATAAATATTTTTAGTCCATTAATTTACAACTCAAAGATTGTTTAGGTCTGAAGTTGATCTTAATCTTAATTCAATCAATTTCACGAGTAACTCTACAGGTTTGTTCTAAAAATGTAAGAAATCAACAAATTATGGTTTCCGATGGTTTATAATATCACGTATAAACCCTTTTTAACGCAGGCGATAGTTACTTTTAATAACACGTAACATCATTGAGTATTATTCTTCTTCTTCGTGCCATATCAGGTCCCCCCGACGTTGGCGATCACTGCTGAGAAGACATCTCTATCCGCCGCCATAAATTTTTTTATACCTCGCTGAATCTGACCCAAATATGATATTTTTCGTCGCTTAATTGTGTCAACCAGCTCACGATCGTCATTGCTCTCCTGAGTACCTCCACATTTGATACTAAATCGACCCAGGAAATTTTCCATATTCGGCGATGCAGCTACATTTCAAATACCTCCAGACTGTAAAGCATATTGATCTTTATGGTCCAGATTTTTACTCCTTATAGAAGTATCCACCATATTATGTAGCACTTCACCGGGCGCTGACTTATTTTAAGGTTAAATATATCGTCGCAAAAAAGTGTCTTTATTCTGAAAAAACATCATCATGAAGTATGGTTCGCTTTTATTACATCATGGTATCAGTTACTTGACGTTATACGCCCTCTCAATACATCAAACTATTATGACGGTTATCCAAGGTACCTATAGGTTAGAAAATTTAATAGGTATACGAATCGAAACAGAGCCATGTTGAAAAGCACTTTGATTCAGCCACTAGTCAAAATTTAACAGAATCATTCGATTTTTATTTGCCTATAGTTATTTTGACATTATTAAAATTTGTTGGACATTTTAATAATTTAAACAATCAGCATATTGTTAAAACTAATTTATTAAGGAGATGCACCTGATTATTATTTTTTTTTTATTTTACAGTGTGACCTAATGTCACATGATAAAAAAAACAACAACAACCAGCCTTTTTCCTTCGACAGAAACGTTTGTAATTTAAACTTGACTATGAGGCTAGGTTTTCAAAGTTAAAACAGGCGTTAGCGTTTCAAACGGGGCGTATAAAACGCTCGTATAGAATAGCCTTTATTGCAAATCAATATCATTTTTGGCACATAATATTTTGGTGTGAGGTGGGTGTTGTAGTTTTGCAAGGTCGCGGTACACTCCAATTGACTTAGTAGCATAAATAAGAATCTTCCTTTGCCGAAATGTCGACAGGTAAAATAATCTGGATTTAAATTAATTTTCCATTGTGATCCTATAATATAGTTTATATATTTTGTACATCCAATTCGGAACAATAATCATTATTGTTGTGGTTCTTCTTACACAATATATCTGACGTTTGACCCAGATGCTAAAACAGTAGCGTGATAAATTCAATATACAGAGTATTTTTCACATTGGATAGGTTGGTAGTAATGTAAAATTTATTTTTTGAACGAATTGTGGGTATATAATAAACCCCATAGACCTGGGTTCAAATAATATATTTAAGTTTCGATTTATTTTTTTCATAAATAGTACAAATATTTAAGTATATTTTATAAAAGTTTAGGTACTTATTGAATTATTGTATGAAGATATTTGTTGAATTTTTCCTCGAATATCAAGTTTCTCAAAAAATGCAGGGGAATATGAAATTGATGTTTATACAAAAGTACTTTGACATTTGTTGGAGATGTATTGATAAAATGATGATTTGTAGTTTTACCTTCATTTTAATATCATATTGAGAGTATTATTTTCAATAACACACAGAAATTTAATCATTGATTAATTATATATTTATTAATATTGTGAATGATTATATTAAATCAAATGAGTACCTACTGTAAAGCATTCTTATCAGAATTTTCGTCAATAAAATGAAATATAAATATTATTGAACCGAAGAATGATATATAAATATATAGTTGTCTTGTGGTTCTTGTCAATTAATTTTACTCGCGTCTATATTACACTTGTTAGAATCGTTAATTGCCCACCATTTATTAATAATAATGATCAATTTGCATACGTTAAAGATTATAATAATTAAAAACTGGATATTATTTCACGGAAAGTCGTCAAATTAACAGAATTTGTATTCCTAAGCACCGCATTGTCGTGCATACAAACGATTTTTAATTTTTGTGGATTCATATAGCAAATTTATCATGGTGTTCCTTAAAAGTAAAAACTTGATTTTATGCAAATGAAAATGATCGCAAAATATGTGACATTTCAATTAATGTGTGACGTTGATCCTTTATATAGGTCAGACAACTCAAATGATTTCAATTTTTTCAAGGTATTGTAAAATATTCATGTAAACAAAATTAGGTAGGTATAAAACAACTTCTTGATATGCAAATATTGTTTGAATAATCAATGAATATTATTTTTATATTTAACATTTATAGCAAATTAATCTACAGTTATTAATCAGTATATTTTTTTAATTCATTGACGAATCCAATGATTCTTGAAAATAGTAGTGTGAGAGCAGAAAACGCAGTTGACCCAGGACAGAACATTCTGGAGAAACTGGGTGACGACTGACGAACACATGCTCCACATTGGGAGCGGACGAGGATTGAATGTAAGTGTGGTATGATTTAAACCTTTGGGATTTAAAAATACCTTATGTGCAGGGAGAAAAAAATATCAATAATTTTTTTTTTCTATACAGGTATCTTGATGAACTTGGAACGGAATTAGTAGAAATATGAACCTGAACTGCAACCATTTATGATATATTTTACTCCAGTTATATGTACATTATAATAATAATAATGAACACTTCATTTTACCCTGCGCAAGTGACGATTTTATTGCCGTATGGCAATTTCTTCCAACTAACCAGTGTTTCCAGCCCAGAGAAGCAATATTTGCGTGTATTTACTATCGCATAGAACATCAGTATCTTGAATTAAACACACCTTCTAGGTCTTACAATATGCCCACCCAGAATCTGTGTCTGGCTTTTATCACTGTTGAACATTCATAGACCAAAAGTTAGGCTTAAAATATTATAAAGTTATTCATAGTACCAAGTGAATAATTTCATGCTTCTGAATAATTTCATGATTCATTCTTTTAAAAAACTACGATGAAATCTTCAAGCAATGAAGACTGGACTGCTTCAGCTTTCCAAAATTAACAATATCAAACAGTCCTTCGCAGATATTTTTTATTTACAAGGGGATAGATAAAGGTTTAACATGAAATATCTATAGGTATCTCTATAGGTATTTGATATATTTTTGTTAACTAGTATTGTAATTTTCAAATATATATCTGTCTTGGAGTCTTGATCCAGAAAGAATTATATTTTTTTATAAAATATCATGGAATATTATTAAAGATTTATATTCACAATACTGAAATATATGAAATAGGTCTGGTGAAATAGCATCCAAGATACATGTTCACATGAAGTCATATCCCTGCGTGAAGCAATGGCCAAGAGCCAAATGATGCAACTGCAGTACAATAAGTTTACTGTTTTATTGTTATTTTAATGCCAGATTTTGACTTGGCTGCTGTGATTTTCGATTTATTTTTCCAAAAGGGAGATGGGATTTTAAATTTAAAACAACATGCCTTGTATTTCTTAGACTTATATTAATAATAAGCAATGTGCTTGCATACATTGAAATTAAAATGAAAACAATATATTTATTTACAGTATATGGTTGGGGTCGTTCAAGTAAAACATGACTCGACTATGTATCCCGAAAAAGGGAATTGATAGAAGCCTGAATAACAGACGAACATGTACAATGTGACGATGCATGAACGTGGATGAGGCAATGAATACGTGTTAAGATGTGTGGTATTCTGTTCTAGCTCTCTATCCCGTAAGGGACATGGCGTATATTTGATGGTTTGATACAAATATATTCAAATTTATAATCTATTTATTTACTATCGCTAAAAAGCGGTTATATTCACGAATATCTATCACTTACAAGTATCATCAAAATGGTGAACAATAATGATAACGACAACCTATAAATACATTCAATTCGAGCTTAGGAAGACTTTAAAGTGGAGGGGGGGTGGAACCCCCGTGAAAGTACCTACTAATGAAGAGATTTAAAATCTAATAAATGATCATAAATATTGTTTTTAACAATCATCAAACAACCGGGATTTTTCATTTGACTACTATTCATGAAATGCACTTATGTGCTTCCTTTATAGTGAAATGCACACCTCACACCTGTCGTTGGTTATCCCACGTCGTGATTTGCCGTGATGGTACGAATGAATAGATGAACCTTATATTTAATTTAAAAATAATTATTTGGTTTAGCAAAATAATGTAGAAACAAGTCCTTCTTTTATTTTTTATCTTGTTTTCTCGGGTCTGAGTTATTATAACAGAGTCAACACGATTTTTAAGTGGTATTTAACCGCTACTGTTTTGAGTAGGTTGAACCAGCCCAATAATTTCTTACTATGTAAGTACTTATATGGATACTTAGCCTTAATTTGCATTTTAATGTACAATAAAGATACGAATCTTATATTATCTTCGAAAAATCCAAGACCGTGGCTCGTGATAACGAGGTGCAATTTTTAAATTAATGATACGCCTTCATGTCAAATTCACTTCTGTTAAGTCATGACACATCCCAAATTGAAAACGTTATAAGGTCTCGATGTGATTTATAACCACCCTAATTATATCCATTTTCAAAAATGGCAAATGACAGTATAGTTAGTGTCCCTTCGTCAGAAATTTTGTGTCTTTAGTTTGCACACTATTAGCACAAAATACGTAATTTCATATTATGCACAAAGGTTTTTTTGGGATAAATTATATATTATGTTTGAAAACGTTATAATTTTTTTATTGTATTTGTAATTATCGGTCATTTCTGTGTTAAAAACAATGAACTATTTTATTCCAACCATCAACAAAGTTCTTACAATTAATTTGATGAATGTCTTTGAAGTTTATTTAAAACAAATGTCTATAGTCAACGAATGATTATAGAGCGGACGGAAAGGAGCGAAATTATTGACGTCACGAATGATTTTGGGGTCCTAAAGAGGTAAATATCTAAATAGGATGATAACCTTAGGTTCTAAAGAAAAAAATGGTTATCTATTTGAAAGCTGTCAAAATTTTCTACATATTTTACTAGTACAAAAAGTTTCTATCTTCAACCATTTGTGTCAAAATACACAATATCTACTGGAACAAATTTTATTTTGTGATACTTAATCTTAATAATCTTAGAAAATTTGTTAAAAAAATGTGTGAAATGTACCTATTTACTGCAATAAAATATGCATATAATATTTTTTTAAAAAATTAAATTATCTAGTCGGGGTGTTTCGGCGTTTTTCGATATTAGTATTTTTTTGAAAATATTAGCAGTTTAGATACTGTGTTTGTCTGTATTTATACAGATTTTCAGCGTTCTACCTGTTATGGTTTTTGAGATACGTGGATTAAGAAAAAAAAAAACAAACTGATAGCCTACGACTGGAACAAAAAAGTTCCAAGGGTCAAAAATTATGCCCCTCTCCATGAAGTCTACTCCCCTTATTGATAAATCCATTGACTGGACGATACAAAAATATTTTAATTTATTTTCGTAACACAGTGGAAGTTTCTAACCTATATAATTTAATTATAAATGTATTCGAATCACAGTTTCATTCCACGAAGGCAATATACCTACTAGAATGTACTAGAATAGTATGTATACTAGAAACCCAGGCGTTTTTGACAGACACAGCGAGTATTCTCTATACTTTTCCATAGGTTTATTGAGAACAAAGGTTTATTGAGGCAGAATTTTCATTTAGTGTTTTGAAATGCAATAAATACAAAAATATTTTCTCTATCAGTGTGTTTTGTTTTATTCGTATTGGTTTATAAGCATTCACGTGTTTTCGCAGTTTGCTCTTATTACTTTTGAAGAGTTTAATTTAATAATAAAACTTGCGAGATCATCCATAATAATTGAATGTTCTAATGATATTTGTATACACAAAACACGTTATCCACGGTTATGAGACGCTGAATTGGAATTTTAAACATACCAAAAAACTCTTTACGAAGTCTGTAAGATATTATGTAAAAATAATATCTTCTTTAAACATAAACTGAACACCTTTACATGGGGTCGGAATTTCAGATAGGATCGTATAAAAGTAAAAATGACATGACGCCAGCTATAACTTTTACCTTTATGAAACATTATGAATTAATATACAGTTTTTTTTGTGCTTTTTTTATCCTTCCAGTTTTTCTGCATTCCACTTGCATCTTTATTACGTGTTAAGTAAAGTAATTTTTTAATTGTTTTATGAAGCGTGGACACAATTTGATAAAACTTCGTTAACCGTCGACAGTATTTTTAATGGCTCAGATTACTGAGTAAGTTATGGGATATGATAATTGATAATGTTTGACCGTAAGAGAATTTCGTTACTCGATTATAAATAACAATTATTTTAATTTTGTGATTCTTTTAGTTAATGTGAACACCCCCTATCGGAGTAATATCAAACAGAATGTTTATGTAAATAAATATGATTATTTATTTAACGCTTTCTGTGAAATGAGTCTTCTCTATATTAAAAAAAACATCATTTTAAAGAAAAAATGTGACTTTTTCATAATATACTGAACTGGTTACTGAAGTTTTACACAAGTTGTATTTATTAGATTTCAATAAAGATTATTTTGTTGATTCGTGTAGGTTTTGATGATTTTTAGTTTTTGGTTAACTAAATTAGGTACCTATTATGATATTGGCAAGTAGCTTAGCAATTGACTGAATATATTTTTTTAGTTTGACTACACTGATAAGACGAATAGAAAGTGATCGATGCTAGAAAATAACTAGTAAAATATATAATAAAAATTGTTTAAATAAAGTACTCAAAACAAATTATTTTATTCTTCATGATGTTAAATAAACTTCTAATTAGATTGATTTACGTATAGTCGTATAATATACAAATAATCACAATGTATGAACGATTGAAATACGACTCTCGAGTAGGTATGAGTGTTAAAAGAATATAGCTAAACATTTTTTTGTGTTCTAGTTTAGTAGAACAAATATATGGAATATATTGTGAAGGTCTCAATAAAAAGGTTGTGGAAATGAAATTTATATGTAAAATACAATAATAATAATAATTAATAAAAAAATTTTTAATCATTTAAAATTGTCTAATGACTTTCATGTATTTATTTATTCATCTTTCTGTACATAATATGAACAAATATACTGTACACTGGCGGGATTATTGCCACTAGGCAATTTCTTCCAACCAACCAGATTACAAAGTATGACAAAAATTGTGTATGTACAATGTACATTTGCTCTTATGTACAATGTACAATGTACATTGTACATAAAAGCAAAAGAAAACAAAGAAAATATAATATATAACACTAAGATAATATTAAACAAAAAAAAATAACAATAATTCATAGTAAATATAAGGATAGGGTAAGGACAAGAGGAAAACGGGATCAGGTGTTCAGGGATAATTATTCCTTCTTCAATTTTTTCTTGAAAATACAAAGTGAGTTAGACGACGCAATTTATTATATCTTATATCATTCGTAGATCCATCTGGACACTTAGACTTGTTACTCGATGAATAATTGAATTCTATTGGCAGAAGAATAAATAAATAAATAAAATGTTAATTGAAACACAAAATGTAAAAACAAATAAAAAAATAAAGATAAATAAAGATTAAGATAAATAAAAATAAATAAAGATTCAAATAAACAAATAAAAAAAAACGTGTCACATTGTTGCAATACACGTGATACAAAATATTTGTTACAAAAATACCTAATTTCTGCATCCAATTATAAAGTAGCAATAAACTTTGTTACAATATTGATAATGATTTCATTTGACCACATCGTCGACATTTTCTGCCGTGACTCGAGAATGCCAATTTCTTATAGTTTCCATTCGAAGAAAGTAAAAAGGCATCTTGAAAATGCGCCCGTTACAGTTTATCACCATACGGCTGTACGATACGATGAGACGGCGGGCGCCATGGATGATTGGGTCATGTCGCCGACGCGGCCCACTACCAATCGTGAAAGAGGCCAAAACCACAGAAAAGAAACACAAAAACGTATTCTGTAGTTAGTACTAAAACCGCGATAACTGAATCACGATTTTAAATATTCTTAATAATTACTTGCTATTTATTAAACTTGACGGAATTCTTACCTGACTGCGTATTCTCCAACAGCACCCGAATTAGACAACATATATTTCCCTACTAATAAGGACAACTTTTGCCCGGCGACATTACCCCATTATTGCTCCTAGACTGCGGCTCTAAGGGCCTAGGCAGTAAAGGCGGGGGTGGGCGGCCGACGCTGTTGCGCCCTCGTCAATTCTGTACTTAGAGAAGAGCAGGACGAACGCCTTTAGTCTCGCTCGGCAGTGACTCGTCAACTGTGGCGAATGTTGTTGTGTGGTTCGGGCACACCGCCGGCGCAGACGTCGGGTCAGACATCCTGTGTTGACAAATAGACGTCATATCTGACAGGTGATGATTGCGTCGGATGCCCCCGGTGTTAGCCCGCGGAACCTTCGGACGCCAACACGAGGACCGATGCGTCGGGATATAAGCCTAGGTTGCGGCTCTAAGGGCCCAGGAAGTAAAGGCGGGGGTGGGCGGCCGACGCTGTTGTGCCCTCGTCATTCTATACTTAGAGAAGAGCAGGACGGACGCCTCTAGTCTCGCTCGGCAGTTACTCGTCAACTGTGGCGAATGTTGTTGTGTGGTTCGGGCACACCGCCGGCGCAGACGTCGGGTCAGACATCCTGTGTTGACAAATAGACGTCAAATCTGACAGGTGATGATTGCGTCGGATGCCCCCGGTGTTAGCCCGCGGAACCTTCGGACGCCAACACGAGGACCGAGGGGTCGGGGTACAAGCCCCTCCGACTTGAAACGGAGTGTACTTAGCGGCCGATTTCGAGACCAATCGGAGACCCTGACGTGTGTGGTTGGATTCTCGGGGGCAGTGGTTGAACCCGATGGATGGTGGATATTTTGTGTTTGTCCGATGTTGCGGCTGCGTCCGGTGGTGAACAGGGCCAATGAGCTCTATAGCGTCGCCGGCGTGGAAGTGGATCGCGATCTCCCTCGATGCTCCTAGACTTTACAATAAAATATTACTTGACATATAACACAATATCTCATGTGACGGATCAAACTAATGGCAGAAAACGATCTGCTCATATACTGTTCATCTTCTTCTTACGTCATATCAGGTCTCCCCGACGTTGACGACCATCATAGAGAAAGCCTTCCTGTCCTGTGCAGTGCGAAACAGCTCCTCCACAGTTCTTATACCGGTCCATTCGCGGATGTTTCGCAGCCAGGAAAGCTGCTTTCTTCCGACCCTTCTACGACCCTCCCCTGTGTGAACGTTGCGCAAGCGCATAAAGTGATCACGTAAACCAGCCGATGACAGGTCGTAAGCCCTGTAGGTGCCTCGAGTTCCTGGTTCTTCTACAATATCCCAACTTCGTCTCTATTGAGATGTTAAAAAAAAATTGTCAATAAAAACATCATTTGACTCCCGAAAGGGAAAAAAATCCAATGTTTGCGTATATGCAATTAAAAAAAATATTCGATAAAGAAATATGAGCTATATTGTAAAGTCAAAATAAAAAAACCGTTTTACAGTAAATGGTGGATAAATGGAAATGAGATAATGAACACCAAAGTGATATTTCATGAAATTTTTAGACACATTTTTGTTTCCATTCTTCTTAAGGGGGTGACTGCTGCCAACGCACCTATTTTTCAATTTGATATACCATCATTATTTCTTATGAAATCGTTTTGAAAAAAATAATTTAGATAGTTTAGAAATTTGTAAACAAAAATATACCTTAACTTTTTGATAATGTTCTGTATGAATTCTTGTAGAAAAATAATGGCATACCCCGATTTTCAACATTTATCGTATATTTTTAATAAACTATAAGGCGTAGAGTAATATATTTTTTTTTAAATTAAAGAAGACAAAAATATCTAGAAAAATATGATGTGACGTTGTATTAATGCTTCAGGTTTAGTAAATAAACCTAAAAAACATTTATTTTTCATTCAGCGCCATTGCGTAATAAAAGTTTTTTTGGTTTATTTACTTAACCTGATGCGTTAATGCAACGTCATATCATATTTTTCCAGGTATTTTGTTGTTCTTTAATTTATAAAAAAAAATATTGCCCTATACCTTATATTTTTTTAGAAATTTAAGATAAATGTCTAAAATCAGGGTATGCTTATTATTTTCCTACAAGAATATATACAGAACATAATCAAAAAGTTAATGTATATTTCTCTTTATTAATATCCAAACTAACTAGGTTATTTTTTTCAAAATGATTCGTTTAGTAATAATGATGGTATATCAAATTGAAAAAATAGGTACGTTGGCAGCAGTCACCCTCTTAACGAATGAAAAATATTCATTGTTGAACTTCATTGCTGTGTCTATAAATGTGTCCTAAAAATATAATTGTTGATAACCAAAAAGGAGAATAAATTAATATCATAATTCATCAAGATCCCCATTGATTCAGTTGTAAATTACATATTTTAAATAATATATTATTGTTGAATGATATGATATTTTATAAATTTTTTTTAATTATCGCGTTATTTGGTATTTGCGACAAGCGCTACCAAATATTTGTTGGTTCAATATGAGTCCCGCACCGGTCTGAGGCGACCTTGCAGGGTCAGAGGCCGGTAGCGGTCGACGATCTTTTAGTTTGTATAACTCAGGCGACCTCCGCAGATGGACGGACGCGACTGATGATTGAGAATTTTGTAATCATTATTTCGGCTTACGTAAATGTTAGGTCGCATTAGCGACATGTCGCAAAGGGTGACCCGTGACAACCCCGATGATATTACGGTAATAATTTACGATGCCAAAATATTTCGTGACGTTATTGGTTTGATAAAGATTTTTTTTCTTTCTCAAAAGATTTAGTGAACCCATGAATTTTTTACAGATTGGGATGAGTCAAAAATAAATGAATGATTTTGAACAATCATTCATTTATTTTTGAGTTTTTTTTTTGAGAATATCATTTCATTGAATGTGCATATATGAAACAGATTGAACAGATTTGGATTAGATATAAATTAATATAAAATACGTTATACGTCATACGTTAGAATAAGTTAGAATTGTTTATTTCATGTTTTTAATGATATTTAATTTCGGTGAATTTTTTTTGCGGAATTGGTGCACATGTTTTTCGACACAAAAGTTAAACATAAGGCAAATAAAATAATAGGTACCTATTATAGATAAGCATAATCCTGACAAAGAATTTCTATAACGTAACATAATATTATCTTGAGTGGTTAGAAATATGGATTAATTTATCTCTCAATCTTTAAAAAAAAATATTTTTCATTCATTCGTTTTTAACCATCATGGTATATCCCATAATGTGAGGTAACCAGCGAAAGGTGTGCGGATGCGATTTACCTTATAAAAGGAAGTACGACACATGATAAGAGTTTAGTGTGATACTTCACAAATAAATTTTATAAATGGTCTCACAAAAAAACATTTGAATTATAATTTTATCAATAATCTGATGTAATTTTTTTATCAAAACAAATATTTTTGAAAACTGTTTGTAGGTACCTACCAACAATTGAGTTACCAAAAGGAGTCATCAGTCTTTGGTAATTTTGTAAGTTTAAAGTCGCCACATATAGAAGGTATGTTCTGGTTCGGCAGCAAGACTAACGATTGTAAGATGCTGAGTAACGATGGTTGATGCCACATTATAGATTGTCTTACAATTTATGTCGGGTAAATGTTTGATTAAAGGCAAAGTGACTTTGTGTGTCTGCCGTAAGAAGTAAAAAGAAACAATACAATGAAATGATTGTAAGAAGACATTCACCCGATGAGAGGAGATGCATGCTGAGTGAAGATCTTTCATAAATAATCATTAGTTATATAAGGAGTTTATCTCTCGTTTCAACCAAAATAAGCCACGAGAAAAGATATGCACACTTATAAAAATAAACGGAAGACACCCGCAAAATATTTACGGTCATTTTTCATATCAAATTTCAGGAGATTTTATAGGTACCTTCACAGATGTTGTGGCGTGTTATTATAGGTACATTAAAATAAACCATTAAACTTTTACGAGTTTTTACTTTCGTATACTTCTTTTTTTTTCTCTCTCTCTCTAACCAAGAAAAAAACATTTATCTCCGACGAACGTCCCAAAATAATTTTAGTTTGTTAACATGAGTAAGAACCTAAGTTATATCAATATAATAATTCGTATTATTTTAAGAAACAGATGAAAATTTTTTTAACAGATTTTTAATTATCTCAATAGAGACGAAGTTGGAATATTTACTGTAGGAGAACCGGGAAATCAAGGCACCTACAGGGCTTACGACATATGAGATGCGAAATATTGTCACCTCAGGTATAAGAATTGTTGCTCTCATTATTTACAAAAAAAAACAATTCTCTCAATAGATGGCGTTACAACAAAAAATAAATAAAAATAATAAGAATGTTGTTCATAATTTCACACATAGATGGCTGTAGTAAAAATCCTTATTTTCAAGCGAAAAGAATTTCAGTATTGCAATATATAGAACTTTCAAAAATTGAATTGATAGGGATCTCATTAAAAAAAGGCATACTTGGTGAACGTTGCGCAAGCGCATAAAGTGATCACGTATACCAGCCGATGACAGGTCGTAAGCCCTGTAGGTGCCTTGATTTCCTGGTTCTCCTACAGTAAATATTCCAACTTCGTCTCTATTGAGATAATTAAAAATCTGTTAAAAAATATCTTTGACTCCCGACGGAAAAAAATCCAATGTTTGCGCATATGCAATAATAAAAATATATTAGATGAAAAATTTATTGTCTTTTCACCTCAGTTATGTATCTGACTTTTAAATATTTGTTCCAGGTTCGATTTTGAGTTTTTACATTCTTATTAAAATTATGAAGACTTCAAAGTGTAGCAATTTATTGTTGAAAGTGGGTCTATTGAGTATTTGACAAAAGTTCTTGATAGCCATGAAGACAAAAAATAATAATAATAATAAGAAATACTTCTTTGCACCCTGCGCGAGTTTTTTCATATGGCAATATGAATGAACCCGCCATTCATCAACTAACCAGTGTTTCCAGCCCAGAGAAGCAATATTTGCGAGAGAAATAAATTTAATCTAATTTCTCTTCTAATGGGGATCGAACCCAGGACGCCCGCACAATAGCCAAATGGCTTACCAACTGTGCCACGGCGGTCGGCATAAATATAAGGATTATTGCTGTATTTTATTTTCAGTATAATCTCTAATTAAATGATTATTTGGTAACTTTATTCTTTTATTTAGATTTAATTTAGTTTTTATATATGAAAATATTTATTTTATTTTATATTATAGTAGCGCATGTTTATTTAACAATATATTTTGTGAAAGCATAATTATTTTCCAATCAACGCGTTTTTTATTTGGGGTATTACTTATATCACATAACACCCAGTGAGATCATAAAAAGAATGCGTTAACATACGACCAACTTACATATAATATACATACACCTTAGGCATCTGCATGGTATTTTTAATAGGTCCCGTAAGAATTCATTTAGCAATTTACGTATTTTAATTCCTTTATAGTATCTAATCAGGCAATCATAAAATACATTATTGCCTTGCATTATACGAAATTTGGGAGGGGTTATTGACTTTAGGTATATTTTATAGATTGTTCTTTAAGATATAAGTATGTAAAAATATTGAATTAACACTCAGGTGAGATTTAATTAAAAATTGAAATAATCAATAAGTTGCATTGGTAGTATAAAGAAGTTTATTTAGTTTTGCTATGTGAATTTTTTTTTTCTTCTTCCAATGTCGCTACAGCCCATATCGAGCAATGGCCTCCTTTGACTTTAGCCTCCACCGCCCTCTATCCTCGGCCGTCGCCTTTCAGTCTGACACCTGGAGCAGTTGTTTGCGTCCTTTCTGACATCATCCTCCCATGTCAGCCTGGGTCGGCTAACCTTCCGTATACCCCCTGGATAACCTTAGTTTGCTCCTTTCGTACTCGGCATTTTTTGCAAAGAAAACAAATACATTAGTATTACATAGTAACAGTTAACTTAATTTAGATGTATAAACATATATAAAATATAATTACAACCCTGTATTCCTATATAAAATTAATAAAAAATGAATGTTTTTTGTTAAAAATATAAAAATATATTTTTATATCTCGATAACAGCGCCACCTATCGGGCCTGAAATTATCCTATTTTTATATTCGAAACCAACCATACAAATTTTAAAAATATCATATCGTTTCATCGGTTAAGCGGTTTTGGAGATTTGCATGTTCGAACATCGTGACACGAGATTTTTATATATTTGTCTCTCAAACTCATTATTCAACACACGAGAAAATTTTTCTATAATCACTTGATATGGATATTTTATGCACCGGCTTAGAAAATTGCTTCCACTATTTTCTATTATCATCGTTTTCGAGTGTCCCGTAAGAGCCGGGTAATCGAAAATACAACAGGCAACAATTATAACATCTCACATAGTTCAGCAATGAGGTTCACCACCCATTCTGAATGTTGATTAGTGTGTGAGCATACATGTCGTGCTTTCCTTTATGATATATCGTACACGACAAAGGGACGATCTATTTATTCTCCCCAGACATCGAACCACTGCCTTTGAAGGGAGTTATACATATATACATACACATCAACCAAATATTGGAATGAATTGCCGCAGTACATTCGTACGGCAGCCTCACTGCAGAGCTTTAAAAGGCATTGCATTGAATGGCTGTTACGTACACAAAATTAACTAACAATACAAGTAATAATGCGTTCTTTGTTTATTATTTTTTTTTCCTTAGTTTTTTTTTAATTCTTTTCTTTATTTTTATTGTTGTATCTAAATATATATTTTGTGATCGTCCAAGGCACTGCTGAAAACCAGCTGCACTGTGGAGTGTACAGCTGAGCAATAGCCTATTTGTAGTAAAAAAGTGTAAAAAATGTATAATTGTTTGTTATTTTTATATATATGCAACAAATAAATTATTATTTATTCATGTCACTGGTTACCCCACGATATGGGAAAATTTGTCCCATTTATCTCACAATGAAATGTATATCTACAGAATTACTTCAAAATCATACCGAATTATTTCATATTTCCATTAAAAAATTATTTATTTTAGCAGTATACTATATTATATTATATCTGTTTGTTGTTTAAAGTTTCCCATGGATATATTTATTTTCGATAGCGTCAAATTTTCATTTTAATGTAATACATGAAATAAAGATATGTGTGGTATAAAATAACAAAAGATAATCACATAGACGCCCTTCAAATCTTCCGGTAGATAGGTACATACATAGGTTAGATAGGTACGTATCAGAAATTAAGAAATCCCCCATACCGCGGTATACCATCACCATCGACAGCTCATCTCTCCATGTAATATTAACCTGTTTTAAAAGTCTCTCACTATTTAAATTTTTAGATAGATCTGTCGGTCGGTCTGTTGTGTCTTTGTAATAATACTTGCCTTACACAATACTCCAAAAAACAGAGTACAACCAATATTGTGTAAAAATAATGTACCAAGAGGAGGTATGTATCATTAAATTTCTATGTCCAATGACTAATACCTAAAATAGAGCAAAATAAGTAATGCAGGATGCAAATGGCTATGACAACCTCTTAGATTAAAAACATAAGCAAAGTAGTTATGGTTAAGAAAAATTAAATATAGCTTGGTAATATTCTATTAGATATTCATACAAAAAAATTAAAATAAATTTAACATTGAGTATTTTTAAATATCATAAAATGTAGAATAGAATTTTAAACACCTTTTAAAACCCTCCAGTTGAATTTAGTTCTACTAACAAAACTACATGAATATTTCAATATATTACATAAGTTCCCTAACTGCTGTGCCCAGATCACAACAACAGATTTACAACCATTGTACACTATTCCCTAATAGATGGCGCTAGCATAGCTAGTAGCAGGGAACCTGAAATGCTCCTGATTTCCTCTCAATCAAAAAATGTGATCCTAATAGAAAATACTTGGAATATTATTCCTAGTTCTCTCCTACAGAGAAATATATATTTCTGATGCCCCATTTATTCAGAAACTGAAATTATTGACCAATTTCTTTGAATAAATAACACTCCGTGATTGAAACATACTCAATGTAAGATGCCTTCCTGGCAGTACATGCAAATATGATGGTTCAAAGATCAAAATTCAACGTAAAATTTTTAAGCTTCAAAAGTTAGAGGACCAGCCCCCCTAGACAACGTGTCATTCAGCTCAAGAAAAGAAACAAGACGTGACTGGCAACTGTCACTTCCATACATTGAGTTATCTTTTCTTGAGCTAAATTACACATTGTCTAGGGGGGTTGATCTATGATAAAAAACATCATGTATTCATAAGGGGGTACAAAGTTATCTTTTAACATATTGCAAAGTACCATTTATATTGTTTCACACTAGATTATGTATTTTTTCTTTAACATGTTATGTATTTGAACATGTCTTTATTTGTTTGACAGTGCGTGTTTGACATAGGCATTATGAAAGTAATATATTAATTTAATATATATTTTTAACACACTGTGTATAAATTTTAGCTCTCTGTACTCCTCCATATAAACTTGCCAAATGCCAAATATCTCCGGGTCCAAAGTTTTAGCTTCACATATGAATATATTAGATTCACCCAAAGATTGTGTTATTGATTAAACAAAGAATGCTCCAGCTATATTTTGTTCAGAGTTATGTTGAAGTAGCTACGGTGGTATATTTGTGATAATATAGATAGATATAAGAGATGATGATGATGTTGAATATACCTGATCGAGGATGTAGTTTCGTCTGCGGTTGTAGGCGACATCAATCAGTTTCACAACACACTTTGTCATCTTGGCTATCAGTATATCCCAGTGACCATCGTACTGCGCCTTGAACGGTTTGCAGTCAACCTGAAATATGCATGTTACATATTACATAAAGGAAGACAGGAATGTGTGCAAAAATAGAGGAGTATGGTTCTCTCTGCTTAGTACGTAAGGGACATGGCGTGATGGTATGTATGTATGTACATATTACATAAAGGAAGCCAGGAATGTGTGCAAAAATAGAGGAGTATGGTTCTCTCTGCTTAGTACGTAAGGGACATGGCGTGATGGTATGTATGTACATATTACATAAAGGAAGACAGGAATTCGCACTCAGTTCTTTTATCATAATATGAAGTTCTTCCAGATCATCAATTATAAGCACTATGTCATCTGCAAAACGGAGGTGGTTTAAGTTTGTTCCATTTATTTTTGTTCCCTTGTCTTCCCAGTTCAAAGTTTTAAATATGCCCTCCAAAACCAATCAAAAATCATGAGTTCATCTAACAGCACTATCACAATTGATAATAAAATAATTGAAGCTGTTGAAGAATATATATACCTTGGACACAATTTAAAATTAGGAAAGGATAACCAGACAGCAGAAATACCCAGAAGGATCGCACTAGGTTGGGCAGCCTTTGGGAAACTTAAACATGTCCTAAAAAACAGATATATTCCCACATGTCTGAAAAGAAAAGTGTTTGAAACATGTATCCTGCCTGTGCTTACGTATGGTCTGGAAACTATCACGCTAACTGCGAGGACCATACATAAGCTAAAATGCACTCAGAGATCCATGGAAAGGCAAATGATAGGCGTAAGTCTAAGAGAAAAAATTAGAAATGAAGAAATCAGACGCCAGGCAAAAGTTGTTGATGTCATGGATCGAGTTGCAAAACTTAAATGGCAATGGGCAGGTCATGTTGCCAGACAGGGTACGGACAGATGGGCACCCAGAATTCTAAATTGGAGACCATGGGATATGAAAAGGGGAATAGGCCGGCCCCAGAAAAGGTGGGCCGATGATATTGTCCCTGTCGCTGGAAGCGGATGGGTTGTCGCTGGAAGATTTTAGAAGAGGCCTACACCCAGTAGTGGAGAGATGGCTGAGAAAGAAGAAGAAGAAGAATATTCTTACACATGCCATTAACAAAACGATTTTTCATGTAGTTAATGAAATTGGTAGACTTTAATCCATTCTCTATATCTATAGATTGGTCTACATGGATTGGTAAATGCACTAAACTATTCGATGTAAACAAAAATTGTAAATAGCAAATTGATTTTCAATTTTACTGACAAAGTTTTTTTATATATATAATAATTATTAAAAGAGCTGTTTGGCTCATGACAATAATTTGTAATTATACCTAATATAGAAGTTTTTCATATACAGTAAACTTTAACTTTTCTTGATACAGAGTCTGGTTTTCAATTCCCGTTGGAATGATTTTTCGTTCATAGTTTTTAGTTGTTTTGGCAAATTATTGTAGTCACAGATTCCACAGCCACAGTATTCTATCGTGTCCATTTTTTTGTAGCTTTCTCAGTTACAAAGATTTTTTTTGTGTGTGTATTATTATTTGTTAGATCATTGAAATATGTACTTACATAGTTCTATTTATATTATATTATCATAACAAAAAGATTGATTTTTTTTATAATTTTGAAAATAAATTAACTAAACGTCATTTTGATTTAATATTTTTGAATCGTTATATAGGAATTTGGGATAGATGCATTTAAAAAAAAAAACACAATTACCTGTAGGTACATGGTTTTGTTTTGTTGTAGCGATGTGTAAAGATCAAACTATGGCATGTTTGATTTACAAATGAGTCATTTAAAGTGAAATGAAAGCAGGTCGCTGACCAAAAATAATCCAGACGATGTCTCATGGACATGGAGAATGAATGCCATAAAATCTGACCTCGAACGACAAGGCACAGAGGTAAAGATACTTTTACGAGTATATTATTTGGAAATGGAGTATTCCAGAAATGACAGACGTTAAAAATACTTTATCGACAAGAAATTAAATTAGCAGAAAGTGTGATGTATTTAATTGTGCAGTAGAACATTATAATTTTGAATTCGTAACTGCACACACAAGTCTGTCTTATATATTTTTTTACACTCAACTACTACAAAGTGAGTGGAGAGTTTTTTTTTGAATAACTGTAGTTTTTTAAAAATGTTAATAATAAAATAGTGAAAAATATTGGACTGACTGACAAAACTGGAACCAAGGCTGTAAATCTTGGACGCTGCCCATATTGGTGAAGAGGATGCTTATACCGGGGTCACACGAAAAGTATGACATAGAGCAGTATTTAGATTTGACCACAACCCATTTGTTTTTCATATCGTTACTCTGCTTATTGGTGAAACATGCACTTGTATTTTATATTTAAACTCTACCGTCAACACATGATAAAATAAAGCAGAAATTTGATTTAAAAGGACAATATGCATGTATGTATATGCATGTATATTATTTTCATATAAATGTAAATTAGATTGTGTTGAATAGAAATAAATGAAGACTATGCTCCTCCCTAGAACACGAGCTCCGGTCTCAACTGAGTGATGCACAAATCATTAATAATGTTTTGATTTAAGGGATTTTTATTATTGAAATTTTATTTTGCATTAAAATATGATTCTAATTTTTATTAAATTAACATAATAAAATAAATAAATGAAATTGTCGGTTTTTTAATACCTAATCAATATTAAATATATTGTCAAAAATATATATCTTCATATTAAACTATATATTTTTTTTTATTTTCATACAATATAATGGGATATAACTGGATCTTTCAAAAAAATGTAGTTGTTTGAGTTATTTCAAAATATAGTAAATTATCAAACTGGTATATATTTTCTATCGAACAATTCAAACGTATTTATCATAAATTTATTCTTAAGTAACATTATTTTGTACCATTTTTCTACGATCGATGAACGGGCACATATATAAATAATTCATTTACAATGGCGAAACAATTTGGAGTCACTCACCGCCTTCTAGTTAAAGAAAATAATTGTTTTTCAGTATAATATTATATTGATCCGATGATTAAATTGATTCAAGGGAATTGTAAGGTTATTCATTGTGTTGGATTAAAATTATATCTAATTTGTAATCTGTTATAAGGATACAGTTTGGTTTAAGCGGATCTTATCTAACTACATCATCACACATCTCTATGACGCTATTGTGATATTGACGGTTTGGTCCATCAAGTGGGTTATTTTAATTTTATGTCTTATAATAATAATTTTTTCTCAAAAACTAGACACGTGGTCTGTATTATTACATAAAATTTATTGCAGTCTTTAACTTGATTGTAATCACAAAATATTTCTTCAAATTACTATCGGTTACCTTATTTCAAAAAAAGAAATATTCGATGACTGATTATAGACCTGTTAAAATATTTATTCAAAAACTGAGTGAATGTCTGATAGTTAGCCGGACAAGGGAACTCCCAAGCCCGTAGTAAGTTTTACGAATCCAAGTGGTTTTTACAAAGCTATTAAAATAACGGGTAAATTTTAGAATTACGTATGTACTTACCACGAGCTTAATCATTTCAAATTTTAAAGCTCAGTAGAGACAGAGTTGGAATTTTATAGGAGAACAGGAAGTCAAGATAAATACAGGGCTTACGACCTGTCGGCTGATTACGTGATAACTTTAAGCGCTCACGTAAATTTGATCACGTAAATCAGCCGATAACAGGTCGTAAGCCCTGTGTCTAGGTGCCTTGATTTTCTGGGTCTCCTATAGTAACTTCATCTCTATTTAGGTATTAATTTGTCAAATATATCAATCACTCCCAGCAGGAATAAAAACCCAATGTATGCGTATATAGGTAATTATATGCAATCATATAATATTCAAAATATTTCTACTTAAAATATAGATATGACGATGTTTCGTTGTTAATATAATGATTTGTTATTCTATATGTACTTTCGTTAATATAATCATAGAAAACAAATAATCAATTTTTTGATCTGGGGGGCAATCTGGTCCAACCGGCGAAATCAAAACTCTCGTGATTACCCATATCATGGATATCATTATCATATGGAGTTCTATAATATCTTTAGATGTCATAGAACTCCAAATGAAAAGAGAGTTTCTATTAAAATTTAATGCAAAAAGTGGTGTAGGTGTTTGTTTTGACGCTTACAATAATGAATTTTCTTGTTGAGTTCATCAATCAGGTCCATATTCAAATATGAATCACATTACTGCAAGTGTGACCCTGTAACGATAATGCCTACTACTTAACAATTATGAAACACTTCTGTTACATTAATTCGTTTTATTTTCATAAAGTATATTTTAAATGATTCAGTGATTCTCAATACAAAAAGATATATCTATAGGTACGTAATTAATAGAATTACCTGTAACCTGTAACAATTAACCCAAATATGCGCTAATAAGTTAAAAGGTTGTTAACTTAAGTATCTACTAAGAAAGTAAAAAATAATAATCTCATTTACACTTTTTACAATGAGATATATTGGGAATTTATGAATTCGCAATTTATTAGGTTATTTTATTATTGCAAATAATCAACTAGTATCATGGTGGAATTGTATTCTGGAAGTTTCATCACAATGCATCTGTGTATGTGTGTGTGTGTGCTGTCTACTATCTGTCTACTATATACGGCGTGTTTATTCTAGTTTATCGATTATAGACTAAAACACTCATTAGATTCTTTTCAAATTTGTATATCTTATACTCGCTTAGATCCCATCTTATCCGTCTTCTCAATTTTTTTAACTGTTAAATATTTTAATATGACACTAAGCTCGAGAAACTTCAAATTTGATATTTTTATTTTCAAATTGCTAAAAAGCACACCACTTTCATAAAATGGTATTGAAGAAGTACCTATCAAGTTTTCATAATGAAATATTTAAATCACAAATAATTTAACAAACTCATTTCCGTACAAATTTGGAATAGGTACTTTGTTGAGTGACTTGGCTATGAGGAGTATAGCGTTGGCCACAACCCATTCGTTTTAAAAATACACCGTCACTATAGCGGTGAGTGCACCAGATACGCAACATTTGATAATTGAATTCAACATGATATCTTTAAATACCTATTATATACCTATTATATTATAACTATGAACAATTTTTATATTTAATTTTACGTTCTACTTAAATGTAAAATTAAATATAAAAATTTTTCATAGTTTTAATTAATTATGGAGTTCTACCACGAAGTGACAGTGTCCAATATTGAAAAAAACCTATTATATTGTTATTTTTTGTTTATATTTTTGAAGTGTGCCTCTTGCACTATAGAAAGTCGCTGAATATCAAGCGGAATGGATGAACAACTGCATCGCTTTGCTGCCAACCAATTCTTAAGAAGAAAAAGAAGATTTGGACAAATAGAAAGAGATTTTCTTTCAATGTTTGAAACTGTCATATCATAAAAGAACTCCATAATCAACTAGAATTATGAAAAAAATATATTTAATTTTAAGTCTAACTTAAATATACTTATCGCAAACGCGACTCCCATTCCTATATAGATGGTCTTCATCACTATTGTTCACCATTCTGACGATGCTCAGCATAGAGCGATACCGGTGAATGGGAGTCGCGTTTGCGAAAAATTTAAGGAGAACTTAAAATTAAATATAATTGTTTTCATAATATATTCTAGACAGAGTTCAAAGTAAAGGTTCGTATTTAATCGAGAACAAACATTAATTACTTGGGTATGACGAAAAAAAAAATTAATATGAAAATATAGTTTGAAATCAGGAATAAGTAAAAAAACCATCCTCGTTGAAATGTTGAAAACATTTCAATTTTTTAAATGATGTTTCTTGAAAATTATTTTTTATCATGTGTCATTGGCGGTAACCAAATGGTCACAACCAATAAAGTTAGAAACTACTGTTTTATACAATGTTGATACATTGAAATCGCCTTACACCCATTAAAGTGAATCAGAGAGAGGGATAGAGATGTTTATAATTTTATGGACCAACACCATCTGTAGGTACCTACGTAAATTATTCCATACCCAAATTTGTTCTTTCTCGTATTATATTTTTATTTTTTGCAAAATAAGTAAGGTCATCAAACTGAGTAGGTTCATCGTCTCAAGTCTTAACCTAATGTTGTATAATGAGAGGAAAAGACAAACAGACCCCATTATAACGAAAATAAAACAATAAAAAATCTTACATGGTTTTATTTAAGGTACGATGGGGTCCTTCCTGACAGATGTGATGGTATCGCATCGTGAGGAGGGAACTGCCTCCAAGTAAGGTCATCCAACCCAAATGATACCCTTCAATATCACCGTGATGTTAATTGCATAACAATTAACGAAAACAAAAAAATCAACGCAGTGTTGAGAGGATTTCAAAGTTTATTGATATGAGAAGAACAACACTGTGAGGTACCGGCTTAGAATAGTGCTTCTACTCTTTTTTGTGATCATCGTTTTCGGGTAGTCAAAAATACAACAGGCTAAATAATATCTCACATAGTTCAGCAATGAGGTTTACCACCGATTCTACATGTTGCATTTTAGGTGAGACGAGACTGGTGTGTGGCTAAAAAAGCATGTGTCGTGCTTCCTTTTATGATGTTACGCACATCTGCACACCTGCCGCTGGTTACCCTACATTGTAGGATAAGCCGTGATGGTATATATGGATAGGTCGATGGCAGACCGGTTAGCGCGTGCTGGATTAGTAATCCAGTGATCGTGAGTTCGAATCCTGCCTCGACCGATTTCGTTCACCTATAGCACAAGCATTTATGCTGCATTTGGGGAATGTAGGAAAATATTCATGTGCTTGTTTAACTAACATACAATTATGAATGATCGCAACATATCAAAGGATGCCAAAGTTGCCATTCATAACGCCATCGTAGTGCCAACCCTGACGTATGCAAGTGAAACCTGGCCATGGCAGAAGACGCATGAAAGTAGAATAAATGCAGTTGAAATGAGATCGTTAAGAAGGATTTGTAATAGAACGATGTATGACCGGGTAAGAAACGAGGATATAAGGAAAAAATGTAAGATTAAGAAAGATGTCATTACTAGAATGAAAGTGAACACATTGAGATGGTTTGGTCACATGGGGAGAATGAATGAGGAGCGCCTGACGAAGAAAATATACAGAGCGGAAAGGAATGGAATGAGAGGTCGGGGACGCCCAAGAAAGGGATGGCACGACCATGTGAACGAAATTTTGAAAGACGGAAATGTTAGAAGTGTGAGCAATAGACGAACATGTATGAGACGATGCATGAATGTGGACGAGGCGAGGGATGCGTGCCAGGATAGAAAAATGTGGCGTTCGGTTCTCTCTGCCTACCCCGCAAGGGACATGGCGTGATGGTATGTATGTATGTATGTATGTTGTTTAACTAGGACATATTTAATTTAAAATTAAATGAATGAGAACAATCCTAACGCAGGTACATATGCCTACATAAATGTAAAAATATATATCATGTAAGTATTTACATTCATACCATCATGTCAAGCTCCTCGCGAGTTAGACAGAGACAATTAATGTAATACTTTTTCTTTCATGAAAAACATTTATCGCCAATTCGTCCAATTTTCATGTTTCTGCCTTCTGATGTTCTTGCTTCTGACTTTTTAGTATAACAGTTATTTCATGGAACGACCCCGTCTTTCTATTTCATTCCTGACAGTTTTATATATAGTTTACTTAACAAGAAGACGTTTCTTATTCTACTTTTTAATAAAAAAATAACCAACTAAATATTTTCACATTCATTTTATAAATGACATTTTTTGTCTAACACTATTTTTTTATTTATTTCATCTCAAAAAGCTACAGCTTTAAGTTATGTATTTTACATTTCAATATTTGTATAAAAATTGAGCCAAAAATACTTTCTTCGTATTAAATTACTGATTATACAATAAAGAGTAACGTAGTTGTAAAAAAATAAAACATGATACTTGCTAGTGTTTAATAGTAATAATAAATATGATTTGTAATGTAGAGATTGTTTGAAATTAATGTTTGTACGGATAGAGACGATATACCTACCTAATCATTTCTCAAATATTTTGATATGAAATTAATTTTAGGCTTTATTTAAATATTTTTTACAAACGATATACCAATAAAGTTAAAAATCGAGTTCTCCACAAAAGGATTGTCCTTGTCTCGGAGAAATTATAGCATAAATGATCGTATTTTATGTTATTATTTTTTTCTTATTGATTTCTTATCTGACAGGTTTATACGGAAAGTATTCCTAATATGACTGCAGGATAATAATACCGTGCAATATGCTCCTTATATATTGGCATTATGTACTGGATACAATACGTACAATGGCAAATAATTCTGATATTTACGATTATGTATATTAAGGGCCAAATTTGGCTACTCTTGGTCAGGTAAATTAATTTTTGGACACCATGAAGACATAAATATTTAACAAAGTACGCTTAAATTTAAAGGAATCTGATATGAAACATTTTGGAGTACGAATGGTATAATATATATATAAATTAGTGGATTGTGGCTAACTCTAAACTCTCTACAACATTAGTAGTGGATAGTAAAAGCAGTATGTTAAATAAAAGGTCAATAATTACTTTACAGCTAGATAGGTCGAGAGGTTTATACTAACAAAAGTGTCTGTAATTGGAAGACATGATTTTTAATAGCCATATTAGATTTATTCAATATCGATTTTTACAATTTGAATGCCGTATTTGCGAGAGCCACCAGAGCTCAGGGTGCATAGTGTCCAACCATTATTGCCTGTTATGGTATCCTTACACAGAAAAAAAAATCAGCTTTATATTATGACGTAAGTTTAGAAGAGTGTTTTATCGCCTGGTAATTTGTTTACACAACAAGTTATATCAAAATGTTGTTATCATAGGTACTAAAAATATATATTGTTATGTAAGTACCTACGTAGGTACATATTTAATTATGTAAGGTTACTTTTTATGGTCTAAGTCAAATTCCCATTGAAATGGTTTTGTTCTCGAGATAAAATAAGATAAAACAGATTTTTTTAATGAAACCGTAATATTAGGTACGGAAATAATAAAATTACACAATTTAAACAATATTTTTTGATAATTAAACAATTATGTAAATGAAGATTTATAACCTAATATTATATAAAATTTGTTTACGTCCAAGGTCAATAAGTGTTTTTATTTGTTAAAGCTGGTAGCATAAAGTTTATTTACAGGAAATAGTATAAGATTTCTAGACAAATAAATTTTATGTTATGTAATATGAAATATTTTTACTATATAAAATAAATTAAATCAGGCGACTAGAAAAATATAATAATAAAGTATTACGCCAGCAGGCTCTGACCACAATATTTGATTTTGTATCATACTCTTACGTAATATTGGTGTGATTTTATTGTTTTTATTTTCAAATAAAGTACTTACACTTAGATATTGTACATACATACAATGTGAAATGAAAATTTAATGATTTATTTTCTATTATTTACACTATAATATGTAGATTACAATAACAATTAAGTAACTATATTAAAAAAAAAGACTTATAATAAACATACAGAGGGTGGCCAATTTAATGTACTCACTCAAAAAGTACACAAATCGTTGCATATATCTTACTACAACTTTGGTAATTGAGGTAATATTGGAATACTTTATTCAATTTTTCATTAGTAGTAACATTGTTCTTATTTTTCATTGATACCAACATTATAATACTTGCATAGTGATGTTGGCTACAGATCTTAGTTCAGTTCACGCTATTTTTGTATGAAAACGTGTTTTTGTAAATGTTTTGTTATGTCAATTCATTTATTTAATTTCTTTCTTTTTTGATAAATATTGTTTTCAATCACATAAGTACATTATATTTGTGTATTGTGTGGTAATTTTAGTCACTTCTAATTCCTTATTTAAGGACATACATCAGATGAAACTCATATTATATTTTTTTTACTTTTTTGTAGGTAGTATGGCAAGGGGATGTGACCTAACAACAAGAAAAAAGCCAAAATATCAACATTATTTTATTAATCCCTTTGTGAATATTAAAAATATAATAATACACTAAAATGATTGTAAAAATATATGCTTTTAAAAAGATAGAATAGCATTAGTTAGGTCTGAGTATATTAAATTGGTCACCCTCTGTACTATGTACAATTGTTACTAAATATTTGTGAATTTACTACCTCACTAGACGAGTCTGTGAGACAGTACTTTTTCTATTTGGTCTTACATAGTTTACATGTTATTGAATGAAAAATAATTAACAGAAATTATAAAACATAAACATAAAAGAAAAATTATAAAGTGACCTCTCAGTTATTTGAACCAATAAAATTGTAACGAAAATGATAAATAGCCCCAATCTATGATAGAGATTCTCAGGTTATGAAGGCAAAGAGTAGTGATATAAATTAGCGTATGTTAGGATTTTTAACAGTATATGAGCAGATTTTATTCTGCCATTACTTTTCAACCAGTCTATTACCTTTAAAAAAATATGATACGTAAATCTTTATAATATAAAAATGGATTTACGTATATTTGTTTGTTCGCGATGAACTCCTAAACCAACCATCCGATTGCGATGAAACTTTGGGAATTTATTCAGCTCATTCAGGAGAAGGTTTATGCATTATAATTTATTTATTCGATATAAAAAAAAATGGTATTGAATTGATATTTAGTGGGTTTGTTTAGCAAAAATCCTATATACCCATACATAAAATGGTATCTATATATTATATAAAAATGGATTTACGTATATTATAAAATTTTCTTCTTCTTCTTCTTCATCGGGTATTAGGTCATTTTACCTATAAAGGTGGACTATCCTGGGAACCGTTCATCCGATTGCAATGAAACTTTGGTGAATTGTTGGGAGTATGCCCGGGATGGTTTCTGGATAAGTTTTTTCCGGGAATTTTTGTTTCTTCTTCTTCTTCATCGGGTATTAGGTCATTTTACCTAATACTCTGGGTAAAAAAGAAGATTCATCTGTCCTTCCATCTCTTCGCAGGTCTTCCAGTACAGTTTCTGGATTTAAACTTTTTTCTTTTTCTTCTTCTTTTTCATCGTCTATTTGTGTATTAACCTATGAAGGAGGAGTATCTTGGGAGAATTAGGTCCAACTGTCCTTCCATCTCTTCGAAGGTCTTCCAGGAAGGTTTCTGGATTCAAATTTTCTTCTTCTCGTATCTTCTTCGTTATCGTATATTTGTCCATTTTACCTATGAAGTTAGAGGATCCTGGAAAAAGAAGGTCCAACTGTCCTTTCATCTCTTCGTAGGTCTTCCCAGTATTGTTTCGGGAATTAAACTTTTTCTTAACCTACTGAAGGGACGGGAGGTATTGAAGGGCCTGAAGGGACGGGAGGTACCGAAGGGACGGGAGGTACCGAAGGGACGGGAGGTACCGAAGGGACGGGAGGTACCGAAGGGACGGGAGGTACTGAAGGGAAGGGTGGTTCTGAAGGGACGGGTGGTACTGAAGGGACGGGAGAAACTGAAGGGACGGGAGGTACTGTAGGGCCTGAAGGGAAGGGACGTACTGAGGGCTTGAAGGGATTGGTGGTACTGAAGGGTCTGAAGGAACGGGAGGTACTGAAGTGACGGGTGGTAATGAAGGACCATATTTAATTATACAGGCAATACGAAGTTTGCCGGGGGTTCACTAGTATGATATAAAGTTAAATACGATAAATTATTGAGGTAACAAAATTACATTCGTATATTTAAAATAAATGTTTAAAGTAGCAAAGAACCCTTCGAATTGGTATGTAGTTGAAAAAAGGTTAAAAAAGTGAAAGTCACAGAAAGGCACCTAAAAATTTGTAGACTCTTGAGAGGCTATAGATAAAATCTATTATCTATGGAGGTAAATCTCTTGTTTGAAATAATTGGAACTTAATTTAATCTTGTTTAAAAAGTGGAGAAGATACTACAAGACTTATTATATCGAGATTGAATTTGTTTGACGTAAAGAAATTGCACGTTATATTGATGTTAAATCAATATTTTTTTTATTCATGCGATATAATGTACCATATCATACCATCACGCCATATACCTATTTGGGGTAGAGGGGACCGAACGCCAGACTCCTTTCTATTGCCATACGTCATTCGCTTCATTCACGTCTAAGCATCGTCTCATACATACACACTCTTCTATTATTCTTACTTCTAACGTGTCCATTTTTCAAATGCGAAATGTACTTTTCGAAAAGATTGATATCATAAGTGACTTGCTTCACGCTATCAATACATTCTTTTTCCAAGTATAATTTTTTATTTTAATTCCTTCGTCGAAGTGAAAACCGTCATGGAATTCTTAACCTATTTTATGCGAATTCGGTGTGTTGCCGAATAATTTATTTTTTATGTATAAAATGAATATTTAACAATAATATTTTTCCGCCCAATCGCACAGCCGATTTTCAGTTAACTAAAATATTGTTTTATTTGTACTATGGTTTACTATTTCAAATGATTGTTTTAATTATACGAGCGTTAGTTAACTGCCTCCTGGACTCTATGATGGTCAAAGTTTTGATTATCAGTTTTGTCTAATGGTTGAAATAATTATTATTAGTATCGAAGTCTGTGCCCACCTTAATAATGAGAAGTCGGTACTAGATTAGCCCCGAAGGTTTCAACTTATCACAATCCTCATTACCGTCTCAGGAAATCCTTCACAACTTTGGCTGCGGCCAGCCACCAACCAACGGCCGTGTTGTCACTGCGTAATACAGAAGTTTTAAGAAATATTACCTACTATCAACATTCCACTTTACAACCTACAATAAATTATTTTTTATCTCGTCCGTCGCCATTGCGTTGCGTAACATTTTATATACCTATTTATCTATCGTTATAAATGAATTAACGTAACAAACTAAATTAAAATAAGGTACCAACACTTCATTTTTAATATATTTGCGCCAGGGATGAGAAAACTACGACAGTGAAAATATTCCAAATGTAAATTATCATTTTTTTATTTTTGTTTGCGAAATCTATTTTTTTAATAATACGATTCGTTTCTATACGAAGTATTGTTTACCCTAAGTATTCTTTAGAGTGCTAATTTTGAAGATTTTTTTATGTTTTGTCAAATCATTACGCTGTCACAAAACGGTGATTTTAATAAAAATAAAATAATAAATATCAGAAGATATTATTTATTAAAAAAAATCATTCTCTTAATGGTTCATAATCTATATTAATTAGTTGATGTGTCTAAGCAATTACTTTTTAGGCTTGCACATGTGATTCGAATTCTTTTCACTTCTTACAACTATTTAAAAAATGAATGTTATATCCGCCGAAGGTTTGTTTTGGGAAAGAACGATCCTTGACCAGTTTTTAAAGGACGAATATAAATAAACATCGTCTGCGACACACGCATTTCACTAGATTTAAATTTAACGATTGATATCTATTTATTTATTTTATTTCTTCATATTTCTGTACATTATATTATAAACAATATCTTGTACACTGACGGGCTTATTGCGCAATTTTTCCAACCAACCAGATCCCATATCTATTATCTAGTTCCCAAATGTAATAGTAAATACGGTAGGAGAACGTTGGAGTATAATGTACCTAAATTTTCTAAATATAATAATCAATAAATGGAAAATGTAATGTTGTTTGTTGTTATAACTGTATAGATTATTGTCTTGAGAACACGCCAACACATTGTATATGTTTTTTTTTGTAATATAGTATGTTTATATTATTTTTCAATAAAAAAAATGTCATATATTTGCTAGTACTGTTTAGTAACAAAATAAAAGGAATGTTTAAAAGTTTTTTTTTATTCAGATTCTTTCAACATAGATCAAAAAGCTATTTTAGAATATTTAAAATAAAAAAAAGGAGACCGTATACAATAAACCATTTGTTCTTTCTTATTATGATGTTACATAATAATAAGTTTCATTTAAAGTAAAGTGTTCTAGGAAGCATATAAAAATAACTAAATATATGTTTTAATAAACTGGATATCACATTTTTATTCACTTATCTGCATAAATATGTTATGTTTTTACGTCAACAAATAAAGTCACGTGTTTACTAAATTTTAGCATAAACATAAGTTTGGTATGTTTACATTTTCAATATAAAAATGTAGTCCTCGGAAAATTTATTATTTAGATTTGAATATCCGGCATTGAATGACTTTGTTGATATTACTCGATATATTTAATGTTATCATTGAAAACTGCTGATGACATTTGAATAAAAATCACAATTTGAATAAAAACACGCGAGGAATTTCAGAACAAAGCTTCGAAGGGGGGAGTAATTATACGTTTTCCGAAATTATATAGTGTCCGAGTTATAATTTCTTGTAGATTTTTCATTCTAACTGTTGCAGAACATGCAATTATGCTATAATATTCTGTCAACCTTTATGATTCAGTTGAAAAGCAATGTCCCACTAACAAACATTTATTTAATGAATTTATAATCACATAATTATTTTGAAAAAATTCGTGTTCAACAGGAATAATAGTAATCTTTTACCTAATTATTCTATATATTATAATGTTCCGTGATTTCGATTATGATTTACTTTATTACGATTAACTAACGATTTATTTTTCTTTATTCAGTTGAAGTTTTTTTAAATATTCATATCGCATGCTAAAATGAATTTTTAATGTGTTTTAAGTTTGATCAAACTATCGATATTTTAAGATATTTTTTTCTCTAAACATATCGACAGAGTTTAAAGCCAAGATTCACGAGCTTTTGTATGGCCAGGTCTACATTTTCCATGTTTTTTTCAACTTCTTTTTTTCGGAGTCAAAAAACATCAACTAAGAGGCTTCGTAGCGTACATGTAATACTATGAATGAACTCATAATTTGGAGTTGTATCTGTGTATCCCTTTCATTATAACTTGATGCACAGAGGCCAAAATTTCAGAAAATATAGATAATTCTAGGCCTACAAAACTTTTATACTTAGAATTTTTAATTTAACTATAATTTCCTGACATATGTACATATTTCGTGTAGGAAAACTTATTTTTTTATATTTATTCTATAATTTGGTTTGAAGGTTTTATGGTTTGGTATTTACGTTTATTTATTTTTATTTAAAACATACACTGATTTTTACGTATTCTTACACTAAACACACACTATAGGTATCGATAGTTGGATCTCATGTGTAATGCAACAAGCATAAAAAATATCGTATCACGATGTTCGTACACGCTAATCTCCGAAACCCCCCAAGCGATTACTATGAAATTTTGTAAAGTGTATGGTTGGTTAGGTGGCATTGTTATCGAGCTATAAAAAATATTTTGATATTGTCAACAAATTTTTATTTTTTTATTTTTTTTCAGTTTTTTCATCCGAAAATACATACGTACATCCCAAGGATTTTTTATAGATCAAAAAGGATCATAATAAGTTGTGATTTTTTTTATAGATGGCGGTGTGAACAAATCTATTGACATACGTTTTACGCATCTAGAGAGTATTATAGCACACTCAAATGTAGGAAAAAATGGTAACATACATAAAATGAGGTCTAGTAATTCTGTTATAGTTATGGTGCCTTACTAGAGCTAGATTCCCATTAAGTTTAAGAGATCTTAGTCACATCTTCAATGCTTTACATTTGAAAAAATCTGAATATGACAGTCCACGAGGGTGAATCTTTTATTCACATTCGTCAATTGTTCTATTTGCACTATGGTACCGAGATTGTTAATCAAGAGGGCTCCATGAGCTACTTTTCGTGCTATACATTTTTTGTCGCTCATCTGTGAAGGGGCCGTTTACAGTCCCCATGTGCAGAGCGGGTGGTGGTGTCAGTGGCGAAGATTTATAAAAATGTGAGTTCTATAAAATGCGGTCTATTTAAATAGAAAGCGGTTTGTGGCAGGACAACGTCTTCCCGGTCATACTAGTAACTATATGTATATGAACGTGTGACTTAATGACAAATAAAGGTGGAAAACTTGAAATTAAACTGATGGGTTGATGGCAGAGCGGGTAGCGCGCTGGGATAGTAATCCTGTGGTCGCGAGTTCGAATCCAGCCTTGACCGATTTCGTTCACCTATAGCACAAGCGTTTATGCTTATTTTAGGGAACGTAGGAATATGTTTATTTACTTGTTTAACAAGGACATATTCATTAAAAAAAATGTTTATTTGCATATAAATAAACCTACATAAAATTATAGTTATGAGTGTTTATAGGAATTCCTTCAATCATATTCATAGTAAAGTCATCGATATTAATGTGGTGATTCATATATTATTTTGTTTTAAATAATAATCCCTCAACACAAGGCAGAAGACACTAAAGATATCAAATCCAAGCAGGTAAATCTAATTATATACTAATATCTGATAAGAAAACGAAGCGTACAAGGGGCTTCTTGTCGTGGAATTTCCACCAGTTTATCAATGAATCTCACTCATTGCCAGGACCAGCCAAGCCACGTTATTGAAATCTGTTGTTTTTTGACTCAGGTATCCTGTTTCGATATATAAATATAGAAATATGTATAGAGTGGATGAGCTATTCTGGCAAGCTAAAGACAGAAATGCCTATGACAAAGTAGCAACCGACGCCGAGGAACCCTGATAAGGCACAGAGAGAATAATATATATACCGACTTTAATTGGGATTAAAATGTTCTTAGAACAAGCGAATACTCCAATACAATAAAAAAATGCTCTCATATTTTTATTTATCTTTTTGTATTTACATAATATAAACGAATATTTGCACACTGGCGGGCTTATTGCCATTAGGCAATTTCTTCCAACCAATAAACGCATATAAACGTATAGCAAGTAATACAGTATAACTCATCTGATAAAAGATACAACGTGAACATCAAGGACATTTTTAAGTAATATGGAATAAATGGATGCGGAATTTCATAAAAACATAGTTATTAGTTTTTTTATCGAATCTGGTTCAGGTTAGTCCTAGAAGTGCAATAATGCAAATATATAATATCTCGATGATGTCGCACTTATTTGGCATCATAACAAATAACAACGAATTAAGCAATGCAATCCCTATAATGACGGATGTTCGACAAGGAGATAGTCTAATCCCATTCCTGTTTTATCTGGCAATAGATGAACTGATTAAGAAAATCAAATCGCTCCAGCTTGGGGAAGGACATTTTTGTGATTTGTGAGCCGACGACACTATGTGATTTGCTGTGCCGACGACACTATTAAAATAGCCGAAACAAGCAACGATCTACAAAGAATAATGAACAGGCTACATAGCGCCTGCAAACAATACAACATGGCAATTTCGATTGACAAAACTAAATGTATGAAATTTTCAAAAACACACAGCATGGCACCTGACTATAGACAACAACCCTATAGAACAGGTTAATACTTTTAGATATCTAGGAATAGACCGAAAAAATGATGCTGACCTCTGTGAAGAAATTTAAGTTAATAAAGCAGCTGCAGTCACATGGCAATTTACATGGCATGCGTAAGACCAGTGATGACATATGGTGTGGAAGCACGAGCAGTCACTGTCAGAAGTAAACAAATACTTCAGAAATGTGGACACTGAGAATGATAGCATACAAAACCTGGAGAGATTGAGTGACACCAGAATAACGGAAATATGTGAGGTTTATAATATATTCAGATGAAGTAGGCAGCGGAGGACGGCCTGGTATGACCACGTCCAAAGTATGGACAGCACTAGACTTCCTGCTGCACAAATAGCCTCACGGAATCCGTCCTCGCTGTAGAACGCTGTAAAAATGGAGGGACATCTGGGAGTCCACATCGCTGGGGGGACAGGCAAAATCAGACCAAAAAGTCAATATAAAAGAATATGAAAAATATAGCTGTCATTACTTTTAACAAATCGAAAGGAAACTCAGAGTAGGTAATGATTGATTTTAATTTTTTAATGTGTGTTTTAGTCAGCGAAAACATCATAAAACGAATTAAATTGTGGAATGACTGATATGAAATTACCAAGATATGTAAAAGGTACCGAAAAAATCACCAAACGAAATGATTCTATAGCTTTGTATTGAGATTTCACTAAAGGGCCTATTCGTTTCTTCTTCTTCCAAATAGCTGATTACATGAAATGAGATATTTTGTCGTGTAAATTATTTATGACCAGGTGTGTAATAGAATTGGCGCCCGCCAAAGTTCACTGCCATGGGTGATTGCCCAACCAGACTATGTATCTGATCCGATGCTGCTTAAATGTGATAAGATCATGTAACATACAACAAGAAGTCATATGTTTTGTTTAGAAATTATGTTATTATGGAAATGAAATGTACTTAACGCGACGCGGATTTTGTTTTCGTAACATTTCTCTGTGAATATGATTCATTTGATTATTCAATATGAATTCTTGCTATTGAGCACAGTTAGAAAAATAACTAAAAGATTAGTGTGAAATATTTCTGAATTTGATTACTTGTTTGACTTATTTTAAGTACTAAATGTATATCATCAGATTTTTCTTCTTCTTCATCGTGTGGCTCTCCTACCGGGATTTCTAACCAATTTTTTCGAACAGTTTTTCGAGCGACATTATCTCAGGAATGCTAAACAACTGCACTTATTGAGCACAGATCGATGATCAAGTATATGATACTTTCAAACATACTTGGATAATGTCACTAGCAGTTCAAAAAGTTAGAATAGGTTGCTAGTCGAGCAGCTTGTTTGCTAGAACAGTAATCAAGTGAACAGGAAATCGAGTTCTACCTCGACAAATAATATAGAACAAGCATTTGCTTAGGAATATCTGAGGGTGTTCTATATTTCTGACACTAGGAAATATCAATTCCTAAAAAAATAATTATTTCTTAACACTTCATTTTAAAAGTTGTAGTAAAATTAAAGTAAAAAAAAGAATCACGAATGACGAAAAATTTAATTACCGAGCGTTGATGGTATGCCAGGAGAGGAGTGTAAGGAAATAATGTTGGCCATGATCTGAAACTATCTATACACAAAGTTATCTGTAAATGTCACAAATAACTTTAAGTATTTCTTGTTGAACATACGTCAAACCGGAAACATTATATCAAATGTCGTAATAAAATTAAGTTAATATTTACATAATACCTACGATTAAGAATATAATATTTTCACACGTAATCTGTCTACAATATGTATTAAAATTAATATTTGTTTCTGCCTCCGGGGCACAAACAACATATTTATTTGGTTTTGTTTACATATAAGTTATTATCTTTATTAAAACGTTTGCTGATAGAAGAATACAATTGAATATAATGTGCTCATTGAAAATTTTATCTTTTTGTTAAATACTTTACGCACACAATTTAAATAAGAAATTATTGATATGTTTTAAGGTTGACTGAAATTGTTTTTTATTTCAAAGGCAATGTAGAAGACACCAGCCATTAGGTTTTGATCTATGATATACTTTTGAAGAAGCGTACTACGTAGCCTTGGGGAAGGTTTATTTTTAAGTTTTGTTTTTATTTATTCAAAAGAATTCAACAACCATATAATGATCATTTTTATAGTGCTAATTATAGTATTGTAACATTTATATATATTACTAGATATTTTATATTGCATTTGATAAGTTTGCAAAATCGAAACGAAATAAACAAAAATTTCATAAAAACTAAGAGCAGGCCTATTATTTGTAAAATGCATTTATTTGATAATTATTAACACGAAAATGAAAATATTTTTTATTCGATTCATTTAAAAATAGTTTTTGTTTGTAGACATTCAATTTTATTTATTTAAAAAAAATATTACATACCTTTATCTAAATACATATTATACCTTACTTAATAATAAGAAAAATAAGGAGAACTACACATTTGTCTTAGTTAAACTGGTTTTAATTTTGATTGGGAAAATGTATTTAATAAAGTTTAAAAAAATAGAAGGTGTAGTTTCCGGTAAATAATTTGAGAATATTCGACGTGGAGGCGGACGGTTTGCACACATAGGTTGATACGTATGTCAAACGTCAATATGGATAATGCACTAATTTATTATTTATTTATTTATTATATACGGCTAGAAGCCTTTTACAATAAAAATATGTACAGTAGTTACAACAGTATTTAAAAAAATGATGAAAACGATGAGATACAAAATAACAATTAACTACAAAGTAACACACTAAAATAAAAAATATAATAATAATGGATTCACAAAACAAAGTTAAAAAGCATAATAACTAAAATAAAAAAAAACTGTATGAATACTGATTATACAAAAAAAAATTATAAAAATATAATTTAAATTATAAATGAGAAAATAATATTTACTATATTTTATGTGTATTATTTTAATCTGTTTTCACCATATAAAAAACAGACATTAGATATTCGTAAAGGTACATGAATATAGGTACTAAATTTGGAATAGGATGTATAACCGCAGTCAATGATGTGAACATTGCTGTGGCTATTAAAGCACTGGATCTTTTCATTGTTGTGGCTATTACTGGATATAATTGATTACTAGGAAAAATATTTTTAATGATATCCACAAGATCCTTTGACATCAGCGATAAGTATTTGAAACCTCAAATTTAATTCTAAATTTAGTATGAATAAAAAATATCTAACCACAACTTTGATAAATGAATCACACATTTCGTATAAAATCTATAATCTAGTTAGGTACTAAATATATTTCAAATGGATTTGTGTACAAGGAAACAAAGAATTATAATTCACCATAAGGTACATACTATATTATTGATATATTTGAATTAAATACCTTCTTGGTGTTATTAAGCGATGTTCTTAAGGTGATATAATATAATAATTTAAGCAGAAATAAAAAAAAACGATTAAAATCTACCATGTGCCCAAATGAAGACAAAAGAACACTTGGATATGCAATTGCTTTAATATACTACAGCGGTTAGCATGAAAGCGATAACCAGAACCGCAGAGTAATATAGCCAATATATAGAGTAAGTTTGGACAGTGTTAGGAAGAAGAGAAGAATATACAAACTTACCAATAAACTGTATCCTATTATTTTTACATTCAATTTGAATAACAAAGAGTATTGAGTATCAAAATGTCTTAAAAATAAAGACTTTGAATGTTTATTTAGTCACAAAAATGTATTAGAGTCTATAAAATAATTAATCATTTTATCTTATTTAAAAATCACTTCGTCTCGATATTTTCGCGATTTCCCTGATTATTTGTAGAGTGCCATTCAGAACCCCATCGCGTGCCAAGCCTGGCACGCGTGCCATAGGTTGCCGACGCCTGTATTAGACCAATAAAGTATGAAGTGAATCTTCTCTTCTGTAACGATTTCCATCGACCATTCGTCGAAGTCTAATACAGTTATAATGTGATATGTTTAGAATTCTTGATTTCTCTTCGTTATTATCTCAACTCTTGAGTCATTGACTGACACTGAATCATAAAAAATATTCTTTAAACTCATTTCAAATAAATTTTTATAAGCATAATATGGTACACAGCGTACCTAAAGGTAGTTTCATCTACATGTTATTTTATTTGTGTTTGCTGGCGCCTTCAAAGAAATGAATTATTACTGCCCGGTATTTACAACATCTCATAAAATGCAAAATAACGAACCATTAATAAAAACAATTCAGCTAATCACTGTTCAGTATTTTATCAAGAACTCATAATTCTCGAAAGTAAAGTGTATTTTTCGGCGGTAAACCGAATTGCCATTGCATGGGATCATAAAAAGCTTATTTTTTTTGTATTCTCCGAGATGTGTTTACAATATGGACACGTTATTTTATAGTTAGATTATGAGAAATAAATGACACGTTTATTACATTTTCCAAGAAGGTTATAATGAAATTAATTAAAGCTTAAAAATACAAACAATAATTACTTTCGATTTATTATGAATAAGGTAGTAAACATAGATACCATCACGGCATATACCACAATGTGAGGTAACCGGCGACAAGTGTGCGGGTTTGCATACATTAAAAAAAGGAAACAACACATGCGTGTATCTCCACATACCAGTCTCGTATCACCTAAAAAGGCAACATTTGGTGAATCTCATTGCTGAACTATGTGAGATGTTATTTTGCCTGTTGACTTTTCGATTAAAATAGAAAATAGTGTAAGCACTTTTACGCCGGTACTTCACAGGATAAAAAGTAGTGAGTATTTAATGCGAAAATGAAATATACCACCGATAGTTCAATGTTCACACGTACCCTACGAGAGGATGTCAGGATTTTAGACTTCCAAAAACGAGATTAACAAGTATACAAAATTGTTTATACCATAGAGGTCTCAAAATATATAATAGTTTGCCACCAAACGTAAAAAAAAACCACAATGCCACCTTTCGTAGGCTAAGTGCTGAACACATATGTAGTTAAAGAATATTAATGTTTTAATAATTTGGTGTCATACTCTCTATCATAATTTATTATTGTATCAAAAAAAAACGTATATACTTTTTGTTTACACTAGATGTATTAATTTTGTATTTTTTACGTCTAAATAAAAGTTACTATTATTATTATTATCAAGTTGATTAAATAAAGCAAATAATGAAATTCACTTTCAATAAGCACATAACTCATATAATATGTAGGTACATTAAATTTGTACGTAATGCCATCATAATTCATAATAAAGAATACTTTATTTTCCCTAACTATATCAACACTTAAAACATTGATAGCTGTAGATATTAGCTGTAGATAGCTGTACAGTTTACAATATGAAATCACAATTAGGTATAATTATATGTATACATACCTACATATAATTATACCTGGTATAAAAAATTTGTCAAACAATTATATGTAACAGGTTATAAACCTTTTAAATGTTCTTTTAAATAGTTAAAACTAAGTACTAATTTTTTTTTTTTTACCTTAATCTTCGATGAAACTCTTATGATAAGTCATGTATATGTATACATATTATTTCGAATTTAAGCACGTTGACTGATATTTGCAAAGAGGCAGTATAATTTGACGAAATATACAACTAAGTTAAACGAAGAGCTTTTAAGAGATGAGCGTTGGCAAGATTGTATGCAATTGTATGGGGTACTTATGTATGACACTGATGATTGATGATTAAGAGAAGCTCAACATGTTCATAATACAATTGTATTATTCAATTTGGCATATGCAACTAAGACGAGTATGTTGATAAAGGGATTGAGTCCAAACTAAGGAATAATATACTATGTGCAAACAGAACGAATGTTTGCTCTGCTATTGTTTGGTCTCGTGAAAGGAATGAAGGAAAATTAGTGATAAAATATTTAAAGGTACAGTATTCTAAATATTTATCCTTGGTTCTCTGTTAAGAATGTATTGGTTAGCAGCAAATTTCTCTTGCTCAGTCTTCAGCGATCCTCAAAATTAATAATAAGGGACATAATTTTTTTTTTTTTTTTTTAACATGTCTACGTAGGGGACGCCAGCTATTAGGATTTGGGTCCATTTTACTCTTCCGAAGAAGCGCACTACGTAGCGTTGGGAGGGGTTTGCAATCTAGAAAAGAGTTTATTAATTCGGATTTTAAAAAGACCCGGGTTGTACGAAGATGGAAACACAGAATTCGGAAGATCGTTCCACAGTCGGGCTGCTGTGTTAATAAAGGAGTTCGAGAAGCGACTTGTTCGTATATGTTGAAGGTCCACTGTGAATGGATGCTGCGATTGAGTGAAGCGAGTGACTCTGTTGCGAGTGGGTGGAGGAGGGACCAAAGATGCAAGTTCTTCTGAGCAATTCCCGTGGTAGTATCTATAGAATAAACTTAAAAAACCGACTCTGCGTCTGTGTTCTAGTGATTGCAATCCATCAGTCAGTGATGGATCATCAATCAGACGTATAGCACGCCTTTGGACAGCGTCGAGGGTATTCAGTAGGTATTGGGGGGCGCCACTCCAGAGGTGACTGCCATATTCAATAATTGGGCGTATTTGCGCTTTGTAGAGTATACAGATCTGGGTCTTAGTAAAATATCTGCGCGCTCTATATAGTACGCTCAATTTTTTGGAGGCGAGTTTCACCTTAGCTTCGATGGAGCCCTTGTAGTGTAATTGGTTCGTTATAGATACTCCAAGCAGGTCGATAGAGCTGCTGTTAGGTAGGGTGCTTCCGTTGTATTAAATAATATATCACGATAATATATCACATGTATTAAATAAATAAACAATCAATAGAAAAAAAATAATGTCACAACCAGATGATACTTTTCATAGCCGTGAACTTCTGTTAAATGACACCAGAGTTAAAAGAAATCAAGGTACAATCCCACGTTTTACATTGTTACTAAAAAAACTACTTACAACTAATGTATCAAAACCTTTCCAATGAAATTCCGTTTTTGGACGTTGAGTGTATAAGCTATAAAAAAGGTATTTCATGTAAATATACATGTTTTTAGTATCTGTTTAGCATCATTATTTATTTACCTACACACAATTTCTTGAACATAAGCTCAAGTTTTTTGTGTTTTGTTAGACATAACACGATGTTGTGGTAAGAAAAAACAGAATAGCAGAGTATTTTATGTTTTTCGACGTTGTTATTGTCGTTATATTCTATTTTCATTCTGTACTAGTGACGATTTCAAGTCCACTACATGATTATCAATTACTGAAGCCCTCTGATCTGCCTAAGAAACGGATGTAGATGATTCATCTGTGAAGCCACCATTATTAGTTATATAGCCATGGGCATAGAAGAAAGCGCCTATTTCAGTTCTAGGAGCAAAGTATAATTCAAAATGCACAAAAAATACCCGTAAAAATATAACAGTCAAATAAATAGAATGTTTAATATTTATTGATGAATTGTAAAACAGACTCTTACCACAAACGCTTTGTCTAACTTAGTGATCGATATTTTTATTTTCAAATTTTGCGTAGGCATTATTTGTCATTGAAATTCCTTGAATAAGTAAATGTTATAATAATATCGCTAATAGCGTACGAAGTAAAATACAGTCAACAATAAAATTTTAATGCTGCAAACACCAAAAGAGATCATAACATCATCGTCTTCTTAGGACGACCTTCGTCTTCGAATTCCTCCTCTGACATTTCGTCTTTTAACGACCATAATATTGTGTTACCCGGCAAATTTAATACAAATAAATGTGAAAATGGCATATCAAAAATAGAAAATACAAGATATTATAATTATTTTTATTTTATTTTTTGACAGTATTTTGATCCGATTAATTGACATCAAATGTCATTGAACATAGAATAGACTAATATATTTAGGTGCAAATCTTCGATGTTTCGTTATTTTTTTAATGATAAATGATTATGGTGCTATAAGTGTTCAAATTTATTTCAATACTATCGAAAATAATAATTTTGCAGTCCTTTTTAAATCTGACAGTATCGTCATTCGAGAAATATTCGAATAAATCGATGTTTAATGTCACGAAAAGTCCAGTGAACTTCAAATGATTGAAATTTTAAACATAAGACATAAATCATGCGATACATTATAAATTGTATTAATTTATATTATGTTAAAATCGTAAATTTGATATTTTTATTGCTGGAAAAAATATTTACGACATGACGTTGTTATTTGTTGAAGATATAAAAACACGTGGATTTGAATCAACATATGAACTATATTAATTTTTATATAATATAAAAATCAACGTTGAATTTTATTAATTTAAAATCATGGGATATTACCCGGCTTGATATTTTAGACATAAACCTATGATGAGCATCCTGTGAGTAATTTAGTGATATTTTTTTTGTTTTTATCTATGTATGTTGACTTGCCTGGAACTATTACACCATGCCATATGACAAATAAATTATAATGATTAGATTAAATAATATATTAGACAGTGGCAACTAGAGGTCGCGAGTTCGAATCCTGCCACGATGTTATACAAGGATATATTCATTCATTTAAAAAAAAAAAAAAAAACAATGTTTGCGTATATGCAATTAAAAAAATATTCGTTTGTTTTTTTGTTTTCAAGGTAGATACATCATTACATCATTGATACTTATTGTAGAACTCCGTCTTTAGGTTTTTAAAATAAAAAATAATGATTTTTGTTCCCCACATATATTTCCATTTTACAGGGCGAACGTTCAGCTGACTTGGCCTTAATCAGCTGAAAAAAATGTATACAATAAGAAAAAAGCATTCGATGTTTTTGGTATAAATTAGTTTTTCATTCATTTAATTCCATTTGATAAAGTAAGTTGAAATATTTTAGTATCTTCTTCTTCTTTTATGTAAACCCTTCTGTTTTTAAGAGGCATGTTCCTCCATAGAACAAGTGGAAACCTCCATCTTTTAGGTGGTCTATTCCATGAAGCTAATTGTGCAGTGTGCAGCACGATATGAGGAATTCTGGCGCTTTCCATCCCTTGGTCGTGACCATACCAGTCCCTCCTCCGCTGTCTACTCCATTTGAAGATATCATCAACCTCACATATTTCCCTTGTTTTGGTGTTCCTAACAAGGTCTTTCAAGGTTTTGCCTGTTATTATTCTCTGTGTCCTTATTACTGTCCCCAAATACTATTATGTGTGTTGAAATTCGGAGAGTACCCAACAAATTATTTATTTATATAAAAAAAATACTAAGCGCTATTTATTGATTTAATCAGCTCAAGGGTTATTCAACTAATAAAATACCTCCATAACTCCGTAAATATTACTGTCATTTTTATTCATTTTATATTTGGAGATATAAGTCTTCAAACATACAAAGATGATGAGTCTTCATCCGCCACATTATCAAACACTTCAAGTATCATTATTATGCGTCTCAACTCATTTTGATTCTTGTTGGTGAAGCTTGTTGAAAGCACCAGTCAAATATTTGATATTGTTCACTCATTTTGTACAAGACCACCCTCATAATCAGTTCTGTATATATGTATATTTTTTAAAATTTGTGTTACAGCGTCATTAAAAATAACGTACGATGAAAGGAACGATGTTCTTTTCTTACAAAGACACGGAATGATAATCCAACCAATATATTTTCTTTTATCAAAACCACGATATTACCATAGAAATCAAGATATCTACATATTTTTACCAGCTGAATCATATACATATTTGTACCAGCTGAATCATATATGTATTACATATACCGTGTGCAAGATACTAATCAGGAACCTAGAATTCTCCAAAGTAGGGCCTTGACAAAGAACAAGAGTATTGGAAGACCCCCAAAAAGAAATTGCTAAGAGGGAAGGATAGAGAAGAATGGAAGAGGATGGAAGAGTCCTTCTTCCAGTAGTAGATGAGGGAATGCTAGAAGAAGAAGAAGAAGATTGCATGAACTTGATCTTGATACATGAATTGATACATGTTGGCCTTCGTGGCTCAGTTGGTTGGGTATCAGACTGCTAATTCAAAGGTTCCGGGTTCGATTCCCGGTGGAGACACTGTTTTAAATTGTGTTTTGAGTCTGGAACTGTCAGACGGTTAATATCGTCAATCTCCATAGTGTCTATTTGTTATTGGGTGCAAGTGTTAAATTATATTTGACATAGTATATGTTAATCGCCCGAGAAGTACCATATATTTAAAAATCAAAAATGTAAATGAAAATAACATCAGTTAATGCGTTATGTAGAAAATAATAATAATATTTAAAAATAAAAAGTCAGATTGCTAGTAAATATTTTCACTTTTCTCGCCATAATGGGGACATTAAATGATTGTATAGGTCAATTATTATGTACAAAATGGTCAATATGTGAATTTAAAAACAATCATCGAAGGTGAGGTACAAATGGTTTCGTTGAACTTATTGTTTCAATCACAATAAAATGTGTCGAAAAACGAAATAAATATAAAATTGTGAACTTATGTTATGGCTAGGGGGGAAAACAATCATTTTCGCAAAAACTCAAGGCAGAGTGCACTGTAATGTGAACATTAACAGCGGGTAATACCAATTTAAACGATTGCAAAATATAGGACATTTCTTTATTAGCAACGCATTTATACCGTGTTCGTACAACTCAATTTGTTTTTTTTTAAGTTTATTTATTAATTTGAATCTTCTTATACATATAATTAGTACACTGGCCGGCTTATTGCCTGATGGCAATTTCTTCCAACCAACCAGAGTAAATGTTAAATATATAGAACAATGTGTACTATGGCAATAAATTAATCACATTACAAAATAAATAAAGATACCATAAGAAAAGTAAAAAAAACAATGAAGATAGCATATAAGAACAATTCATAGCTCATAGCCATGATAGGAAAACTAAAGGATAAGGAAAGGAAGAGATGATAAGATGCTAAAAATAATAAAAAAAATACTTTGTGTAGTAATAAATAACTTAAGTATATTACGTATGGTGCGCAGAGTGCAAATTTGTGTTCACTATATTGGTTGGTATATGTGCAACCCGCCCCCCTCTACAACGAAAATTCTCATGTTGTTTGCCGAAAAATATTCAATTCTAGTTATTTAATTATTTATTAAGTCGATGGCTAAACAAAACAATGACACTATCAAGAACATGGCGGAACATCATAATCAACACTATGATTTGACTGATAATATTTGAAAATCGACGTTTACTCGCCAAAATTTGTTTTTTTTTTAATAAAAAAAAAAACGAAAAAAATTCAATTATTCGAAAATAGTTTTACACTCGTTTTCACAACAAATATAAGAGTTTATAATTTTTGCAAAAAATAATACATCCCAGACGTTTTGCAAAGTATCTGCACAAAGACAACATAAATTATTAAAGTTTGAAAATAGTTTTTGCAAAGGCTTATTATTTATTAATTACAAAAGAAATTACAATATTGTAAAAAAGCTTTAAATCGCGTTAAAGAATTAAACTTTCGATTGGCATAAAAATACAATTTTTATTTTCCAAGTGTTATGCACCAAAAAATACAAAAAGCTATAATGGAAGAAACTACAAAACTACAAAAAGCTATATGGTATAAAAGAAGAAGAAATTATAAATAACCTTGAATAAAATTTTTATAAACAATGGTGAATGGTGGACACAAAATTAACTTTTACTTGAAAATTTGTGATCAATTCCTAAAAAAATAGGTTCCTAAAGACGAATAAAACGGAATGAGGGGTATGGAAAGAGAAATAAGCAGAACAGGTGGGCCGATGATAAGAGAGGCGAGTACCCCAAAAAAGAGGCGAGTGGGAGTACTTAGAAGATGCTTAGATCCAGCAGTGGCGAGATGGCTGAAAGAGAAAGTACTACAGACGATTATTTTTATTATTTTGTACGTTTCTAGGAATGTGATTATATTCTAGAAGTTTTTTTGATATATTTATGACATATATTTTCGGCGTGGTGGGGGGTGGTATGTGCGTCTATCAATCCAACAAAAACTCTAAATTTGTGTTCTGCGCATCCAACATCATTATTCAATATGTTTGCCGGTCTACAACAAGTTTGATATGGTTGTATTATTGAATTATATGTCATGACTGTTCTTCCTCCACCACCACCCGGTCTGCTTATGGCGACTAATAACGGCCCCTTGCAAAACCCTGAAAGCGAATTTATGACAAAAAGTCTTGAAAGCCCAACAAGTTTGTTATGGTTGTATTATTGAATTATATATTACGACTATTACAATCATATAATTCTAAGAAGGTAATAATAGTGATGTCTTGATGCTTTTATGAGGGAAGATTTAGATTTAATAATTCAATCTACAAAGATATAAATTTTCTATGATTGTTATCAGAGTTCCATGAAAAGCAAATACCCAATTTAATATATTGCTCATCTATGTACGTCAACAAATTGAATAAAGATAGGTACCTTATGTACACAATACATATTCTTTGTAGATCCTTGTTGTTTTTTCGATTATTTCCTTTCTTGTAAAATGACATTGCATTTGACACAAAATGGCAATATTGAATTCCATATGCCGGATATTTTGTTGTTATTATCTTGTGTTTTGTTCAACAAGTCATTCGATGTTTAATTGACGGTTTGTTTGTCAAGTATTTCAGGGTAAATCGTCAAGGTAGCATCGCGTTGACTCACAAAACAATCTTAAAATAAAAAAAAATGGTTATGATTGAAGTAAACGATTAATCGAACTAAGATACTATGATTCATCTGCATGTTTAGGCCATTCGTTCGGAATTCCTGTACATTGAACTTTTGACGTAACATTTAGGTACTATTTAATAATACTTTAAAAAGCCATTTATACATAAACTATTATTGTTCATTTGATATTGGGAAATACGGATTTATTTAATTCGAAACAATTAGTGATACCAAGTGTCAACATGTGCGTTATGACATTTTTATATATGGGTGGCTTTTTTATAAAATAAATCGTAATAATATCGAAAATTCGTTTGAATAATACCAATGTGATCAATTTTAACTTTTAAATTGAACTTATTTTTATTTATTTATAATAAACATGATATTTATACAAAAAAAGAGGTTTGACAACTTTTTAGGTGAGACGAGACTGGTGTGTGGGTATACACAGATATGTTGTGCTCTGTTTTATAAGGCAATGCACACCCGCACACCTTTCGCTGTTTACCCCACATTGTGGTATATGCCGTGATGGTATGAATGAATGAATGAATGACAACAATTGTAAAATTAATAATCAAACATTTCAAACAGAGACAATGGAAGGATACTCATACACAGCACACATCTATACCATAGACACTTACTTTTTTTTAATGAATAATATGTCCTTGTTCAACAACTACATTTACATCTTCCTACGTTTTAAGTTTATTTTCTCAAATATAATAAAAACTTCCATACATCCTCATATATTCCCTAAATTAAGCATAAATGCTTGTGCTTAAGGTGAACGAAATCTGTCGAGGCAGGATTCGAACTCGCGACCACTGGATTACTAGCCCAGCAAGCTAACCGCTATACCATCGACCCATCTAAATCATCGTTTGTTGACAGTGAGTGTTTTTTGCTCTAAAATATACTAGGGATAATCTCTGTGATATATTGGGAGCAGTTTAAGAATAGGTTTGTAACTTATATTGAAATTGTATTGTTTGTTACTCATAGGTATCGGAATTTTTTTGTCGGCCTTCGTGACTCAGTTGGTTCGATATCTGACTCCTGGGGGCAAGTCTGGTCCAATCGGCGAAATCAAAACCTTAATGATTACCCATATCATGGATATAATTATTACATGGAGTTCTATAATATGTCATAGAACTCCATATGATAATTATATCCATGATATGGGTAATCAATAGGGTTTTGACTTGCCCCCCTGAGTGAATAGTCCCAGGTTTGATTCCCGGTGTAAACACCGTTTTTAATTGCGTTTTCAGTCTGTATCTGTGAGAGGATTAATATCATAGGTATGTCTCCTGAATGTGGCAACTTGTTAATGGGTGCGTATTAAATTTAAATATGACAAAGTATCTATTAGTTTTCCTAGAATCATAACAAAATATAAAAAAAAAAAATGTTTATCAAAAGGGCTTGTAACTTCTATAATGTCAACCTCTCAGCCAGTATCACACATTCTGATATATTCACCGCTAGTAATAACGCATACAAAAATTCTCTCTATAAGTGCATAGCATGAACTCGTATGTTGAATTTTTTTTTGTTAGTTATTTGTGTTTTTTCTAATATTATCTTTTGTATACTTTTATTTACATTTTTAGTTGTTGTTTGTAACAAAAATATAACAATTTAACTGTCACAATCCTTTTCCCATCCTTTTTTTTTCTCTTCCCTTCCTTTCCCGTCACAGGCAAACATACATCTTAGTTATATTTAAATTCATGATGTTTAAAATGTTTCATATTTAATATCTGTGGACATATGTAATTGGTCTGTTTGTTTTTATTTTATAGTGTATTATTCTATTTTAGTATTTTAAGACTGTATTTGTCCCTAAATAAATAAATAAATAAATAAAATAAAATGTAGGTATTCGTCGATCTGTTTGGTTTTATTATTTTTTGACTAATAAAAAAACGAATGTTTTTTTCAATATTTTTCTGATATCGGAGATACGTCGTTCTTAATTGTGAATCATTAAAGTCATTTTAAATCAAGATAAATTAAATATTTTTAATCAAGATGGTTACTGAAATTATTGCCTTATAATAGAAAATATTTCCAAAATGATGAGTACCTTCTACAAACAAACTTTTTATCTCGCCGGAAGAACGTACATAATAATACGCTGCAATACAATGTTATAAGCCTTGAACTTATGTCAGTATAATATGTAGCAATTTTATTCAATGTATAAATCAAATATTCTATTTTAATATCGATACGATTTATAATAAACAAGGTTTATTTTAGTAGGAGTACAAAACGACAATGATCAATTCAATAATATATTGCACACGCCCACATTGATAAAAAAAAAACAGAGAGGGTGTAAATTAAGTAGATGGCACAAAATAACTGGATGATATTTAAAATGGCTCATCTTCCTATTCTTTTGTGTTATAAACAAAACTGGATTACATCGTGTGGCACGGAATGTGAACAATGGCCTTCGATTACACTACTGAGGCGAAAAAGTGAAATGTTAACAACAGTCCCAATCAAAAAGTCAGTGGAAATATCAGATCTTCCGTATATGAGTATTGAGATCACCTTTGTCATTATTTTTGGCAGTTCTAGGACTACTAATTGCACATAATTCATATTTGTAGTATTTTTGTATTTTTTTTTATTTGAGTAATAAACGAAAATTGCTTAGGTATCGATTAGGTATCAAAAGGTAATCGATTCGACATAAAAGCATGTAGGAATTTCTATATCTATATAATTATAAGCTATAAGTATCTGGCTTACAGAAATTTTCTTATATATATACACCATCGTCATGTTTAGAGTACCTTCTTGTTGTTACCATATTGATTATCTATCTATGGTGAAAACTCAAAATAGATGTCAGAAAATGCGCAAAGAATATTGAAAAGTTTACGGTGTGAGTAAAATAAATTATTGCACAAACAACGACGAGATTTTTGTGATTGAGAATAAATATGTGCCTGTTGGTTATGAATTAATTTTATGCTTATGTTAACAACATAGATATCAGGTTCAACTGTATAGTATCATTAAATATGTATGTTTTTAGCTATCTATTACAGACTATTAAAATTTAACTTTATATGTATACTTTGATTGAACACGGATTATTAATTTTGAGTTTTAAATTTGGTTTATCATATTGTCATACACCAAAAAGATAAGAACCATTTGATACAAACCTGGTGGATATTCCTTCAATACAATTAATTAATCATGTTCATAGTTAAGGTAGGTACCTATGAATTTGAAACTATGAGTTGTTGACTATAGAATGTCGAAATACTTTATTTTGCATGTTATCGTTGACAGAAATAATTTATCCACTGATGGAAGATTTCCTCCCACACCTATGAGAAGACACCAAGCTAGATTAGATTGGGATGCTTTTATATATCACCTTGCTACTGAAATAAATCTATTTAGATCCGGAAAGAAAGAAAATATTTATGAGAACCATTCCATACATACGAGATGCCCAACCTTTGTTTGCATTTTATGTACGCAAATTTGTAAGGTATACGTGGCCATCATTCTTTAACAAATTTATTTCTTCTCGTCGATTTGCGTTTACATCACTCTGAAATACATTGCTCCATTTTGTTGTAAAATAAGTTATAAACACAAAAAATCACTTTTTACATAAAAGAAAAAAAATAGTAAGATAAGGTTTTAATTGTCTTTTGGATGAAGAATATATTGTCACTAAAATACTTATGTTGTCGAATAATAAAACCAATATTAAAGAGATATACATTTGGCCAAATACGAGTAAATATTTGACTGGTACAAAAAAAAACATTCTTTTATAAGTCGGATACTGTTTTAACCGAACCAAAGATTATTGATGAAAGAAAAGAAATGAAATACATAAGCTGACGTATTTAAATGAATTAAGAGAAGAATCATTTTTTTTATAAAGTTATTATTGCGACTCGCATCAGCGATTTACATTATAAATTGTATTATAATATCATTAAAAATAATAGTATAACGTGCTAATATCATTTCAAAATTTTTCAATTTGGTTAGGCTTTGAGCAGAATAAGTCCCGCACCCAAGTGGCCGCAGCCAAGTGTCCTAGACCATAGCTATGTATACTATGCTGTGATAAAAAAAGGTAAAAGAACAATATAGAAACATAATGCAATCGATATACCTGAATATATTTCAAATAAAAACAATTTCAAAATTATATAAAGGAAATAAATTTTTCCAACATTTCATTGAAAAAAAAAGCAAGCAATTACCCAGTTTACCTATGATGGTTTTATGATTTTTTTTCATTAATACCACAAATGAGACGAAAGTGCTTCAGTCCCTATAAATTTATAAACATATTTTTTTTTTAAATTTATTTTTAATTTGTATATACATGGTATTTTATATATTTACAAACTATAACTAAGAAGTTCAATCGCAATTTATTCTTACGTGGTTTATCCCTACTAAGTAATTCCACTAAAATGACTATTATTATCTGCATCAAAGATTTGTCCACAAAAAATATCTAAAAATATTACAATATTTAATAAATTCGTATTGTTTTATCTATATATGATTCGAAGGCGCAGTGATCGGTACGTACCAGCCTAGAAATCCAGTAAACTAGGGTCCGAATCCTACCATTAATATAAACAAAAAAATCTCTTTCTCATGTAGAACAATAAATATCATGTTTACGATAGTGTATGACGAGTAATGGAGATAGTCTACCAAGTCACTCCAAAAAGTATTCAAATTTTGTTTGGAAAATTTTCAGCATTTACATTAACCGAGTTAGTTAAATTGTTTTTGATTAAGATATTTTATTATAAAAACTTGATAATTCATCAATGCTATTTTATGAAAGTGATGGGCCTTTTTAGCAATCTGAAAATAAAAAGATCAATTTTTAAGTTTCCTCAGCTTGGGGTCGCTTTGAAATATTTGACAGATAAACAAACTGAAAAGCAGTGATCAAATATCTTTCAATATGTAATGGGGTCTAAGCGAGTAACAGATATATGAATTTGCAAAATTTTAAAATAATCTAATGAGTAGGTACTTTAGTCTATAGGTAATCGATAAAGTAGAATAAACACGCCATACATATCACATTGTGCAAACGCACACACAGAGATACATTGTGATGGAACTTTCAGAATACAATCTCAGCACGATACGTGTTGATAATATGCAATTAAAAAATAAGAATACATAACTTCCAACATGGGGTAGTGAGGAGTGAAAATCAATCTCTAAATAAATTACAAATTGAAACATAAAAAAACATGTAGGTTTCGCCTTAGTTTTAAGTTTGTTAACTTGTTATTCTTGCCCTTTGTGTAATACTGTTTTAATTCGATATACGTTATAAAACTATGCGAAAATTTTTGATCCATTAGCTAATTGTTTTACTATTTTAAAATTCCATATTGTCTAATCGTTAAAATTCCTACCAAAATTTCTCAGCAAAATCAATTAGTACACTCATTTATAACAATGAAAAATTCACACAGTGACTTGATTAAACCTGAAATACGATTGGTGGTTGAACATTACAGTGATAAATAATTATTTTCCATTAGCCATCAATGAATCACACGAACTGGAACATGAATAAATTTGGTCAACAAATTATTCTGGAAACGATTAAACTGTGCTTATCGCCGATATATATAAAATTTATTAATTAATTTGTGCCAAGTAGTTCAAATTATTTTCGGTCTATAAAAGTATGATAGCTAAAAAATATGGGATAAAATTATTAAAAGACCACTTAAATGTACATATTATCGTAATATTTTTAAAATTCACAAGTATAAATGAATTATTTGTAACAATGTTTATTAGATACCGTTTGAAAATATTGAATAACATATACCATTATATTAACAACTTCCAAAGATTTTTTTACTGATAGGTACATTTTTTTCTAGCCACATTGTTGCATATATTATATAAATGGAATAAAATTTCAACATTTTTTGTACTAACCCAATAAGTCTCTATTTTGAATCATTGAATTATCGTCATTAGTAACGCGGTGGAAATAATTCCTTCTAATAATTTAGTTTATTTTTTTTCATATATTTTATTTTATTTTACTTCTCGGGCAACTCACAGATACTATGACAAATAATATTAATTTAAAATGCACCCAATAACAAGTTGCTGCATTCCACGAAGGCCAACAATAAAGACAATAAAAGAGCATATCTTAAGAGAAGAGTAGCTCTTTTTTATCTACGCTCATAGGGTTTGGTGTGATGGTATAAATCTATTTGCGTGTTATGGGGTGGCATGATTTTGAACTTGCCAAAATCTCTAATTTAAAAGGACGTATCCTTTGTTTTACATTTATATGAATTTATTTATTTTTATTTCTCAAATAAAGCATAATATATATCGTTTGGTTTACATTTACCAAATCGAAGAATGTAAGCATAATTTATACGAACAGTCAAATGTGTGTGTTTTAAGAATTCCCTATTAATAAGCAAAATATAAAATATAAAATATTGATGTAATAGTAGTAAACATAAAGGTAAAATTAATATATTAATGTTATCCTTAATATATGAAACTATACATATATTGTCTGTATCCTTGAAATCATTTTTAATTTTTTTAATATTCTGTTTTGAAACGTCAACTTTCAAAAATGTGTTTACAATGTCCAAATATAGTTATAAACTGTATAATTAATCCATATATTGTTTACTAAAACGAAATGCCTTCCAAATCCGTTATTCAAATGATAAAGCATACGCACCAGTTGGGAATTCAAAACAACCGAATGAATTATCATAAAATTTCCTAAGAAAATGAAAACAATGTCATTAGAAAAAAATATAAAAATAAGAACACGACACATCATTTACGACTATCGAGAATTTCGCAATAATTTGTTTTGTTGGTAAAAACCGGAACGAATCGATATTAGTGATATAACGATATCGAAATGAAAATCAACTGAAATCGGTACATATTAATATGTCCGACAAGGCGCCACGAATTAATTTACATTTAGGTGTGTATAAACATTTAATTCCCGGGAATTCATCGTCGGTTTTTCTAAATACGTGTATACTATTACATACAAGAATTTTTCACCGGAACCCGCCCCGCTCAACGAAGCTTTTTAATATCATTTTTATTTTTCTGCATCGTTTCTTGTGCGTGATGTTTTTTATCTTGTTTTGTTTTTTTTTTGCCTTGGCGTGAACTTCGCGGGTGTATAAATACTAAGTGTATCGGCAAGGTTAGTATCATTCGATCTCTTGCGCCGGTCCGATTAGCTAAAGGAAGCACTTCTCGTAGAAGGTGGTTTACTTGTTGCACGGAGCTTTTGAGGCGGAGAGTGTAGTAATCATTTATTTACCTATATACTTAAGTATTGTCCGTCGAGTCATTGTTGTGATCGCAGTATAAAGAGAACTGTTGTACATCCCTTCCGAGTACAACTTTCAACGACTGTGATTGAACTTCATAATAATAATAATAATAATAGTATTGTTGCTGTGACTTTTAGTGCGGAATTTTGCTACAAGTGTCAACATGATGATGTACTTTGTATTAACGGTAAGTTTGTCTTCGAAAATTTATAAAAAGTGAGTTTTTTTTCCAAAAGAGTGATAAATTTTCAAAATATAATAACGTAACTTTATTACATTGTAATTCATAATTTCTAATGTGTTTGTGTAAACTTTAATCATTATATTAATTACTTACACATTGGTACAAGTAGGTAAATAAGACAAAAATGACCTTATAAGTCTGGCGCAATTCAGGGGTGACTTCTATGCGAAAAATTCATTGTCACCTCAGATATAAGAATTGTAGCTTTAATTATTTACAAAAAACCAATTCTCTCAATAGATGGCGTTATAACAAAATAAATAAAAAATAATAAGATTGTTGTTCATAATTTCACCCATAGATGGCTGTAGTAAAAATTCCTTATTTTCAAGCGAAAAGAATTTCAGTATTACAATATATAGAACTTTCAAAATTGAATTGATAGGGATCTCATTAAAAAGGCATAATTGGTGAACGTTGCGCTAGCGCATAAAGTGATCGCGTAAACCAGACGATGATAGGTCGTAAGCCCTGTAGGTGCCTTGATTTCTCGGTTCTCCTACAATAAATATTCCAACTTCGTCTCTATTGAGATAATTAAAAAAAATATGTTATAAAATTATATTAATTTATTTTGATTCAGTATTTTTTACAAAATATCTTTGTACAGTTTTAGACGTAGTTCAGTGGTGTAAAAAATACGTTTCAAAACTGAATTTTTGGTAAAAAAAATACACATTTACTCAATAAATTTTTATGTTTTTCATGCATTCAAAAAAACTTACATAGATTTTTTTTATTTATTTATTTTATAAATAGGTATACAATACATCATAATATATGCTATGGCCATGTAACTAGGAAATTCCTGTTTTAAGATGGCCATATTTGCGTACATATAATTATATATATGAGTGCCGTATTTTTACAACAATCACAAAAAACCAAGAATATAGAAAACAGAAAGAATAGAAAAGAAAGCATTAAAAAAATATAAAATGAAAGCTCATGAAAAATATTAAATATAATTATCTCAGGAGCCTTGTAAGAAAAACTTCAATTATTTATAGCCTTAAATCATCACGCCTGATAGTCAGTAAAAATAATTGATGTAAAAGTGTGTATTTTTAAAATATCATTTGAATTTTTTATTTTATTTTTTTAATGAGGCCATTACTAAAGGGCCTACTTGGTAACGACAAATTGCGACATAGCGTCATAAAATCGACTGTGGGTAGATCGGGTGGACGGTTGTCAGTCCATCTGTAGAGAGCTTTACCATTTTTAATGTACATACGATCCTACCCTTATTTGGCATCCGTTCAAAATTAAACAGAAAACTAAGGAATATATATATTATTTTGACATTGAACAACTCATTAATTTGAAAATCACTTTTTTCTGCCATCTTTCATTCAAAAAATTACGAATTAAAATGTCATACTTTTTGTTATCAATGACAGCTTGCAAAAACTCGATCTGTTCATTTTTATAGTCACACAGAATCAAAAGAGTGTGATTCTAAACACATGTTCAAAATTACGTAGGTACTTTTTTATCACCACCAAAAATAACATAAATAACTCCGTTATTTGTATTTTTGTTCACCGGTTACTCCGCGAAGAGAATGAATAATAATAATAATAAACACCTCCTTGCACCCGGTGAAATTGGCGACTTTATTGTCATGTGGTTATTTCTTCCAACTAAGCAAGAATTGCAACTTCCAGTCCAGAGAAGCAAGAATTGCGTGAGAAATTAATAAGTTAAAATAAATTTCTCCTTTGCTGGGGATCGAACCCAGGACGTCCGCACAGAAGCCAAACAGCTAAACAACTGTGCAACGGCGGTCGGCATATTATTCAATTTAATAACAGATTTATTTACTGTCATCGAGATTAAGTAAAATTTACGAATTTCAGCACGATTATACATTGGGGAACGGGTTAAATTTGGATAAGGTATAGTTATCAAAAAAGATTTTGAAACATCACGCGGGTTGCCCCAATCGAGAATTTGGATTATTAGTTGGTTTGTGTCTGCGCAAACCGTCCCACTCTCTTCCGAAACCTGCAAGAATTCACGACAAACACCAATGGCAGTTGATAAAATTATTAAACCTTAATCAAATGACATAAAATCGTTTTTTCCTTTCTCTAAACTTGTTATTTTTATGCAGTAAGTATAAATAAGATGTTGTCACACATATTTTGTGTCACATTATGAATAGGATTATTTTCTTGTTCAACTTCTTATTTTAATTGCGCAATAAAGGAGAAACTCGTGTACCTACACTTTGTAATTTTGCATTCAAAATCGATAATATTGTTTTTAATCGACATTCTTGTGTATATGCAAATTGAGACACTCGTGTATATAAATGGAATAAAATTATTAACTTATCATAATTTCTTATTAAGTCTGCACTGCAAATAATGCTCGATGGTTATCACATTGGTAAGTATCTAAAGGCAAAAAAATATCGTATGAAAACGAATATTTTGTTAAAAAATTTAGTATCAGTTATAACAGCGGCGAGGATATTTTATGTTTATTTAAACGTTTTAATCGGTTATTTTATTCAAAGTAAGCAATTTTGTAAACGTTTATTTAACGCATCAAAATCGTTTAAAAATCAATTGAAAAGAAATTACCGCATAATGTGGTAATTTAACGATAATATTGCGGTAAAGATGAAATAATATAATTTATAAATTTATCATCGTCAATTATTCGGAAGTTTTCATCGTTTGAAGCGATGGTACTGGCATTCTTAAAAATATTAGTTCTATACATTATTCAATATATAAATAAATATATTTCTTTATATTTATATTGATTCTCGTTTAAAAGCTCATATTATTAATTTAATTTCATAAATAAATTTGAATGATTTTTTATTGAATCTAAATAATATTCTTGTATTGAATATACGAGTGATTCGTGTCATTATGAAAAGTAATTTTGTAAAACAAAACTATTTGGGTTATCGAATATTTTTACAGTTGCACATACGAAGTTTTCAATAGATGGCTTTACAAAAAGTTTCTTTGTCACTTCGTAGATGGCGATGATGTAATCAGCTTATTTTCAAAACGAATATTTATTTTCAAACAGATTTTCATGATTCAAATATAAAGAACTTGTATTGATAGGGAACTCGCGCTATACCAATCATCGCGACGTTCGATAATTGGTGATGACAGGTCGTAAGTCCTGTAGGTGCCTATATTCCAACTTCGTCTCTATTGATATATTAAAAATTTGTCACGAAAATTTATTTTTTTATTCATTTCACATACTTTTGAATATAACAATAATTAATTGCAAGTATAGTTGTTTATTAATGACAGAATTTTTAACCAATATTTAATAACTTTAATTATATTGTCGTAATTACAACTTAATGTGATTTATCCAGTACATAACTTTCACGTGACAATAATTAAAAAAATAAAATAAAACAAATGGAAGGTTATAAAGATATTTACATATTATTGCAAAGTTATTTGTATTAATCGATTGTCATTGATCTGTCAAACTCGTTTCTCGTATCTTTATTTTGTTAATTGATTAATTTATCTTAATATCGCGGTAATTAAATGTTAAAGAATATCTATTCAGATTTTTAATATCAAGGCTCACGTTTGCGTTCTTGCCAAAATTCCGTAACAATAATATTCATATATTATCCATAATAATTAATAGAAACAAATGTGAACTTTAAGTAAAATATCTAAATAATTGATTTAAGACAAAAACATGATGTTTACTGGTTAAAAGTTTGTAATTACTGGCATGAGTCAATTTATTTTGACATTTAATATGATTGTTAAAAAATATATAATATACTCGAAAAAATATATAAATTGTTTAACACAATTTTTATTAATGCAGATTATAATTAAACAATGTATCTACAGATAATTTTTTAAAGCAGGGCAATATAGATGCTTTTTTTAGTCTTATATAAAATTCAGTTATTTTTTCGTGAAAATAAGGTATATCATAGTATACATTTCGCATCAAAATATTTAGTTATTGCACAAAAAAAATAATTGTGCCTAAAAAATATTTACATTACTTTAAATTGTTTTGAATAAAATCAAAATTTTACGATGCATTTAATTTCATGATTCAGCAGTTTGATGTTTTAGTAAAAAAAAAAACTGACGACATCCTTTCTTCACATAAAAAGAAATTCATAAATATACTCCTGGTTCAATGCAACAAGTTTTACATTATTGTTTATTTTGAATGAATTGTCTAATTTAATAAAAATTACAAATGAATCAAGCTGATTTTGTTTACATGCATTGTCATCGAGAACACACGAGTTCTGATAGTTTCAGAACTCTGATTTGTCGGAGAGTTAGTTAAAAATCGATTGCAAAACTCCAGTTCAGTCACGTGAGTTTAATTGAAAGGATATAAAAAAGACACATTTTTAGAATAAATCAATTAATTGGCCGTGCAACAATACTTTTACTCATTTGTATATATGTCAACTAAATTACAAAGTTGTACATAACGTAATGAATTTATACCAAAACATTGTTATGGTCTATAATGTCTATATCACCTCATTTGAGCCATGACCAGGCTTGTTACGAGATGGTAATTAATTTTCATGGAAAATCATCTGTATTTATAAAATTAAAATATTTTCATACATCTCTATCATAAGATCGTGTTAATGATGTAGTAGGTGTTTCCGAGAAACAATTGAATAAGGGGAGTGCATTAGGATAAGTTTTAGTGATGGGTAATGCACAGCACATTGCATTCCATTATTGTCGATCATTAAAATGGTAATTTATCGATTTGAATGTTTTTTTCTTAACTATAATGATGTTGCAGGTGACCTTGGTCGTGATAGTGACGAGTGGAGTACTAGCCGATGACAGCGGAAGATATATCGCAAAGAAATATGGAGAAGATGGAAGGTAAACATCTCTGTCAAAGTGTCTTGTGCTTACTAATAAACTTATAGATTTATGACGAGCCGGAGCGCTATCCATACAGATTCATACGATAGGTACTTTGATAATAATAATAATAATAATTGTAAGGACTATATGGAGAAATCGATGAACATTTATTGCAAAGAATGCAATGCGGAAAATATTAACAATAGACTTTGTGGTGCTGTTAAATTCACACCTTGAAGTTATCTCTCCATACATATCGTATTATGAGCCATCATAATATGAAGCCTCGAGGGACATTTTCAGATTTTGGTATATTTTCACAATATTTCCTAGTTATAATTGGATTCTTCCGCTATAAACTCTCGATCAGACCATCACTAGTTTCTTTAAGCGTATTTTAAAAATAATTTTCTAATCAAGTATAACGATCCAGAATATTAATACATTTGTTCGATACTGTCAATACGACACACACGACTGTTTCATTTTTATTTTGAAAACAGTAAATATTGTTTATTATTTCAATAATAAATGCAAATATATCTATATTTTTTTTTACTTCATTTACAATATTTTGTGTGCAATGGCGGGTTTAATGCCATAAGACAAATTCTTCCGACCAACTAAAGGAATGTTAGGTCATTAATAGTGAAGTGGTAGGTACATTAAATTTATAACAAAAAACAAACACGAAGATAAATACGTAACAAAAATTCATTTTAAAAAATATATCATACAAAGACTTCATCTTGTAAAGTCGAATAACAATTTTTAATACCTACCTAGTCCAAGATACAATCAAGGGTGAAAAATGTATCATATATAAAAATTAATAAGTACCTCCCTACGACAAATAGCCCAACTATGAATATTGTGTTAAATCAATCTTATGTTATTAATCAGTGAGTATTATTCGTATTTTATATCAAGAGGGGTCGTGAACAGTGAAGCACTAGTTTGAAATCCAATTTCAACCCCAATATTAGAAGGATCAAAATAAATATACAGGTGATTCATATAAAAACGCCTTATGGTTTCTTTCATCATCATTTTCGAAGAGTTCCTACCGTCTCATTCATATTTAATCTGATCTTTAATCTAATATTTCATATTGGTCTTGTACCGTACATTTTGCTGCATTCATATCATAATGAATTTGGAATAAATTGTCATTAGAAAAAGAATATCACTCAAAATCACATTCAGAACACGTATTGGATTTTTGTCTCCTAGCAACAATGATATTAAAAATGCACGCGCTTCGTGTAATGACGATCATTCATTGGACGCACTTGTATGAGTTCCTATACAAAAAAATACTAAATTCCATCTGATGCTCTGCGTCCGATCCGTTCGCTGCGCTTATGTGGACGCTTACCAAGCTCGATATTTTTGTCTATGCGTTCACACTTCCTTTTGTTTAGTTTTGATTAATTGTTTTGTAATTTGACATTCATAAAAGTAAACACAAGTTTATTTATAACGTCGAACACATTTCTTGAATAATTTTAAGAGAACAGGTTCATTGATTAACTGTTCTCCGGAAATGTATTATTTTTCATATTATGATATTTCATTGATCATCAGCATATTTCTCGTCGCGTTTTTTTATGAATTTTTTTTATTGGGAAAACCACATTCCCATTATTGAGCGTTATATTAAAGCAATTATGTAAACAAAAAAAATGTCGAATGTCAAAAATAAGTCGACAATATTATCTTAACTGCATCCGCACATGGTTATATTGTGATGTCGTGGGAGACGCATTATTTAGCTAAAAACATTAAGTAGATTATGAATATAGAATTAAATAACGTCATTTTATGATCATATTTATGTAGCTTCTTTTATAATGTCAAGTTTTTGTGAATTATAAAATATTACTTCATTGACAAAAGATATTGCAGATTAAATAAAAATATGTATGTGATAAATAATATATTATGAAAAGTAGAAAGTAGACAATATGAAAAGTAGAAAAGAAAATGTATATTTTAAAAATAAATGTAAATAGTAGGTATATTTTATACTGTAAACCCATGCGATTTTCAAATCAAATACACTACATAATTCAGGATTATTAAAAGCTTCAATTAGGCTGGGTTGTTTCAACAAAAGTATCAGTAATAGTACCTATAGTGAAAATACTTTGATTTCATAAAATTATTCAATATGCGTCGTTCTACTGCATAAGATTTCAATGAAACAACCAGAAGTATTGAACAATTTTATGAAATCAAAGTATTTTAACTATATTTTTACTTTAATCTTTGTTCGAGAAACACAGCCTTAGTAAGTTCGAATTATATTTGTAACATATTATTTTTTCAGAAATATTTTTTTTAATTTATAAATGAAAAATATCTCATTAAGTAATAATAAAAGGTGTATCATTTTCAATAAATGAGTCTTATTGCTTTATTTAAATTGTAAAGCATACATTACAATGAAAAACACATAGCATAATTTTATTTGGCTAATACCTTGATTTCAATGGGAGATGTTAGCAATCAGTGATCAAGTTTCATGAATCTAGAATATTAAAATAATACGCGTTATAACATATGATTTTCCTTATTTCTGCTGTAGGTACAGACGTCCTAAAGATGAAGGCAAGTACGTCCATATCCCATATCCTTATGATGGTGGATATGGACCATACAGCGGAGACTGGGAGAGGTACAAGCACCAAGATGATGGAAGATACGATGGACAGTTGGATGGAGCTGCCAGCGATCAGAAGTCATTCACGGTGAAACCGACCACAACTCCTTATCCAGTTATCAAATACATTAACAATGGAAACAAGATCATCAGACAGAACCAGAACCTGAAAGAAGATGGCTTCAAATACTTGTGAGTATTTCGATTTCGACATTGTCAATTTTAATAAATTTAAAAGAGAAAACTGAAGATGGTCAAAAACGAAAGTAATAATATATCAGTTAATATTTTTGTAGGAACTGTTGTAATTTTGATAGGTGAGTTTAATACCTAGTAACTTTTCATGATTTGATTCTGTTTTTACGGATTATCGTATTATAAAAAGTGTTAGGTTTTTCCAGGTTCTTTAAATTTTATTTATCTTATTTAATTTATATTATCATACATAGGACCTTTGTCAGTGTAATAAAAATAATATTTGATATCAATCGCAATGAAAAAAAAGAAATTTCGTAGTTGCTTATAATATCATATGTTATAAGGTAATAAAACGATCACAATATGATAGATTGTTGCACATAAATAATAATATTGCAATCTGTCTATTTAGCATCCCACCCAGGTCGTGCTTATAAGAAGGTCATAAGACTATTGGAATAACCGAGCATTAAGAAAATAAAAGAATGTACACCATGTGAATGTACATGTGAATGTATTTGGCGGTGAATAATGTTATAAATAACTGCAACAATATTAAAATACAACAAAAATGATTAGAAACCAACACTTACAAGAGAATTAAATCTTTTCAGATACGAAACCGAAAATAAGATACTCGCTGAAGAGAAGGCAATCGTCAAGAATCCCAACACACCAGAAGAGGGAATTGCTACCTCAGGATTCTACCAGTACGTGGGTCCCGATGGCGTCCTCTACAGGGTCACATTTACAGCCGACGAAAACGGATTTTTGCCAAAGCTGACCCGAGTCAACTATCCCGAATCACTCGATGACGGTTTCACCAAACTTAACAATAACAAATTGTAAAAAAATAAAACACTAAGTCAATTAAAATTCATGCCAAACAAATAAATAATTGTAATGTGTACATCGTTAACGGAAAAAGTTTAATTGCTTCAGTTCAAGCTTTGAAATTAAATATAATTATTTAATCAAGACTTTCAATTTGTGTGAATTCGAATCAGAATCACTTAAATATTAGTTATACTGGAGTATGAGCTGAAGTTATTCAACTTTGGAGAAGTTTTTACTACAACATATAACGTGATAAATAAAATTATATATAAGACAAGCTGAAAATTTTTAAAATCATCAAAACAAAATATTTTTAATCAAAAATCAACACCAAAAATTAAAATTAAAAAAAATGTGTGAATATAAACCGATCATTTTAAAATTGATAGATACATACATAGATTGATCGAATACAATTATTTTTATTTTTAAGATCTTTTTAATGTCAATGTTATGAAATTAGGACAAGCGTGTTATTATAAAACCAAATAATAGTTTAACAACGGAAATGGTTTGATTTATAGTTACAACGAGTTTGAAATGTTGACCGTTCTTGTTAAAAATATTCAAAGTTGAATTTGAAAGATTTTTTTTGAAGTACGATTAAATATCACATTTAAATATTGGCTATATATAATAATGTGAATATGTTGTAGTTTCTCACATTTTGCAATGCTTCTCTAACCAAGAAAGGAATCTCAAAGCCAAGGTACATCGCTTTAAGGCCACGTAGGCGCCCGCCGCGTGAAAAGTCTATTATTACGAAAGAATTTTATATCATTATTGTCAATAAATTGACAGTATAAAACAAAAAAAATATAAAATTGTAGTTAACTATAGCGTATCATCATCATCTAATTAAAAATATATAATCATTCATTTGTGACAAATAACACATCATAATAAATATTCATGATGTTTTCATAGTGTATCTATTTAATTTATTTTTTTATTATCAAATGTGTAGCAAATTTGAAAAACATACGATTTTGATGTTAAGATTAAGTAAGGCTAAGAGTAATTTTTCCTATTAGTTTAATTAATCGAAAACACATGTATCGCCTTTTGATGTGATATATATATGAAATGCAATAAAGTATTTTTTTAAGAGTGAATACATTGTCTTTATTTATTTGGATAATACATCATTGTCTGTCTCAATTTTTCTCCCACGAATAACTCAAGAGCGACAAGGTTGAATGATGAATAGATAATAACGTGTCGTAATCCCCGAGTTTTAATCGAATACATTCTTTTCAGGTTGATTGGTTGTATTAGAAAACAATCAATAATATTGGTTTACGCAAGTGATACAAAGGTACAAATAATTTAAATTTCACCCGTTGGAAACGTAATATTATGTCTTGTTCAAGGATCATGTTTAATGCATTATTTTAATTTGTTTTCATGGCTTTGTAGTGGGAGAAAAGATGTCACATTAACCACGTAACGAAGGCAAGCATCTTTGTGGAATTTAATCTAATGAACATAAATGTCAATATATAAGTTTAATGTCGTTTACTAGTGCTATATTTTTTCCATCGAATGCAATGGAATATATTAATTTTAATCGTATATTTTAACGATCGAATATTTCGTATAAATGTGTTCATTACAAATGAAAAATGAAACTTGGTTGAGGAAGTTTATGGTTTACATTATGACGATAATGATCGGATCATTTGTTTCGTTGATTCTAAAGCGATTAATTTATTTCAATTAATGTCTATTTATCATCAATTAATATCATTAAAATAAAAAAAAAGTAATAAAATTATGTATAATTATGGTAACACAAATAAATAATGCATATTTAGGTTTATCGATATAATTAATTGTATCGATAATATGCTCTACTGCTTCTAATCGCGCAAATCAATATTTTTTTCTACTCTGTTTTTCATTTCCTTTCGACGAGCACTGTTAAAATGGATGATGCTCATCAAAAACGGATTCGAATGACGATTTTCAAGAGTAAAACATGATTTCATATTTAATATTATTGTAATGTGACATATTATTATCAAACATCTTTAAGTTCTTTACTGTAAGTAATTTGGTTGGCGTTCTAATATTTTTAAGTAGGTACCTAAAATATACGTAAAGTGACTATGTGAACTGACGACGTGACCCCGACAATTGCAGTGTGTCGGTGAGGCTTGTTGGTACACAACCGCTTCCCGATAAAATTCTCGCAATCAAGAATTTTTCGAAAACGCCAACGCAAGCCAACTGCACAGTTCTGCAAATTCGACAAGATTGTTTAGATGACAATTACACTGCACAGCTCATCGGACTCCACGGACTACACTGACTCCACGGACTCCACAGCTTTGTGTACTAACAAGCCTCACCGACACACTGCAATTGTCAACGGGCTGAACGGGAACACTGTTTCCAAAGCAATCACATCTTGATCCGTCGCAATCATCATCCGCAACTAGGCAACTGTCCAATTAACATCAGTCTAACCATTTGTCCAAAAATGTAACAACTACAACAATCTTCAGCAACGATTGCCTCAGCTCAGCCACAACATGAAATTCTACCAAGGTATCGTGCCATCTTCGATACCACTTGGAGGGGAGGAATGTGGCAGGCCACATCTCGAAATTTCTTTCGAGCGCGCGCCTAGCGACGCAAGTACATTTGTTTATCGCTAGGCCGAGTTCATCGCCCGCAACGTCAAACAAGTGACAATACTCCTCAACTGGGTATGACACTTCAAATAAATCAATCTAGAAAGTTCGAGGACATTGAACTTGCTACCCCCAGCGCAGCACTATTTAAGGGAGTCTACACCTCTACACGTCGTCACTTCAATTCCGTATTTCCGTCACTTCGATTCGTCACATCACGCCGCCGTTCTCGACCACGCCGTCTCGCCGACACTTCATCTCTCGACCTCGCGAGCACGATGGTACTTCACCATGCGAAGATTCGGACACTTCGAACACACCCGCTAACTCGCTCGTTATACCTACTCATCGTGAGAAAGTTCCTTTGTAAGTTATTTCATCAATTGTAAATTTACCCTTAAGCAAACTATTAATTGTGATCAATATACTCATTGTTACTCTTGACCATTCTTTCTTCTTCTCTCTAAACCACTGTCCTTGTGTTCTTATTTCAAATCATATCCACTTGGGATATAGTAAACTCTTTTTACTGGTAACCCCTCTGGTTACCACATATATTTAATAGTAACCACTCTGGTTATTAACTTCTTTCGATTGGTAACCCCTTTGGTTACCAATCAGCTTTAGAACTATTCGAACACAATTTTTTTTTGCGTATTCCTCAATGAAAAATAAATTTTATTCCTGCTTCGTCGCCATCTAGATACAATAAGTAAAATTATTATTGAAATCTATCGGAAGGCTACGAAGCAGAATGATTTGTTCATTTCTGATATTTGTAAATGAGTGCACTGTCAAGAATAATAATGAGATAAATAATATAAGTGTGGCAGAAATTGACATTGGATATTGCTGTCAACATATGACATTGGTGACTATACTGTTTTTAACTTGATTACGATTGACACGGTACTGAAACTATTCCAGAAATAATAAAAGTGGCAGAAATTGACATTGGATATTGCTGTCAACATATCGGTGACTATACTGTTTTTAACTTGATTACGATTGACACGGTACTGAAACTATTCCAGAAATAAAAAAGACGCCGAGAGATTTGACAAAAGTGTTTACAGAATCATAAGTAGTTGAAATATTTTCATTTGAATTATTGTATTAACGGTTGAATTGATAATAGATATAACATCAACCACATCCGTTCTATATGCTTAAAAAGGGCTTGTGAAATTTCGGGTCCTATTTCGTATGTATACTATCACGAATTATTATTGTTTGTCAAAGAAATATGAGTAGGTTTGTGGTTTAATTATTAACTCATTTAAAAAAAAGGTACATCAGGAGATAAGAAAAATGATAATATTATAACTAAAAATGAAAATATTTTATTTAACAATAAAATTACAGTATTCAGGAGTTATGAAGATACTTATAGTTAATAACTTTTATTGTTATGCTAAAAGAACACAGCATTATAGTATTTTTTGCCAGATGATAATTGAAAAGAGTCAAATCGAGTAATATTTCTAATAGAATAAAATCTATGTATAGTGATATTTCATATATATGTAGATAGAATAAAAGGTTGCATATGTGGCAGTTGAGTGGTACTGCACTAGACGGTTAAATGCCGAATTCACTAAGATTCGGGTTCTTATATAGACTCATTTAACTGTGGTGTTTTTTGAATAAATGTATGAAATATATTTTATTATTTAAGATATATTTATATGAGTGTGTGCATGTTCTATTTGGCAAGACATTTTAAATAAAAAATGTAGTTACTAACGTTCGAATTCAATAATGTACAAAAAAAATTATCGTATAAACAAAATTCATCGAGTATGAACGAAGTATGTTTTCTTTTATTGGATTACGGCCATATTATGACGTTTGTTCCTTTTGGAAGAACCTGAATGGAATGGGACATGACATAAACGAGATGGAAGATACCCACATCAAGCAGTAGAGATAAGAAGCTTAAGGAAGAAAAAGAAGATTTCAAAAAACGACCATAATGAACAACAAAGCTAAATATCAACAAAAAAAATGCTATTATTTTTCGTGTGAGTATTTTATTTGGATATAAATGTGTCAAAACGAGAGGGGAAAGGAGACTATGAAGATTCTTTAATAAAACAGAAAATTACTAACAAAGGCGTGTCACGAAAGTTTGACTATGATATGATATACATATTTGACTGACTATTAATACAAAATTTGTGATGCAGATCTTTTAAACTCCCCATTGATTATAATAAAGAATTAATTATTAAGTATTCTACTCTAGTTTTAACTTCGCACACCGATGAATTGGATGCATCGCATAAAAGTTCACACACAAACACACATCGGTTGCATTTTGTAGTTTTAAGCGATTTATTATTTTTTGTTTTTCTTATAATACCAAATGAATTGTAACGAGGAGTATATTTTCAAAGAGATTGGGTCGTGTTTGGTAAATTCTCTTACATCCTCAAGACTCCAAAGTACGCCGATTATCTTAAAAAGAAATTCTGACGCTTGCGTTCTCCCGAAACTGACGTATGACTGTGAAACCCTTGTGTTTACAAACGAAATGCTACATATTTTAGCAGTAACACAAAGAGTCATGGAAAGGAAAAAAAACTGAGTATTTAGTTAATAGGTAGAAAAACTAACTTGTCGATAAGAGAGAAAATCAATATAACCGAAGTTGTCCAAAAGTTTGCCAACGGGGTTGGCAGGCATGGCATGTCGCCCGAACCACAGACTTCAGATGCACTAAGAAAGTGCTAGAATGGGGACCTAGAACGGGCAAAAGAAGTGTTGGAAGGTGGTGTGATGACATAAGACGAGTGGCTGGAGGCGGATGAATGCAGTCTACCCAAGATAGGGAGCTGGGGAGGTCTCAGAGGGAGGCCTATGTCCATTTCTGGACGTAGAAAGGCTGAAGTAAAAAGAAGAAGAATAATGTATACATGTAGGTAATTGATGCTGGGCGTGAATGCTACAATCACCTGTTTGATAGTCCAGTCATTGTTTGAGTACCTACTTTATGTAATTTATTGTTTGTGTAATAAATTAATTTGCCATCTTCGGCTTACGATTCTATCATAATTCTTATTTAACAAAGCTGATTGAGTATGTAAGAAATACAATCTATTTGAATAATGTGGGTATATTATTAAGGTTAAATAAACTCTTTTATGACATATTCAGTCAGATGATATGTAAAGAGGTAATCTTAATTGTTGTTAAATAGTATAAATATGTAATAAATTGAATAAAAACTGAAATGAATGAATATAAAATAAGGTAATAAGGTAGTGAATCGGCGCCAGTAACTATTTACATGTCACATAAGAAATTCCAACCTCAATATAATGTCATGTTAATATAATCTTATAGCTGTACGCAGTTTTCGTGTTTAATCTCCATAAAAGTCGTTTCCGTTAAAGTAACCCTGAAACAGATTTATTAAAAAATATATACACACACTTTGGTTGGGCGCACAAAAACGAATTATTTGACACCACAGTCGTAAATACATATATAATGTAGGAATGATTTTATGGATAGAGTCTCAGGTTTATTTCTCGAAACTTTAACTTGATATATTTCTGTTATAAATTTTATTAGTTTCCTTTTTGCCGTAATGTACACTCTCGTTTTTAACGAGCTTGTGAAAAAGACTATATAACAATATTGAGTCCTCAAATTCCTAAATTCATATTAAATATTACTCGATATTTTTTTATTTAGATATTCCATCAGAAACATGTCATTTTTTCAAAAAGCGTTGCAATGAATTAAAGATATCGAAATATTTTCTTCTTTTTCGTGTCCTATCAGGTCCTGCAGATGCGATGTTGACGATCACTATCAAGAAAGCATCCCTGTTTGCTGCAGTATAGAACAATTTATCGAAGTCTGACGAATGTTTCGGAACTTCAAAAAAGTAGACATATTCGCTAAAAAAATTACAGTGATTTCAAAGGCTAAAGACTCACAAATATGTTTGTTTCATAATATGAATGATAACTGAGACTCTCAGTTACGAAACGTGAAAGATACCAGACTAATTGGTACAAAAATCTCACAGTAGGTTAGAAAAAATACAAAAATAAAAGTTTACTGAGTACATTATTAACCTCTGATATTATTTTGATATCAAAGTAACTATTATATTTATTATGAAAACGCATGACCAGACGTGGAAATAATATAATGCAGATATAGGCTTCGTCATGGGTTATTTCGTTTGTCATACGGGCAAATTCCGGCAAAGTTTTTTTTTTCAAGAAAGCAACTGAAGCGTGGCCCTTTTTGAATTCTGCGAGCGTAAAGCGTTTACTTTCTCTCACACCAAAGGACGATTCTAATGTCTCTGTTGTGAACGCTCGAGGGTTTAACTGTTTGATTGATGATAATACCGATGTGTTTTTATACCACCACAACTATCTTTCCATCTATTAGTACGAGATCCACATATATACAATCCAAATTTATTGTTGAGCAGAATAAACCGTCGTCAACCATATTTTTTGTGTGGATTCCCAATTTTTTTCTATGGTCTGATTGAATAACTAGCTATTGTACTATTTGTTAAAAAAATTCATGGCACGTACATATATTTTATTTGTATCGCACATATTTGTTTTTTTATGAAAACAATAAATAAATTTATTTATATCAATCAGATTTTATTATTAAGAAAAAATATTATATTAACATTAATATTAAGAAAACCAAAATGATGATTTTTAGCCGTGATAGCCACCCAAATATAAATCTTCAACTTAAGGGTGTTAGTATCGAAAGGGTAAAACAATTTAAGTATTTGGGTAGTGTAATTACTGAGAATTTAGACCCTGACACTGAAGTAAAATGTAGAATAGAAGCGGCCCGATCGGCATTTTTTATAATGAAAAATCTTCTCCTCGACGACAATATTAACTTAAAGCTGAGACAAAGAATTGTCAAGTGTTATGTGTGGTCAGTTCTGCTTTATGTAGTCAAGGCGTGGACTCTCAAAGTTAATATTATAAACCGCCTTGAAGCATTTGAAATTTGGATCCACCGCAGAATGTTTAGAATATCGTGGACTGACATGGTCAGTAACACTGAAGTACTACGTAGAGCCAACACCAAAAGATAATTATTCACCAATGTTAAGCTCCGTAAAGTGTTGTACTTCGGCCATATTCTGAGAGGTGAAAAGTATGCCATCCTTTAGCTCGTCATGAAGGGGAAGATTGAGGGTCGTAGAGGGGTCGGAAGAAGACAGCTTTCCTGGCTGCGAAACATCCGCGAATGGACCGGTATAAGAACTGTGGAGGAGCTGTTTCGCACTGCACAGGACAGGGAGGCTTTCTCTTTGGTGGTCGTCAACGTCGGGGGGACCTGATATGACACAAGAAGAAGAAGAAGAATCAGATTTTATTCTGTAAAATACAGTAAGACACAAGTTTTGATTTTTTTAGAAGCTCAATTTATTAAAAATAACCTCTTTTGTTTATTTAATTGTATTTTTTTATGTTTGATATAAAATAAAAGTTCAAAGACTGTAAAGAATTAAATAATTGATTCCTTTTTTATGAAACTTTATAGAAATTTTATAATATTATGTTTACGTGGGATAGTCAAAAATCCTGTATAAAATATATATAAAAGAAATACAATTAATATGATTGGTATGAAAGTGATATATACGACCGACGTCCATTTCTTTTTCTGTGTTCATTGACCGCGATGTTTCGTAATCGAGGATTGGGCCGTTTGACGAGGCGAAAAATTCCACCGGATATATGTCTGTTATAGACCATCAAACAAATTCGTATTTGGCGCGCTGTAGCGGAGCGCTGCCGACTTCCGGTGGGGCGCTAGGCGCAAAGGAAGGGGCGTCGGGCGCCGAGACGCCCGCCTCTGTGCTGGCGTCAAGATTAATGGCAGAAAGGGGTGCTAATATGAAACATGGCTCTCAGAACTGAATGTCATTGCACATTTGGTGGGATGTCACGTGGTTTATGATAGATTCGCACTGTAAAAAAAATTCACTTTTTGAACATTGAGTATAATCCGAATATCTCAAAGGTTATTTTAAATAAACTATCTACCATTGAAACAAAAAAAAATGCAACACTGTATGTGTAATCATCAAACAAAATGAAATATAAAAATAATATCTGAAAAAATTATATTAACTGGTAATATTTTTTATTTATTATCTACATATCAGATTAAAATTTCTTAACTATATTTATTTATTTATAAACAAAATGTACATAATTATGTGTACAGTGGCGGGTTTATTGTCATAAGGCAATTTCTTTCAACCAACCAAAGAACATGACTGCAGTGGCACAGTTGAGTCCTGGGTTCTATTTCCAGCAGTGGAGAAATTTATTGAAATTCATTTTTCATGCAAATATTGCTTCTCTGGGCTGGAAACACTGGTTAGTTGGAAGAAATTGCCATACGACAATAAACTCGCCACTTGCGCAGGGTGCAAGGAAGTGTTCATTATTATTATTATTATTATAACATGCGGCCATAAATTGTTTAATGTAAAATCACAGCACCAAAGAAAGGAGGGAGATAGAGGTTGTGGGATGTGAGAGAGGATGGGGAAGGAGTGTCAATTAAGAGTTATTAGAAAGGTATAACAGAGTTGAATGTTGAAATATTTCTTTGTCCCTTTGACCCTTGGAATGGTCTCTTACCATAAAAAAGCGATATTTATTTATTTATTTGGTTTCTTTATAAAAAACTTTTGGTACAAATTAATTTTGTTTTAACCACTTTGAGTAACTTATAGTCCAACTAATTTTCAGAGCTGACCGCTCCCTCTTCAGGACAGACTTGTAGAAGGAGCGGTCAGCTCTGAAAACTAGTTAGACTATTAGTTACTCAAAGTGGTTAAAACAAAATTAATTTGAACCAAAAGTTTTTTATAATGAAACCTTGTTAATTTTGTCGACGGATAATTCGTGGTGAAACTCCATTATACTAGGTATAAATGAAAACACTAATTAGTTTTAGTTTCACTATTTAATTTTAACACTGGCACTGACCGGTATCGATCTGAAGATCATCGTCAGAGTGCGCGAAAATGAAAGTGAATGAAAGAAACCAATATTTTAAACAATCTACATTATATACAGTTAATGTGGGGTTATTCCAACACTTATCCTTTATTGTTTGTTTACTTTCGATATAAAGAATTTTACTGCCGGCCACTCTCTTTGTTTCAGATACCTGCACACATTTGGTCTTCACTACATGCACTACATACACAACCTCTGGATACTCAATAATATTTATATTTTCTTATAATTCGTTTCTATATTGTATAATGTAAAATCAGTTTTTCTTTCTACTTCAACATTACTAAACTTTGTATACATCACACATATTTACCATACTGTTTTGTTTGCCAGTTTTCTTCATCAGTTCTTTCTGGCAATACTAATCGAACTGATAGAACTTTACAAAAAAAAGGTTGTGTACCAATATTTCAGTCATACCTATTTAAACTCTGTTCACTTTCATTTTAGCGCACTCTGACGATGATCTTCAGATCGATACCGGTCAGTGCCAGTGTTAAAATTAAATAGTGAAACTATAACTAATTAGTGTTTTCATTTATACCTAGTATAATGAAACCTTTTAAAATGTGCCACAAAGTCATAGCTACGTATGAAGATATTTATTTATTTATTTGAAATCCACAATAACCATACAAAAAAAAAATTACAACAATACAACAGTGAAACATAGCACAACAAAATTTATGAAAAATTGACAATTTAGTATAATATGTTGGCACTGACAAAATGAATACAATCTATCAGTACTAACATCCAGTGGATAAGTACTATTCCACTAAGCATATACAAATTTATTATTATTTATTTATTTATTCAACGGTTAAGAAACATTTACATACAAAAGAACAAAATAAAACAAATCATCTTTAATAAACAACAAAAAATTTCGTTGTAAAAAATATAAAAAGAAAAAATATAAGTACATAGAGAACAATAAAGCAAGAGAAAAAAGAAATAAAGTTTTTTTTTTCCTTAAATAGAAATTTAAATTTTTAGTCAAATAACAAATTATCTTATAGATAAAAAAGTAAAAAAAAATACAATTATACAAATTACAATAATTATTATAAACAATTGATTTGAAGTCAATGGAACTACATTCCTTTTCATGATAATAAATAATTGATTTTTGAATAAAACGATTATTTATTTGCACTGAAAATGTTTACTGTTAATATAAAAATAAAAATATTATGTATGCAAAAAAAACCCTTCAAAATTAACCGTGTATTTCTTATTCATTTCACTCTATGGTTAATAATTACAAACGTATTTAAATTTTTTTCCACCAACCCCTAAAATAAATGCACGTAACAAATTACACGAATATGAAATCAAAATTAAAGTATTATATCGCCTTCCGACATAATATATTCATATGTACCTAATGCAATGATTACAGAGTGTAGGAAGTATGTAGTAGCTTACCATACGTACAGAACCAAAGCTTTAATAATTATTTAGTCGCAACGCGTATGTTTTTAATTAACTCCGCTAACGAGCGCTATTAATATGTACGTATACTTCTCTTGCATGAGTAACACTCGACATACTTACATACCTACATTCATACAAACACATGTATTTAGAAGGGATATCTACCTGTTTTATACATTTGCCAACTGATGCTACAAATGATCAAATAATTAAACTGTCATCACCTTGATTCCGCACAAATATCTATTGAAACCGCCAAACTATTATGGCTACACGTTTTCGATTCAAACGATTAGTGAAAATTAATTATTCAACCGCTAAATTATGTATTTAAAATATTATATTTGGCTTACACACAGTACCAATAAAAGTAGGTAGGTACATATATAAAATGTAATTCATGTAGCTTCAGTATAAATTGCAATTGTGTGTTTATGTGTGATCTATATAATATCTTGAATATTAGTTTTCAATTTGATTGTGAAATATGTTCTGAATTTGTGTGTATGTGTGATCTATATAATATCTTGAATATTAGTTTTCAATTTGATTGTGAAATATGTTCTGAATTTGTGTGTATTATTATTATTTATTATTTATTACTTCTCGGGCAACTAACAGGTACTATGTCAAATATTAAATTTAACACGCACCCAATAACAATTTGCCACATTCTGGAGACTTACGATATTAATCGTCTCACAGATCCAGACTGAAAACACAATTAAAAACTGTGTCTCCACCGGGAATCGAACCCGGGACCTTTGGATCAGCAGTCAGATACCCAACCCACTGAGCCAAGAAGGTCGACAAAGGTGTATGTGTGATGAAGGTGAAGGTGTATATGTGTGCGACAACAGAATGTGTATGTGTGATCTATATAATGTCTTGAATATTAGTTTTCAATTTGATTGTGAAATATGGTCTGAATTTTGGATTGTTTTCATCTGAAAATATTTACTCGCAATCGTAGTGCCGACCTCGACGTATGCAATTGAAACCTGGACATGGTAGAAGTCGCACGAAAGCAGTATAAATGCTGTTGAAATGAGATCGCTAGCAAGAATTTGTAATAGAACTACGTATGACAGAGTACGAAACTAGGACACAATAAGAGAATGTAAGATGAAGAAAGATGTAATTAATAGAATGAAAGTAAAACATTTATTTTGCTTGGCCACTTGGAAATAATGAATGAGGATCGCCTGATTTACATGGCGGACAGGAATGGAATAAGAGGTCGGGGTCCTCCAAGAAAAGGATTGCACGACCATGTAAACGATATTCTGAAATGTAAGAAGCATGAACAACACACAAACATGTATAAGACGATATATGAATGCTGACGAGTCGATGAATGTGTGTCAAGAAAGAAACATGAGGCTTTCGGTTCTCTCTGCCTACCCCATGCGGGACATAGCGTGATGTTATATTTGTATGTATTTTTTTTTAATATTTATTTTTTATTACAGAATACAAAAATACATTTGACAATTAAATACAATAATAATTCAAAAATATTGCCCCATTAGAAGTGCGGACACTTGTGTATGGGGTAGGTAATATCTACATAAGTACCAATGATTGTAATTGAATGTCTTGAATTAAATTTGCAAGAATTTAAAATATATGACTGATTTTTCAAAGGAAACGTCGAATTGAAGAAAACAGATGGTATTTCTGCAGATTAGGAATAAACAATGATATGAAAAGGTATGTCAAAAACTTTGTGCCTATCTCAGATAGAATAATGCTACTTCAGATACAAGGACAACCATTGAACCTCAACTTAATTCAAATATACGCACCAACCTCTGATGCAAGATATGATAATGATGTCGAGCAATTCTATGAGACACTTACCAATTTAGTCCGCAGTTTGAAGGGAGGAGATATAAATATTATACTTGGCGATTTCAATGCTAAAATCGGGAAAGGCCGGCACTCACACATAATAGGCGAATATGGATTAGGTTTGAGAAATGAAAGAGGAGACAAATTCTATGAGTTCTGTCAAGAAACATCTATGGTTATTACAAACACCTGGTACAAACTCCCAAAGCGAAGATTGTATACGTGGAAGTCACCTCAAGATGGTACCGACTTTGGTATTGTGCGTAACCAGATTGACTATATTTTAATCGACCAAAGATTCAGAAACTCAATTAAGAGAGTTACCACCTTCCCCGGGGCAGATATTGAATCAGATCATAACCCACTTGTAGCTGACATCTCTGTCAAACTGAAAAAAGTTATTAAAGCCAAAATGAGTACAAAGTTTAATATTTCTAAACTTGAATCCCTTTCAACTAGAAACTTTATATCTAGAGAAATTAATAGAAAGCTGCAAAGTCTGCCCAGAGATATTGATGCTCCTGTAGAATCGAGGTGGAATGAATTTAAAAACGCAATTAAAAATGTTTGTAGTGAGAACCTTAAGACCGAGCGGAATATAAAGAAGCAAAAATGGATGACTGATCACATTCTTTCCCTAATGGAAGAAAGAAGGAAATTCAAGAACAAAACTGAAGAATATAAACGAGCGCATAAGATTGTAAAAAAAGAAATCAAAAAGGCTAAAGAGTTGTGGATGAAAAAACAGTGCGAGGAACTAGAAAAACTAAGCAGAGACCATAATGACCATAAGATGCATAAAAAAATTAAAGAAATTGCAGGCTTAGACAAGAAAACATCTCCCACGTATCTTACAGACGAGGACAACAAAATTATATTGGATGAAAAAACTATTTTAAAAACGTGGGAAAACTATATCCTCACTATGTTTAAAGATGACAGACTTGAACCCACTGTTGAAATCCCACTACAAGGCCCATCAATATTGAAATCAGAAATAATTCATGCCGTTACAACTTCTGATAATGGGAAGGCATGTGGTCCGGATGAAATACCTGCCGAAGTATTAAAACTCATTAACGATGAAAACATTGACTATCTGCTAAGACTATTTAACACGATTTATGACACAGGGATTATTCCCAAAGATTGGTTAAAATCAACATTTGTGACATTGCCTAAGAAACAACACCCAAAGAAGTGCAGCGATTATCGCCTTATTAGCCTAATGAGTCACACATTAAAAATATTTCTTAAAATTATCCACGCAAGAATTAGAGCAAAATGTGAACAGGACCTCGACGACTCTCAATTTGGGTTTCGAAATGCGTTCGGTACAAGAGAAGCTTTACTGGCAATTAATGTTTTGTTACAAAATTGCAAAGACCAACGAAAGGAAATGTTTGCTTGCTTTATAGACTATGAAAAAGCGTTTGACAGAGTAAGGCACGCTGAATTGTTAGAGATGCTCAGAGAGTGCAATATTGACTCCAAGGATTTAAATTTCATTAAAAATCTCTACTGGTTCCAAACAGCAGAAATAAAAATTGGAAATAACAACAGTGATGCTGTAATTATTCAACGTGGAGTACGACAGGGATGCATTTTATCGCCTCTCCTGTTTAACTTATATTCAGATAGAATATTTAAAAAGGCAGTAGGAACTTCAAATAAAGGAGTGAAAGTTAACGGAATGATAATAAACAATATCCGATATGCAGATGACACAGTTATATTAACGGATAGCATTGAGGACCTCCAGAAACTTTTAAACGATATATGTGCTACTGGAGAGGAGTTGGTATTAAACATTAATGTGAATAAAACCAAATGGATGACCTTTGGTCGACTGGACTACTCCGCAGCGTCTCTACAATTAAAAGGTGTAAATGTTGAAATAGTGGAAAAATTTACATATCTTGGCAGTGTCATTACACAATCTTTAGACCCCGATGTTGAGGTAAAACGCAGAATTGAAATAGCGCGAAATACTTTCAACAAGATGAGAACACTGTTCTGCAATGACAGCCTTAATTTGAAACTCCGTCAGAGAATGATAAAGTGCTATGTTTGGTCCGTCCTGTTGTATGGTTGCGAAACTTGGACGCTTAAAGTCAATACAATGAACCGGTTAGAAGCATTTGAAATGTGGATTCATCGAAGAATGCTTCGAATACCGTGGACAGATTTAATATCCAACGTACAAGTTTTGCGTCAAGCACATACGAGAAGAGAACTTCTGACAAATATAAAAATTCGTAAGATATCATATTTGGGCCACATTCTGCGAGGAGAAAAGTATAAATTGTTGCAACTGATAATACAAGGCAAGATTGAGGGTCGTCGTGGAGTAGGGAGAAGGCAGATGTCTTGGCTGCGCAATATCCGGCAATGGACTGGAATAACGCAGGTAGGAGAGCTAGTCCGAATGGCGCAGGACAGAGAGGCATTCTCCAGAGTGATCGCCAACGTCGGGGGGACCTGATACGGCACGCAGAGAAGAAGAAGGAATACCTCATCAACTGAATCAGTTGATAATCATTTTTTTTTTAATTATTTTCGCCTTTTATGGCGAAAAAATTATCCTGTAAAAAAGATATAAATATTTGTGAAACATGAATTAGTATTTTTATTTTATGTAAACTAAATTTATTTATTTTTTATTGGTTAAAACGATATTATAATACGTAAGAACTACCGTTTACTATAAAAATGGATCTATCTTTATACCGATACAACCTTCAAAAGAGTGTCTTTTATTTTCCGTAAAAAAATGCCGATAATCCTATTGCCCATACCTATGATATTCCTCAAACGTGTAACAATCCAAAAGCAACAAATAATAATAGGAAGCTCTTTGATATTTCAATTCTTCTTTGCCAATTTTCCTCTTGTTTAGAAAACAATAAGATATCTGCGATTTGTCACGGGAAGACTAAAGACAAACGAAGCCATCTATTTGCTTTCATTGGATTCAATTTTGAAATTTCAAATACAAAACATGAAAGCGTAAAGCTTTGGATATGGCGCCGGATGTCGCCATTTGACGGGGACCGGAAGCGGATACGGTGGTTACCCTAATTGGCGGGAAAGTGGTAAAGCCGTATTTGTTCACCGTAGATCACGTGTGTTCTACAATTTATTTGTATTTACAAAATAAACGTGCCTACGGTTATAATATTTACATCTACGAATTTTGTCAGGTCAAGGAAAAATAAAATGAGCCTTCGATTTGCAGTGGATGTATTTAAATGGGAGCACAAGTTTACAGCACAAGCATTTTTGCTTTACTAAGGGAATGTATGTGTATCGATGTATAATGTTCTTGTTTAATGAGATATTTCTATAGATGTGTCTGTGTGTTTGTGTGTGTGTCCCCTACATCTTTTGATCCGCTTAATGCACAGAGCCAAAAATATATAGATAGTTATATGCTCACAAAATTTTTATACTCACAATTTCGTCTTTTTGTTTAAGTCGGGGGCTATTAACTATTGAATTTCTGCCTTATTTTTCCATATATCTTAAAAACCATAAAAATTAGAACGCTGAAAATTGATATGAATATAGATAAATAGAAAATCTATTTTTTTTTAATTCTAGAGTTTCTGTAACATTTTCTTTTTAGAAAAAACATTTTTTATGATAAATTTGTGTGTTTAACTGCCTATATTTCCAAAGATTTTAAAAATATCGAAAAAGCCGAAACACCCTAACTTGATAATTTAATTTTCTATAAAAAATGTGAACGTTATAGAAGCACATCTCAAACTTTTCTTAACAAGTTTTATAAAAATTGAATATAGTGACGGAATCGTTTCATACAAATTGTAAGGCAATATACACTACACAATATCTACGGGGACTCAATAGTTTGATACTTAATCTCCAAATATACATACATTATTATTATTACTTTATTGGCTCTTGTTACCTCAAACAGAGAAACATTGACCAGAGTCAAGTTTACATTAAAATAAACAATTTATTATGAAGAATGTGGAACACAAAAAATATAATATATAATACTTAAATTAGAATTTAAAAAGTTGGAAAAAAAAGTTTTGTTTTTAAATTAAATCACAATTTGATGTAGTTTTGTCTGATATATTTTGTAAGAACATTAACTAAGGAGGTGGACATTATGAGGAGGAAATATTTTAAAACTTGGGAACTTAGATGTAGGGCAATTGAAAAATATGTGATCCAAGCTGCTTTCCTCTTGGCCACATTGACAAAGAGATGAGATCTTAATACCCAACCTTGCTAGGTGAGAAGAAGAACAACAGTGTCTGAATCTCAATTGGCATATGACGGAAGATTCATGTCTGCTACCACGGAATTTGAAAAACGTCGCAAACGTGGAAAACGTCGGAGTCGACGCAAATCTTGAACCTTTTGAAATTGAGGATAAATGCATTCCATTCATTCAACGTAGAAGTATGAACAAAATCACCCGATAAAAAAGCAAATCTGGCTAAATTATCAGTTCTCTTATTTTCAATAATGCCACGGTGACCCGGAATCCAGGCAATAGCGATTTCAAGATCTTTTTTTCATATCAAAAATAAGATTTTTAATATGCAGTCATAGCCAATTAGCAGGGGAATCAAAAGATTGTATAGTGCTTAAGGAATCGTAAAGAATCAAAGTTTTTTTTAAATTTAAATTGTTTAGCCATTTCAATTGCTTCGATAATGCCAATACATTAACCAGTAAAAACTGTAGAATAAGCAGGTAGTTGAATTTGTCTTGAGATCTGGACAGAGGGACAGTATACTGAAACTCCAACTTGGTCATTATCACTTACTTGGAAGCATCAGTGAAGATAAGAGTCCAATCATTCCATTCATTGTTAATTATTCTCCGAAAGGCACTTACTTGGAAGCATCAGTGAAGATAAGAGTCCAATCATTCCATTCATTGTTAATTATTCTCCGAAAGGCTGATTCACATTACTATTATTGAAAATATTATTTTTGAAAATACAATTTTTGAAAATACCCAATGACTGGACTGTAAAAGGTGTAAATGTTATAACATCAAAAGGGGTGGAGAAAATTAGAAGTGTGTGGAATTGTTGAATGGGTTCATTGAGATTGTCGAATTTCCGGAAACTTTGAACCAAATGTGGAACGTTTTTATTTTTCCAATAAGGAGAGGTTCTAATAATATTGGAGAGGAGATTGAGTTTATCAATTAGAGGATGAGTGGAGGTCATGTCTGATTTAAAATAATATCTATCTGATAATAATTGTCTGCGGATAATGAGAGGAGGTTCCACACATTCAACTTGAAGAGCATTAGTGGAAGTGGACTTCATAGCTCCAGATATTAGCGTAAGTTATTGATATTGAAGCAAATCAATTTTTTGTTGAAGATACTTGCTAGAAATATTAAATAGGAAAAATCCATAATTTAGGTGTCTTCTTACAATTGCATTGTATAAAAGTTTGATAGAGAGAGGGTGAGCACCCCACCATACACCTGTTACTGCTTGAATAATGTTTATGTTTTTTTGACAGGTAGAAAATAATTTTTCAACATGAGGTTTCCATGTTAATTTTGAGTCAGGAACAATTGAAGGTCATGATTATACTTAATAGTAATAGAAGGGGGATGTCGTTTTCTCGTAAACAAACAACAGAACTCTTTGAAGGAGAAATCTCTAAACCATGATTTGAAAGACATTTTTCGAGATTTATCATTCCTTATTTAAGAGGTAAGTACCGGGAGAAATTAATGAATTAATAATATAAATAAGAAGGTAATAATAATTTATAACATACCTACCATTATATTCTGGATAGGAAAAAAGAATGACCTCCATACTATCTTGTCCTGACATACATACATACCTACATGTTTTATATAGAAAACAAAATATCTTAAAATATTTATTAATTTGTGTAAGTGTTAATAGTTTGGTACGTATTCTTCAATTATACATACATACTTTCGCCATCGACAGTTGGATTTCATGTGTTACATGCAATTGGAATTATTGGAAATTGTTAATAATTGTTATTTTACCACGTCAGTTATAATAAAAAGCGTTTTTTTAACTACGTAAGACTATTAGTAATCACACCTTTTATTAAAAGACTCATTGGTTGGTGAAAAGACACCGACAGACACCTTAAAAGATTGATAAAATGTTATGTATCTATAACTGACGTGTAGAAATTGCAATTTTCAACACATTGAAGGCACCATCGGAAGGCATCTTCGGAATACACCACTACTTAGGGTTTACCCTATCCAATCGTAACCTGCTGTGGTATATTTTAAAGATAAAATTTCACTAAAAGCCTTTATATACTCAAATCATTCATTTAAAAAATATGTGAATTATTTCACCAACATACTAATCAGTGAGTATTGAAATATAAATATAGGGGAGCGGAGTGTATTACCGTACAGTGGGTAATTACGTACACATGGTTTTAGCGAAACGCTCAACAGAAACAATCACCTATCATTGTCTAGAGTTAGTCTTTATCATTCCCAGTGCCTTTGACAGAAACATGCGCCACTTTCCTCACCTGTGATCGTTTACCTGAGAGCACATATGACGTTTCGCGCTATTTTCTTATAGAAATCATCGATTGATTTTTAAACTCTAAGTACATTTATCATAGTTATTTTGTAAAATAATATTAATAGTATTTTCGTGTTCTTTGATATCTTGACATTAAACCTAATATGCTTAACCATTCTAAGTATCACTTTTTAAATATGTTTTTGTCAAAAATATTTTGGTTTCTGGGTTTCGGGTAATGCCGTACATTTTGTACGGTATTAGCCGCAACATGTTTTGGTGACTTTTCATGATGAGATGAAGGGAAGAGCAAAAAGTTCAAAGCATCACTCAGAATTTTTGACATCTACTCCTATGAAGGATATATTAGAGGCCGCAGATATGAAAAAACATTGAAGAACATCAAACAAGATAAAACCAAATTAAAGAAAGACGCAAAGAAAGTCACACCAAAAGACAGAATGAAAGATAAGAAAAAAAAACACAAAGACAATCATGAAAAAATCAAAATGAAGCTACATCTTATAAACGCCAAATACTTACGACGACGATAATGATGGAGCGTACTACGATGAAGGACTACTGGGCGTAACTAATGAGTTATATACTATTTGTGGAGAATTTGACAGGGATAAAGAACTCTGGTATCGTTGCATATCCTGTGCTCAATGGGTGCATGCGCTATGCAGCGACAAAGACGTACCAGATGGTTACATCAGTAGTTTATGTAAACCATAACTCAGTGTGCGGTATTAGCCTACCGCTGTACGGTATTACCCGAAGTATTCGGGTAATACCGTACTTTCTACTTTTTTAAATATGTTTAATAAAACTATTTTTAATAAGTTTTTATTTATTTCTTAAGACACCATTGTAAAACCAATTAAAATAGCTGTACAAATGTATTTTATTGAACGTGTAATTCTGTATAGTTATGACATAATTTCAACTTAAGTTTAGGTGTACGGTAATATACTCCGCTCCCTATTCATTGTTTAGTAATAAACACTGTTACAGATACGCAAAATATTGATTTAAAGATAAAATAAATATCGTATTATTAAAATAATGCCGAAGAAGAATGTGTCCTTAGCAAAATATAATAAGATTTGTGTTTAAAAAGAGTAAGTTTATTATATTAGAGAAATATGTCTCATATGTCCGCCGTGGCACAGTTGGTAAGCCGTTCGGTTTCTGTGCGGGCGTCTTGGGTTCGATTCCCATCAGAGGAAACATTTATTTAAATTCATTTCTCACGAAAATATTGCTTCTCTGGGCTGGAAACACTGGTTAGTTGGAAGGAATTGCCATACGGCAATAAACTCGCCACTTGCGCAGGGTGCAAGGAAGTGTTCATTATTATTATATTGATGGATTAAAACTGTTGTAAAAGACGTCTATGAGCGCATCGTCGTCACTTTATACGTTATTAAGTGAAAACACAAAGGAATTTCCTCGCTAAGGAAGAGTTCCTAAGACCATACCACAAGGAAGGAATTCACAGTTTTACTCGTGATTCTTAAACTTTGCTTTACTTTTCACAAAAAAATAATTTCTTTAAATTTTTTTGATCCATTTAACCCAGTTCAAACATTAATGTATTCTTCTTCTTACAAAGTTTTGTGATAATCTGAGCTAAGTAGCAGTGTTTTAATTATGTCGTTTATATACTCCTGAAATACAAAAGTACATACCTACCAAATTTTTCAATCAGTAGAATGTGTTGAATGAGCATACTACATATTATTTTTCGCATAATTACTGGTAAGCTAGGCTGGAAATATTGGTAAGTTGGAGGAAATTGCCATTTGGCATTCAACTCGGTACATGTATGTACATGTATATCATTATTAAATAAAAATAAAAGTTTTAATAATGACACATTATAACATTCTTTTAAGACAAAAAAAACTATAACGCCGATATAATCGCCAGTGTTCTAATGCCTTACCACATACATATATGTACATAATATTCTGTATTCAATAATTCATTGTTTTGCTACCAGCAGTGAGTACACATGCAATAAGAAATAAGGTGGACTGATTTAGTTACAATTGATATGTTATTCTTATTAATTATATTGTTAAAAAAATAATTGTTCTTTGCCCTTTTTGAGCATAATATATTTAAAAAAAAATACTCGACGAAGTTCGTAGCTTTTTTCGTTGGTGGAGGACGCGTTTGTTATTTAGAAAAACGCCTTTATTTCAGCAATCAGTATATCATATATGATTGAAATATTGCTTGAGACTTGGAGTAATACTCTTATAATATTATGTAGAGTTATGTTTTGAAATTACGCTTATTTGTTTATACTTTTGGACTCAATATATCTACCTTTTGATTTATGTAAAATTTATGTACCTACTTACTACCAAGGATACATTAATTCATATGACAAACAAAATAATGTACCTATAAGACACATTAAAAGTATAATATTTAGAAAAATATTACTCGAGCCCCTGTTGAAATGTTTCTTTATTTTCTCACCCTAGGTGTATGTAGGTACCTACGTAGTTCAGTGCCGGTGCTTTATTTGCCCTGCAACATCACTGCTGAGGGCTGTGAATACATGAATCGCTGATTGGATCTTATGAATCAGTATTGCAACTTGTATAGTTTCTCTACTCTTTATACTATCTACAATATATTCTTGTAGACAGTTAAACTTTGGTCCGTGCCAATCTCTGATAACTACTCTTTGAACTTTTTTCATAATATTTTATTATTTACTTTGATTCTCGAGCAATTTGCAGACACTGTGTCTAATATTTATTTTAGAGATGTCCGATAATAAGTTGACACATAATAAAAACTAACGATGTAAGATTGAGTGAAGTGAGTTTAATATATATATATATATATTATATGTATTAATAGAATATCCATGTTTCATCACTTTATAAATGTAGAATGAAAGTACAAAATCTTTTGAACATAAAAAAAACGAAATGATTGGAATGTGAAACCCGAAAGTATCGCGAAGAGATTTCATTGTTTATACAGGTAGGTATTGAAACTTTTAAAACATATGAAAAATATTAAAAAAACGTGGAAAGCCTTAACAGTTAAGATTTATCACTTGTGAATTGTTATATCGCTAGATTATATGTTTTTAGAAAGAGCATTTCGCGATCCGAATTATTAAGGGGTTTGGTTAAAAGACTAGATATAATCGTTAAATTCATAATATATGAAATTACATTCATTCATTCATATCACGGCATATCCAAAAAAAATGGGGTTACAAGCGACAGGTGTGCATCGAAACACATGCGTGTATACCCACACACCAAACTCGTCTCACTAAAAAGTCACAGCATTCAGAATGGGTGTTTTTTTTTTAATGAATATGTCCTTGTTAAACAAGTACATTATACATCTTCCTATATTCCCTAAACTAAGCATAAATGTTTGTGCTATAGGTGAACGAAATCGGTCGAGGCAGGATTCGAACTCGCGACCACTGGATTACTAATCCAGCGCGCTAATCGCTCTGCCATCGACCCATCTGTGGTGTACCTAATTGCAGAACTATGTGAGATGTTATTGTTGCCTGTTGTATTTTATACCTGACGCTTACAGGACATTCACAATAATAGAAAAGAGTAGTAGCCAGCTGGACAAAACAAGTCAATATTATGTACAGCTGAAGGTGGAATAATATTTTCCTTAAAAAATAATGCCCCAAGAAATGTTATAATAGTCATTCTAGTTCTAGTTCTAGTAAATATAAGTGTAACTTTATACGAAGCGTAAAATTTATAAATTATGTTAATAACTGTAATATTTACTGTACTGATTTATAAGAATTTACATTTTGAATAAATAAATAAAGTAGTTGAGATGTCATGTAGTTGAATAAAGATAAAAAATAAGAAACAACGTGAGACTGTTTCAGAACTGCATCGTTTCGTAAAATTCCACAACAAGCAACATAATACATATAAACGGCGATGTGTTGAATATGAAATGATTTTGCATCATCATGCTTTGTTCCCTCGTTGAGAATGGGGTCTTGTGTGTTATTTGCAACAGCAAGTAACACGGAAAAACATTATATCCACGAACACTGAACACGTCCTGTGAAGAAAAATGAGCCTACAACAGAACACAAACGCTCGGGGGAAGACGTGTGTCAAAAAGTAGAAAAACTATGTGTTTTGATTATTTCCTATTGTAGACTTTTGCATGCTCAACAACGCGAAAGGATCTTTTGATAGATATTGTGCATATATGTATTTTTTATTTCACCCATTATTATAGCAAAGCTAAGAAAAATCGTATCATCGTCATCATCAGTGGCTCCACAGCCCAGGATGGGTCTTGGCCTCCTCAAGGATCGTCTCCATTGCACCCGTTCAGTGGATTTTTCTCTCCAATTCTCCGCACCGGCTATTTGAAAGTCCCTCTCGATTCCATCTATCAATCGTAGTCAGTCTAGGCCTTCCCACATTTATTTTTCCCTCCGGATGTGTTGTGAGGAATCGTCCATCGTGGTCATCGTCCGTACGATGCACGTGTCAAAAAAAATCTTATACCATCATAAAATTACATAGTGTCTCTTCTGGGTTTATCACTTAAAAAGAGATCAAATTTAGATGGGTTTGTGGAAGAGCGGGTATTGCGCTGAATTCAGTGTACACGAGTTCGAATCGCACCTTTTCTCAACCGATTTCGTTCACCATCGTATGTTTTTAGTGTACATTAATGCTGATGTGTAAATGCTATTGTTTTTAATTATAGGTCTTAGCTGATGTCTGTTTCTAGTGTCATGAAACAGTATATTATAGTCCTGTTAGAACTCAGCAGTGTTCTTATGCAAATGAGACAGTATCAGTCTCATATAGAGTTATCTAACATACAAAAATCTACTGTCTTTATAATATATATTTGTTCTGTGGGGCATCTTGTAGGTCTTCTGTGCATTGCCTTTATTATTGATTTTTCTGTTTTTTCAATCAGAGCATGTATTCTATTGACTAGTAGATAATTTCAAGAGTTTTTATACCAAAAATGTCTCGTAGTATTTTAAACATACAATATAATTTTTCTGCATTTATTGGTGAGATTTTCTATGTGTACCTGCCATCGCAAATGTCTGTATATATACATATATCTTCAGGTATTTATGCTCAGATACTCTCTCCAGTGGAACATATCAACATGTTTTGTATAGAAACCGAAATATCTTAAAATATTAAATAATTTGGATTTATGGGTTTATAGTATCGTTATTATGTACGTATTATTCAATTACACATAATATAGCTATGGACAGTTGTATCTCGTGTGATACATGCAACAAGTTCATAATTAACTATGTGGTTTTGATTGTTCAATTGAAATTCAACAAAATTATTTTTTTGAATTAGAGTTTGAAAAAATAAAATATTTTTTTAGGAAAAAAAATCGTGTTAAAATAAAAGTGCACTTAATCTAGAGTTTTCGATCAATTAGTTGAATGTATTTAAAACTCATTTCTCACTACTCTCACAGATTTGCATCCGCAAAGCATATAGAAAAGCAACATTGTTTGCTGTAAAAATATATATTTATTAGCATTGATGTAAATATTAATGACGTCACGCTAAAAGAGGGGGGTGTCTGCCACGGGTTAAGATAAGATTGTGTCAAGAGTAAGGTAATTTTGGAAATTATATGTACAGGCACTATATGTATACATACGTTAATAAATTCCACCACCGTTATTTTTAGTGCCTCCACCCGTTGTAAACAAACATTACCTACATCCCTTTATTATTAAACCTTCGCTCTTTATCTGCACAGGTCAGCAACGTGGAAGGCATTCGCGGTCATAAATAAAATTGAGTGTTTTTTACCAGGATGATTTGTTAATGTTGAAATTCCCATACAACATTTTTTATTCCCGCTACCGACACAACGAACAAGCGATAAGGTCTTATTAACAAGTAAGTTTATATAACCTATATACACAAAATAGACTTACAATATTCGACGAACAACATTATTTAAATATATTCGATATGATTTTTATTAGTATCTCTCCTCGATTTCCTAATTTAGAAATAATGTAAAATCACTATCAACATTTTATTGTGATTGCAAGGACAACGGAAACGAAGGTTCTAAGGTCAATCACCGGAAAAACTCTCCGAGATCGTGTACGCAGTGTTGAAATAAGAAAAACATGTGATATAGAGGATATCGTTCGGTGGAGTAGATCCAAAAGAAGATACTACATGTACCACGAAGCCAGAATGGACAGTGGTAGATTTAGGTATATATGTAGCAGCAAAAGAAATCCCTTCTGGTCGCCTTCAACCCGGAAGACCACCCAAGAGAAGGAAGGATAGTTGGACTTCGTTATCTCAGGAGGCATAGTTTTTGAATTATAGACCAACAGGTTTACTCAACGAAGAAGAAGAATATAAATGGCACTGCAAACAATGATAATATTTTTTTTGTCAAATTATTAACATCTCAATAGAGACGAAGTTGGGATATTTTAGGAGAACCAGGAACTACATGCAGGGCTTATGATTTGTCATCGGCTGGTTTACGTGATAATTTTATGCCCTTGCGCAACGTTCACCAACTATGCCTTCTTATTGAGTTCCCTTATCAACATAATTTTGAAAGTTCTGTATATTTTAATAATGAGAAACGAACTGTTTGAAAATAAACTGTTTTTACCATCGCCATCTATGAAGTGACGAAGAAACCTTTTTGTAGCGCCATCTATTGAGAAATTAGTTTTTTGCTAACAATGAAAGCAACAGTCCTTATATAATATTCTCCTATAATGTTTCAACATATTATGTCAAAATAATTTCATTGACACATGATAGGGAAAAATGAAATGTTTGCGTTTATGAATAACTTTAAAAAAATATTCGAAAATGAAATTATTATTGATACGCTTAAAACCAAACAAGTTCAATATTCCGTGATGAATAATAATTGTAAATAAGCCGAAAATAATACTTGTTTTGATATACGTAGCTGTGTTGGTTTTGTTGTAGCAAGCTAAAAGGGTCTTTGTGCATCGGTACCTAATAAAATTTCTTTTATTTTCTATTTCAGAGATTTAATGTCACTATAATATATAATAAGAAAGTAAGTATCTTTTGTAATGCTAGACACAAAGAATAAGAAATGGCAATATTCAACTATACAATAATCATAAATTATGCAATCAACTAGTCTTCATTATTTAGGGCCAGCTATTTATTATAATACAAAAAGCTGTTTCTCTATAGCACACTCGCTTTTTCCTACGTTTAGTTGGAATGTTTCTTACAGCGGAAGCTAAGAGCTTCTATAGAAGAAGGGGGAGGGACATGTGACAAATTACAATGTTGCAAATAAGTCATTTTTATATTATGGAGTGTGCAGAACCCCAGTCGCCTAGCATACCCATACCTCCCCTCTACACAATATCCTCGCGGGAGAGATTGCGGATCACGTATTACGACCGTATCGGGGAGAGAGGGGGTAAATTTTCAGCTTCAGTTTATTCGAGGGAAAAAGTATATTTTTATTTGTTTTACATGTCATATTCTTTACCAAACTCCTTTGAATACAGATTGTTTCATTGAAAATTATTATTTTACTGTCCTGTTTTTTATTTTTCCTTTGGGCGATTGGATTGTTCAGCCAAAAATGAATTATGGATACAGAAGCTTGAAACCAAAGGAAAATAATAAAATTAAAATAATCTTTTTTCAAATATCATTTTTTATTTTCACAGTTTGATATGAAAAAGGTTTGTCAAATAAGAACACGGTTAATGATACGTCATAAGTTGATTAAGTGATAACGATTATTTGTTTTTATATATCTGTAATTTGCTACAGTTTGAGGAAACCATTATTTACATTCATTATAATATTTTATGTCGTTTGTCGACGATTTTTTTTAGAATGTTTCTGGGATTTATGCTATACTTTTTGCATGTATTCAGGCGTGACCTTTTAGAATGTGTCCGGGATTTATGCTATACCTTTTGCATGTATTCAGGCGTGACATTTGTTATGTTTATGTTGTACTTTCGTTAAATATTATGCAGTTTTTTTATCAAAACACTATTTTTTGTTTTTAAAAATGGGAAATTTATTCTAAAATTTACATGTCGTTTTCATTACGAATATTACAATATTGTCAATATTTATTGTCGTAATAACAAAGTAAAGTAAAGTAAAGTCGTAATAACAATGATTTTACGACAGTAATATTGTCGTACAATCAGAATTGAGAATACCTTGCTTTTTACTTTTTGAATATTTATTCATTTTTTACCATCAAATTTTGTATGTGTATTTGTGCTGACTCTGTCCAACTCCTTTAGGGAGTTGTTACTCTGTGATCCAGACGACCTGAGTGTGAGATGCCTCCCAGAGAGCTATTTTCTCTGATACAGCTCTTGAATGTATTGTGGTGTTGAAAGGCTTGAATGATTGTTGAAAGCATTAAACACGCTCAAAAACATCTGGCAATCAACTCGTTGTGGAAACTTCGACCAGTGTAATTCGTTTAGAAACGGAGCTGTGTGACACCGTTTTCCTGATTCTTCGGCAATCCAGCATAAATGCTGTCGCAGTAATCAAGCCGAGAAAACATATATCTAAAAATATATTATTCCATAAAATATGGTTTTCCATGAATTTCCTGTAAGTTAAATACTTTTCAAGGATATTTTAAAATAAGTTTTCTCACGAAAGAATTACAGGAATGGAAATTTTAAATTGATTCCATTTTCTGCTGGTAGTCAGGATAAGGTTAAATGAAGGTATTGTAAATTAGAGGGAATACTGCAATAGTATGTAGGTGTATACCAAGAAGTACAAAGGTGTCTTTATGGAAGATTCTTTTTAAAAGAGGTCAAACGTTCATTACAGATATCAAATGAATATAGAACAAAGAAATGAGAGCGTCACATTTGATCCTTGAGGATAAGGTAAATGAGGACACATAAACTGGGAGAAAACGTGTGAAGGTAACGAGAAGTGCTGAATACTAAATTATTTAGAAAAATCCAATAGAATGTTATTTGATTCAGGAGAATACGATACAGAATGTTATGAAATAAAATTTTCAATCAATGTGAACAATAATTTGGAAAATATCGAGTACAGATCTAGGCAATACCTATTTAAATTATATTTTGAAAAAATATTTTGTGCTTGTTGAAAAACCAAAAATTTTAAGAATATTCTTCTCCGTTTTCTAATAAAACTTCATTCGATTTGCTCTGCGAAACGAAATCCATTTATAGGACCACTCAAATCCAAGCATCGATTATTTTGTGGAATTAACTTTTATATTATACTTTTCGAAAAATGCCGTTTCGATGTATTTAGGGAAATATTTAGGTACTTTGTTGCAGTAGCAACCATCTAAATATATTAGAAAACGTCACATTGACAAATGAAATATCGATGAATTGTAATTTTCATATTTGTCAACTAGAAGAAGTAGGTACAAGTGCATTAAATTATTTGTACGGATCACAATCCGGATAATCGGTTCCGATATTATTAACGACTACCGGATCCAGCACAAACTGACAAACTGTAGTTATGATCAGGGGGGCAAGTCTGGTTCGACCGGCGAAATCAAAACTCCAATGATTACCCATATCATGGATATAATTATCGTATGGAGTTGTATGACATCTAAAGATATTGTAGAACTCCATATAATAATTATATCCATGATATGGGTAAACAAGGTGAGTTTTCATTTCGACGGTCAACCAGACTTGCCCCCCAGATCCGGTAAAATATAAATATACGCATGAATCTGATTTATAGAAGCAAATAGGCGCTTCTCGGCCGTTGGTAATGCATATTTATAGGTTTGCATGAAGTCGATTGGCCTCTTCTTCTTGTCCCTCTCCTAACGGAGGTTGGCGACCATCACATCAAATCATCCCGATCTTGCGCCAATCTAATTAGTAATACCACATCCAGAATATTGAATCTGTAGTATCTGGTAGTTTTTGTACTCAGATATAATAAATAACACGCGTTTAACACTCAACACAGTTTATTGTAATTACAGCAAATATATATAAGAGTGAAGCACAATAATTAGTTTTGATTTTTAACCACTACGTGAGAACCTATAGTAGATCAAGAATGACTCCCACAAACCACCCACCTTGCCTATATCAAACCCCCGAAGATTCCCGAATCCTTTATTCGTATGTAATCGTTAACACGCTATACCTATTGTCTGATACCAGGCGCCATCATCAATATATCACAGAATCACTGCCTGAGATTTTAAAGCAACGCTATTTATTTACGCCCCATACTCCGTCATCCCTTTGTCTTTCCCTCCACTTTAAGTTGTAGAAGGGCATATCTATCACCACGGAATATGTGGTCAAAGTACGTGGCTTTGCGTCTCTTGACAGGGGCCAGCAAATCTCTCTCTCTTTCCATCATATTTAACTCTTTCGTTGGAGACTCTATCGAATATTGAACATTCAAAATTTACGTTTGATTTTATTGTATTGGTCCGCGTCAACAGTAGATACCTATGATACGGATTTTTCTGAAGAGAATGATTTTTTATACTAGAAAGTGGCAGTCAAAGAAATAAAAAAAAGAAACTGAAATGATTTCCTTTTTTTTCTTCTTTTTGCAAACTGCGATCACGGAAGAGTGTGGAATTCGGCATATGTAGTTAAAGTATGGAGTAGGAGTGTAGAAAGCTAAAATTTATACATAATAATGTGTTAAAAACACATTGAATTAAATAAAAAACCTCACGTAAAATCATAGATCGTATTCTTTCAAACTACAAATGTCAAACGCAGTTGTTTTATTGTTTTATATATAAATAAAAATAAATCAAATTTCATTTTTTTGTGAAACAATACATTTAAATGGAACTTACATAAATAAAATTACTTAAAATATTGCAATATATAAAAACAGAACATTTTATATTCAAAACAGTTAAATAGATAATGAACGTAACATAGGTAAAGACGCCTTTTTATTCTGTATTCAGTCTGGATTTATGTACGATTAAAATCATAAGTTTCCTATATGAACCAAATTGATATATTTAGTTACTCAAAAACGTATATTAAATAAAAAAAATCGGTTTGGAAATAAATAAACAGTTTTCATTAAACCATTTTATTAATTACGTAAACAGTCGATCATAAATAGTTTATGTGATGAAATATTTTAGGCTTCACAATGTTTTAAAAATTTATAGTATAAAAACTCAATTTTATGTGATACGCGAAATATATACCTGGAAGTGTGACATTTGATTTCAGCTACATAGAATATTATATATTCTCCACCACTGTATGAATTTCTGTAGCTATTGCTTATTGTATCAAATTCTACACCATGTTTGTACATATGTTAAAACACAAATCAAATTTCAGTAAAGGTTTGGAATTTCCAACGGAAAAATATAGACCGTTTCACTTAATAATTTCTTTTTTATCTTTCCATTGGTAAGATTTCATAGTGTTGTCAGAAGGAAGAAACTAAACTTTGCCTGATGTGACAACATATAGATCACGCTAATTTGGATGAATTAATTCTGTAGCATTCGTTACAAAGAAAGCTTAATTAAAGTTGTTTGTTATATACCCCTCTAAAAACAATAATATGAGTTTTAAATTTATTTATAAAACCAAAGTGCCCGTAAATTAATAGAATAGGAAAGTATTATAAGTGTTAGCAACTCCGTAGAACCAATCCAGATAGTTAACTATGCAAGCTTACCAACAAAAAATACGAAAGGAGTTATTATGTGGAATGAACTATTATTTGAAAATTTGTTACTATCGATCGATTACAATTGCCTAAATATGAATGCATATCGCTTCAGAATTGATAACTTTTTTGCAGGTAAAAAATAAATGAAAATATCAGTTATTTATTAGCTTTTAGTTTTCTAGTGGAATACCTATTCAAATTTCTCTTCAATTGTTATTGAAATGTAAAAAAGTTTCATCGAGCATTATAGAATTCTAGGAATAAATAATTAAATAATCGTTACAGAATGTCTCTATCAACACTTACAATAGGTAACTAACAAATCCCGCTAGGTATTTTAAAACCCGCTCCACTAATATCACGGGAGTTCCTTTACCTATTACAATATAGGTACTAGGTACTTACATTTTATATCATATCAAACACATCCACACTTCTTTAAACATACTTACATATGGACAAACATTTGTGAAATTATATATTGTTTTTCTAACAGAATTTCTTATCTTAATATATAAAAATCTCGTGTCATGATGTTCGTACACGTTTATTTCCGAAACCGCCCAACCGATTTCTATGAAATTTTATGAATTTGTATGGTTGGTCCTGGATTTGAAGATAGGATAGTTTTAGACCATATAGGTGTGGCATTTTTACGAGATCTAAAAAATATGTTTGATTTTTTCAAAGATTTTTTTAAAATTTTATTGTTAGATTTCGCATTCAAAAAATTATACAACCACAAATTTTGACTTTGAAAAAGGGTAGTATTACATTTTTAAATTGTGTAATCTTTCAATAGACGGCGGTGTAAAATACATAAAATGAGGTCTATATAAAATGCGATCTGTGTATGGCTGTGTATGGCAGAACAATACATAAAATGAGGTGTATATAAAATGCGATCTACATAGAGGGCTGTGTATGTCAGAACAATAGATAACATGAGGTGTATATAAAATGCGATCTACAAAGAGGGCTGCGTATGGCAGAACAATACATAAAATGAGGTCTATATAAAATGCGATTTGTGGCAGAACAACGTCTGCCCTGACCCTCTAGTGTATTATATATTTATATCTATTTCTTCAAAATGGTAAAATAAAATGATTTTAACTCATGGAGGCACATTAATTTGAATGATTCAAGCAGGTATGTAGGTGTATAAACGTTTCTAAATGAAGTATATACGCAGAGTTAGCTTATAAATAAATTACCATTCGTTCATGCGTCTTGAAATTTCCAGTGAAAATTCGTACATTTACTTTGAAGACGTTTTGTTCGTCACCCGGCAAGGTATGACGCTTTTAAATGCTAAAAGTATTGCGTTAACTCTAGCTAACGAACTAAATGACAACTTCCTTTTCAATTTAGATCAAAAGCCCAACTTGGCATTTATTATAGAGCCATCTAGCTTCTTCCTTCTGTTACAGTTGTGAGAACAAAACGTTAAATGTTTGCTGAATCTCTTTGCCTCGAGAGAAGGAGGATGTACAAGTAATTAATATAATTGTTTAACTAAAACGACAGACAGATTTCCCTCTCCATCTCTAAGTGCTCTAAAATAAATTATTTTTTGCTCCTACACAGTCTAATAAATCATGTTACTTTATACATTTTTGACAACTTCTTGGAACTAAACGGTATACATTATTTTCTTTTGAATGCGTATAGAGAGAACTGATGGAAAATTAAATATTTTCTTGCAAATATTAAGTAGTGTCCATGCGCCATATTGTGTTTGAGTTAAGAGGACAAATAATGCTGAATCTAGTGACTGAAAATATGATATATTAAAACCATATTAAAACCGCCTAAAGCACTATGAAGTAACTTGTTAGTAAGGGTAACTATCGAGTGCGATATTTTTTATTTATTTATTTTATTTTACTTCCGGGAAATTTACAGTAACATTTTTTATATAGATGCATTAGTATAAGACTAAAACCAATAACAAATTTCCACATTATTATAAAAGGTTTATACGTGATCTAAACTTTCGGAAACCCAAACATTGTTATTTTTTTTTTGCATTTTAAGAACAAACCTTACTTAGTTATGGAGTAATTAAAAAAAATGCTTTGAAAAAATATATTTTTTTACGGGAATTAAGGCTGAATTTTAAAATTGTGTGGCAAACATTCACTAGAGAAATGTTGAAAACACTTATGGTATTTTACTAAAAATACACTGTTTAATACATTTGTATCATATTTTATTTGAAATCGGGGTGTTTAGGTTTATAAGCCCCCTTAAATGTATTGCATGATTAATTAAAATAGTTAAATAATTTCGTGAAATTCATACAATAGTAAGTGAATTACGACCAACACTAAAAGAATATTGTTACAACCCAATATTTAAGTGCTTTTCAATATCATTATTTCAATTGGAAAATTTAAAATTGTTGTATATGTTATTGTCTTTATTTCAATCCTTTAAACGTTATAAGCAGCAGCGCACATTATTTAAAAAAAATGATGAGTATCATGTATTTATGAATTACCTACTTAAAAAAATCATGCAAAATTTCTTCAAGTCAAAAGGAACTATACGTGGAAGGAACACTTTATAAACGAGTGGGTTATGGCCAACGTTATACCTCTCACTACCAAGCAACTCTACAAAGTATTCAAATTATCGATGGAAAATTTTCGGCATTTTCATGAAATGAGTTTTAAATATTTTATTACGAAAACTTGATAATTCTTCAATGCTATTTTATGAAAGTAATGTGCCTTTAGCGATTTGAAAAATATCAAATTTTAAGTATCGTGAGCATGGGAACACTTTGAAATATTCGACAGTTAAAAAAATGAGAAGCACTGATCAGATATCCTTCAAAATCTAATAGGGTCCAAGCGAGTATTGGATATACAAATTTTGCAAAATTGAAAAAAAAATCGAATGAGTTCTTTAGTATAGAATCGATAAAGTAGAATAAACACGCCGTACATAACACACAGCACATAGTACACGGAAAATACACACACACACACACAGACACACACACACACACACACACACACATACACACACACACACACACACACACACACACACACACACACACACACACACACACACACACACACACACACACACACACACACACACACATACACACACAGATACATTGTGATGAAACTTTCAGAATACAATCTCAGCATGACACTAGTTGATAATCGGCAATATAAAAACTAACCTTAAAAATGTCGAATTCATTACTCACCACTAATTCCCATTGGGTAAGTGAAGAGTAAAAATATCAATTTAAAGTTACTGTACAACAATTTGTCGTAGATATTTTTTTTTTTGATATTACTTAAAATATTGCGCGATAGGCCGCTATTATTGTATGGATGAAATGTCATTTTCCACATAAATCAAAAAATCATTTCCATATGAATCTGATGTGGTCTGTGTGTATAACAAGCAGGCTATGGATGTTTCCTTTCGGATCATAATTCTTTCTCCACCATTCACAGTTCACAGTAAGTTAGTATCGCATTAAACTCTGGACCACCCGTAAGCCGTGTTTCAGCGACGCTAGCGGCCGGTGGGCGGCGGACCGATGAAAATTGTTATTGGCCTATTTCACTTTATTTATTGTCACGCTACTCAAACTAACATATCCTGTTTTGCTCGCATCAAATACAAGTAACTACAAAACAAATACAAGTAAAAAGAAATGAATGTGCTTCAAATGTGTCGAATAAACGACATCTCGTGAAATGTGAGGTGCAAATTGCGAAATTTTCACACAGGGTATGGAAATACAACTGTATATTATTTTTATACTGTATTATTAATATATTCAGAGAAAGCTTTGTGGGACATAGTAGGAATATACTTTAAATTAGGTAATTGTTTACATGTACTGCCCCTTGCTGATCGTTATAATTTTTATATCAGTTGATAGATAAACGCGTATATATTACGGAAAAACAAATTTTACTTGGCAGTCATGCTTTATAAATTATAAAAAAAATAAAAATTGCGAGGAATGTATGAAATAAACCATAGTAAAAATGGTTGGTTTTCTGACTCTACTCAAGTTTCCGAAATTCACCACCAGACTTGTACACTAGCGCAATACAATTATATTACATCATATTTTTACTATACCTACTCACATTTTCATTTCTTGAAAAATGAATGACTCATTTTTATAATTAATGCAACTCGCTCACGCGAGTCGCAATGATAACTACGTACAAACCTAACCAACCTATTCGTACCAAAAGGTTGGTTTGAATAGAATGGTTAGGTTAGTTGCATCATATACTGTATTTTAATATTATACCACTGGTGTGAATGTGGCAAATTGCGATTGTATTATTGTTAAGAATTTGCTTTCAAAACGCCAGTAGTTTGGGAGCAGAATCGCCACCTAGTGGTGAGTTTCGGAAAATCAAATAGTGTCAGAAAACTAACAAATTGTGATGGGATTCCTCCATACATTTTTCATAATTTTTTTTATTTTTTTGTATTTCATATACGCGTTCATCTATGTATCTATTGATATAAAAATTATTGCGATCGGCCAGGGAAAGTACTTGTAAAAAATACCTTAAATTTTATTTATGGCATGTATTATATTATATCTATAAAATAATTTTATACTTAAAAATTGTTATCCATATTAGAGAAGAGACAGTCACTTTGAAACTGATTGTATTAAATAACTTAGTCATGGATTTATAAAAATATATTTATATTGGTTGAACATAATGAAATTTTAAGCAAAGACAATTAATTAAAATAAGTTTTACAATTCCAACAAGGACATAATCGACTTTATGTATTATTTCAATTCACTTTGGATTTCAATTAATTACTTATTTATCCTTAATTTCAAAATTTTACCTAAAACAGTAATGCTCCAAGTAAGATACGAGTAAGTTAGCCAAGTATGTTTGTTAATTAATCAAGATTAATTTAAAACGAGTGGGTTGTGGCCAACGCTATACTTCTCGCTACCAAGTCACCCCACAAAGTATTCAAATGTTGTATGGAAAATTTTCAGCATTATTTTGTTGAAATGATTTTGTTAAATTATTTTTTAATTAAATACCTATTTTATTACATGAAATTAACAATTATTCGATGAAAGTGATGTTCCTCTTTAGCAATTCGATAAAAAAGATCACTTTTGACAGTTAAATAATTATTATTTGACAGTTAAAAAATTGAGAATCTAATGGGGTTAAAGTAAGTTTTAGATACACAGATTTGAAACATTTAAAAAAAGATTAAAATGAGTACTTAAGTCTATTGAATAATCGATAAAGTGGAATAAACACGCCGTGCATAGCATACACACAGATATATACACCTGTACATAAATTATTTATTTATTTAATTATATAAATAAATAAATATATTGTGATGAAACTTTCAGAACACAATCTAAGCATGATACTGGTTGATAATCTGCTATAAAAATACCTTAAAATACCCTTTTACTCCTCACTACCCCTTGGGATAGTTAGGAGTGAAAATATTTTACTCATTATTTTATTTAGAATTTTCAATGTCATAAACATTTTTGGTATATATTAACAAAATAAACTAAACAGAGGGAAATGTTAAAAATATCTCTTTTCGAATAATTCATATTTTCCATTTTCATCTAGCTATGAGTGGAACGGACTAATATTACGAGTTGGCATTTTTTCGAAAGGATATTACGAGTCAAACAAGAAATATAAAACAAATTTACATGTTTTCCCAAACCCCGATGGTGCAAAAATACGTAAATTCGTACATAAAAATACAAATTTAAACATTTTTCACATCACAGAAACACAATAAAAAAAATCCGGAGAGAAAGAAAGTTCTTTACACATTAACATTTTTCATATGACATCAGTGGATGGGTATGTATGTAGGTACATCCTTCCAACCCAACCTATAATATGTCCCTGTTTCAGGAGATAGGGAGGAAAATATTCTTTTGCATGCAAATAAATTCAACATTTACACGTATAAACAAAACTTTGCGAAACTGCCGCACTAAGTCCTATACCCTTTTCATACTCGGAAGTCTTACAAATTTTCTCTCATTTTTATTACAAAATTTACTATGTAAACATTTTATTTTGAATATGATAATGATGTTATGTTATCCGATCATATTTAAAAAAACTAATTAAAAAAAAAGCTCTGTCTCTATAAATATATACTAATAAGTAGTGAGTCATTTATCTACTATGGAAATGAATTTATGGATGATCATGGTATATATTTCGTTCTTTTACCTTTTGCATTATGTAAAAATAATCCAATTTCGGTTTTTATAGAAAGTAAATTAAAAAAAATATATATTTTCTTTAATTTTTGTATATATATACATAGAATACAATATTTTTATGCAGGTATTTTAAATAGTAAAAAAATTATTCATTAGCAAAAAGAAACAAATCTTCATTTATTTTTGTTAAAATTGTAACAAATTTATCTCGGTTAGCTGAATCATGAAACATCAATAATTTATCTGCTTTGTGGAGTAAATATCACGTAAGTAAAAAATCTAATTGATAATTAGCAAATAAAGTTATTCACATTTTAAGATGATGTTCACACAACTGTTATTTTAGTCTGTATATAGAAAAGATTTTTAAATGGAATAAAAAGGTTAATTTTCAGAAGCAAACGTTGAACACACGTAAGGGCGGTGTTTTCTTTTATGACAAGAGAAAATAGTATTACAAATCATGTTTTTATTCATTGCAGGGCATTCGTATAGTTACCGGGTGGTGGGCTGTAGGCAGACAGGGTAGGAGTTGTAACAGGAAAGGGTTGGACATGGTTGGCGGTATAAAATTTGTTGGATATTTTATGAGGATTCAAAAAATATGTAGAAATTATTATAAGCCGTGAATCAGACTCGAAATTTTGTTAATTATGGAAAAATATAAACTACAATTTTCGCAAACAAACATCTGTCCATTATTACATGTAAAATAATTTTAACTTTAATACACAAAATTTATTTATTATGTCGGTTTGATTAGGTTGTAACAATTAACCCATTTGAAAAAATTAAATTTTACACACATAGAAATCAATTTTCTATACAATTTTTTTTCTTTCCTCCTTAGCGATTTTGTCCCGTTTCTATCGGTGTACGCTTTGACCATGATCCTGGAATTGGCGAGTCTGGTTATTACATCGAAGCGACTGCCCTTAGAAAGAGGAACCAGACAAATTGGATCATGGCTACACATAGCTAGTGATATAAATTCGCGCATAGATTTTTGAAAATCCGGAGGTGCGTGCCTCACCCGGATTCGAACCGTCGACCTCACGCATGTGAGGCGACGACGTTACCGTTGGGCTATAACCACTCTTTTCAATTTTATATTATAACCGTGTTTTACTTGTAAGAAACACAACTTTGTATTTTAAGTCCGGGATTATAAAACGATCGTAATCATTTAATAAATGGCAGAGAATACGTATTTTTTCTATGTAATTTTTTTGGAAAATGATTAAAAATTTGTCCAAAAATTGTGATAGAAATTTTCCACTATTCTATAATACAGATGATACAAAATTAAAAAGTAGGTAACGTACAAACAAAACGTTCCCATCAAAATTCATCTCTTAGTATACGAGTATATAATGTACATTCTTCATTTAAGTCAACCTGTTGAGGATCGAATGAAAGGAAAAAAAAATGAAGGATCGAATAAAAGAAAAAAAGGATATGGAAGTCAACCTAGCACACGTGTGTTGAATGTAAGAATCACCAAGAATCAAAAAAAAAAAAATACGGTATACAACGTTGACCTTTAACTGCTGAGTCTCTGCGGCCTAGCGAAAGTAATAATGTCGAATTACTTCTCTACTCAGCAAGCAAAGCACATGGTTCTTACAGTGCTGTCTAGTTCAGTCATTCTGAGACCGAGAGTGGTTGTTTATGTGTCGGTGTGCACAATTTTGGTGGTAAAATTTATATCAATTTTTACTGTAGGCTTCCCAGACCTCACTTCAATATTATTATGACTTATTGAAAAATTATTTGAGAATTTTTCTTTTTTTTTCATTAGTTTGTTGAATAGCCTAAATGGAATCCATCCACAAGGAAATGATTAACCAATACCGATGATAACCCACATGTTTTAATAAGTAAAATATCTGATAAAATAAGTGATTTTGAGTCAGTTCTTGGATAAGTTATGAAGACTGCGTTTCAGAGGTAAGAGATATCGGGGACATATTTGCTCTCGAGCAACACGAACATGATGCAGATTATTTCGGTGACTCAGAACATGGAACATTAAATTTGTTATGTACTTACACCATCACACGCTCCGCATACATAGGGACAACAATTTGTAAACTTTGGTGCCTTGCAATTTTTCATATTATAGTTATAGAAGCATATGCGTTGTGGCAGAGTGGTTATTGCGCCGGGTAATTAATCCAGGGGCTCGCGAGTTCGAACCCTGCCACGACCGATTTCGTTCACCGATAAAAATAAATATACAAAAGCATATCGATGTTTAATTTAGTCACATTCATTCTTTAAAAAAAATATCAAAACGTAGTTTTTTAAAACACTATTGTGGTTTTAAATAAAATTTGATTTGTTGATTTCTCCTAAAATTTCAAGATATATATGGAGTGATATTTATCTCAAGCGATTTCCACCAAAAATATGTCAACACAATCTCAATAATCAATAATTATAAGTAATTTTTAAATTAAAATATACCTACTTCAAAAGTTTATTTAATTGAAAATTGCTTATTTAAGCTCAACTATCTGGGGGGAAAGTCTGGTCTAACCGGTGAAATCAAAACACTCGTGATTACCCATATCATTGATATAATTATCATATGGAGTTCTATGACATCTTAGGATATTATATCTTAGGACATAGAACTCCATATAATAATTATATCCATGATATGGGTAATCGCGAGGTTTTTGATTTCGCCGGTTGGACCAGATTTGCCCACCAGAACTAATAATGCTTTATTATCCGATAAAACAATGCCTGCCAGGCTCCACGTCAGTGTTAACGTGAAAAAAAATTATCATTAATTTTTTATCGCATTTGACCCTTTTACGAACGGATACACGATATAAATTTGGGTTTATTTCATGTTACTCATCGTCGAAAGAATATTTTAATTGGCTCATACTGAATTGTTTTGACTAATTATAAATCACTCTCTCTCTCTCGTGGCATCTTGAATATTTTTACTTCGCGTTCATTACTATTTTTTTCTAATTGACATTTTGCATACGACTCCAACTGCCAGTTGTGCAGATTACTTCGTTTTGGTTACATTTATCAAATAAAATAAACTTGGTTCCACCCCAGCGTCATTCAGTTATGATTTATTCATGAAAATTTTTACGTTTCAACATTTTAATTAACTAAGTATATTTTAAGGATTTTAAATAACATTGATATAAATTTAGTTTTAAATTTATTTTACTAAGATCTCATCGTTGTATACTGAATACTTCAAATATTAAATCTTTATTGATTTCTATGTTGTCATTATTTGTAAATGTATAATGTAAGTAAAGATTGGTGGTAGCAGAGTGGTTAGCGAGCTGGGTTTGTAATCCATTGGTCACGAGTAAGAATTCTGCCACAACCGATTTCGTTCACCTATAGCATAAGCATTTATGCTTACTTTAGGGAATATATGAGGATACTTTTTACTACAAGGACATATTCATTCTTTAAAAAAAATTAAAACCTAAATCAAGTTTTTTTTTATTGCATAAATACTCCAACTTCGTCTTGATGTAGATTTTGAAAATTTTGTCAAAAAAATATTAAAACCTAATTCACGCATAAACATTTATACGAATATGTAGGTATTTGTTTCCTAGAAGATAAAATTGGTGAAGCTATCGATCTAAGGTCAACATGTGAAAGTACAAAGTACATATGTATAATAGATAGAAACGTCAAAAAACAATTTATTTGTAACAGCTGGGTTTTTGGTATTTCCATTCTTATTGAATATGGGTATGAAAAAGGTAAGTGGTTGCGTTTACCAGTGCGCATACCCTATCTAAAGGTGAAAATTGCAGATTTCAATTGTGTTCTCATACCATCCACCTGATTACAACCAAACTTGGTGATTTGTTTAGCCTACACCCGGGAAGATTTCAGAAAAAAATCTTTTTCATCATATTTTTGATTTTTCTTTACATATTTCAGTAACAGTGCATTAGCACACTTTTCACAAATGGAGGGATTTTATAGGTACAAACAGCGTACAAGTACAAATGCAACCACTGGAAAACGCAACCACTCACAGGTAGGTGCCAAAATTACTTTTTTCATACCTGTATTCAATAAGATAGAAAATATATAAAAAAAAACAGCCATTAAAAAAGATTAATTGGAAACGTTGCTATCTCTCGGACTAATAGGAAATAGAACAAAATAACAGTTAAAGATTTTTGTATGAATTGTTTTTGAAACGCGATCATAATTTTCAAACATATTATAGCGTAGGATTGCATATAATCGTCTTTTCATTGTACACCAGTCAAAGTAAATCTAGTGCCACATAGGAACCTATACCTATTTTTTTTAAATCATCCATTGTACCTACTTTATTCAAGTATCTTTTTACTCTTCACACTATGGAATGGTGGAGAATCAATTTTTAAGCGTATTTTTTTACATCATATAGAGAGTGCATACTATGAGCTTTGTCGTGATGTGTTGGTATGTATGGGATACGCCGTATTAGGTATACACCGAATCTTTTTTTTGTAGTCTCTACAGACCAAACTATAAGTCCTATCGAATCCATATTTACATCATATGTGTAAAGTCCATATAAAATTGAGTGAACGACTTCATATTGATATTGTATGTGTCTCTATAGACAAGTGTATTTTTTTACTCTCCACTTCTATCTTCCTCAAGGGGTAGGCAGTGAAGACCGAACTCCGCATTCTTCTATTTTGACACATATCCATCGCCTTATCAACATTCATACACTGTCTCATACATGCTCATCTTAATAGTAATATTTTTTTTACATAAATTTCTCAACAGGTATCACGTAGAAAGTGCATATAATGAGTTCCGTGACAATATTTTTGTGTGTATGGTGTATTGTGAAAATTTTGTCCTGTGGAAATCTTATATTTGTTTAAGAATGTAATATAAATGTACTACATAAAAATACATTTAGAGATTGTCAACCTTACAAGAAGAAAAAATGTACATAGTATACACTTACTATGGTGTGGAGAGTAATATGCTGGCTACAACTCACTCGTTTCATATATCATTATAATATACTGAATTATTTTGGATAATTAAAATGAAACAATAATTTTTGTTCGCTTAATTAATACTGGCGTAAAATATACTTACTGCAAAAATAATTGTTCTTAATTCAGAGTAAATAAAGAAGATTATTAGGGGAAAGAAAGTTGTGTAACAATTTACATTTTGATAGAAATTTTAAAGAAATCCGAATGAAACAAGGAAATGACTCGGGGCTAGAGCTATATTTTTTATTTTCTGCTGCTACTTCAGGGATACTAAACAATTTACTATACTGACTTTAAGTTATAAAAAATATTATAGTGTAAAAATATAAAAAAAAAAAAATATTATAGTTATATATTTATGTACAGTACGGCTGCTACTCATGACACGATCTTAACACGTTGTAATCTTATCTTAATCTTAGGTACATATGTGTAGAGCAGTACTCGGTCCTAATAGAATCTTAATCTACCTACATTCAATCATAAAAAATCCTTTAGATCAAAGTGGAGTATGAAATTGTTATTAATTTTTGTAAAATCTGAATATAATATCAATCAACTTAATTAGCAGCAAGTTAACATAGTCAGGTTTATACCATAAGGCTGTTTCTTTCAATCATCCTGAGCAACTTGATGTAAATTTTGTATACCTACAAGAAATATAAACAACAATAGACAACATAGTAACGAGGAAAAGAAGGAGAAATATTCAGGAATTCACAGGAGTTTTTATTATTTTGTTTGGGGCATTAAGGGTTAGCCAAAATTATGGGAATATCAAAAAGTGCCAAAAGTATTATAATTTAAAAAAGTATTATATAAGCATAAAGTGTTGTATAATTGAATATATGTATAATCTCTTTATCTAAAGTAATAAAGCAATCGAAATGTTAGTGTCTGTGTGTGTGTGTATGTGTGTGTGTGTGTGTGTGTGTGTGTGTGTGTGTGTGTGTGTGTGTGTTTGTCTCACGCCTTCTGAAAAACCAAGAGCATCTAAAAATCTAATTTATGTGCGAACGTGTACCTGTATACCTGATGCAGTGTCACGCTAAAAATAATGCGATAAAAATGCTGATTTTTAAAAATATTTCAATAATTATTTTTTTTATACAAAATTTTCCAAGTCGTATCTGTCAAAAAAGTGTTTTACATTTTGTACAAAAGTAAGTACATTTTGCACGCAAATATCTGTTAGTTTAAAAGTTAGAAGTACGATTTTTTTTTCTATTTTTCTATTTGTATTTTTAACTGATAATGATATTCTTAACCTGTAACTGATTGTGTTTACCATAGTGGTTGACTAGTAGAGATTGCCTGCGGGCAATAAGTCCGCCACGTTGTTTCATTCAATAAAAGTCTTTTATTATTATTATTATCCTGATTTGCTCTCCTGTCCTTACCCTATCCATTTTTCTTGCTATGAATTATTATTTTTTTTTGTTTTAATAGTATTTAAGTGTTATATATATTTTATTTGTTATCTTTTACTCTTATTCTTTTGCTGTTGTACATACACAATGTTGTCATAATTTGTAATCTGGTTGGTTGGAAGAAATTGCCTAGTGGCAATAAGCCCACCAGTGTACAATTATATTTGTTTATATAATGTACAAGAAGATGTATAAATAAAAGAAATATTAACTGAGTTTGAGATTGCAACCCGTGGTATATGAACTTCTGTTCTACTCTGACGTTACTCATTTTACGTTGAGACCGCCAAGCGACGAAAATAAGTCATTAAAGTGACATAAAAAATACGAATTCGTGAGGAGAATCTCCGGCAGTTGCATCTTAAAATAAATAGCTTGAGATAGTACGTACCTACATACATACATACCTACAAAGAATCATCCCGATATTTCCTTACATTCCTATTCTCGCTGCAACATTATGAAACACAATATTTTCAGTGAGCGAACGTTAAGGACTTTGAAATGCATATCTTCTGCCTGCCTACATATATTATATTGTGTATCTTCGTTACTTACAAAACCATGGACAGCTGATAGCTATTAAGATAAAAAAAATCAACAAACTACTTACTACTTATACATTTTTGGTGTTAATATTTAGGTATTTCTTCTTCTTTATATTTTATACAGATCTTTGGATCTGTTTTTAAGAGGTCTGCTTTTCCCACCATCTTTGAGACGGTCTACTGCGAGGGTGGGTTCCGTGCGGCTGATTGTACAGCACGATATGAGGAAATCTGGTGCTGATCATACCAGTCTCTTCTCCGCTGCCAACTCCATCTGATGATATCATCAATCTCACATATTTCCTGTCACTTAAGATTTTTCCTACTATATTTCTCAGTGTCCTCATTTTGAAGTTTTTTTAATATAGTATATTATATATTTGTGTGTAAAACAGTCAAACAAGTTTTTTTAATTTTGTCAATGCTGACGGTGTTGAATATGTAGAATTCCATAATGGGTATTTTAAATCAAACAAATGATTTGGTCTACATATATATTTTTCAGTCCAGGACGACCGTTTCAGCTTATTAGGCCCTTATCAACCAGTTGATAAGGGCCTAATAAGCTGAAACGGTCGTCCTGGACTCAGGAAAAAATATATATGTAGACAAAATCATTTGTTTGATTTAAAATACCCATTAGTCAAACAAGTTTTTCATACCAAAAATTGGAAACATTAATAGAAAATTGTCTAAATAGTGAGATATTGACTTAGTAGAAAGTAGATCACGATGAATAACGATTTGTTATTCATCGTGAAAGTACTCATTATTGAATGAGTACTTTCGAAATATTTAAATATTTTTACTTATAAAGTAGATTGAAGTTACCTACTTAAATTCAAATCCAAAATAAATCTAATTAACCACTAAAGATGATTGTATGACCCCTGAGAGCGCTCAAATTTTTATCTACGTGGTGTAACATGGTTATTTATTATTTACATAATTTTAATTATAGTATTTATCATAATATGTTATAAGTGTACCTACCTAAATGCAAAAAATTAGATTTTTTTAATTAAAAAAAAAAAGAAAATGTCCTTGTTAAACAAGTACCTACATATACATATTCCTACATTCCCTAAAATAACGAAATCGGTGGATGCAGGATTCGAACTGACGACCACCGGATTACTAGCCCAGCGCACTAACCGCTCTGCCACCGTCCTTACTATAATTGGAGTATCTATCCGTACACGGAACACCATCATATTCGTAGCACCCAATATTCGTTAACACTTGTGTTTTGGTGCGTGCATGCCGTTTCCATCATAGTGCATGACAGTTGGTAGGTGCAGGTTTTCCTGTCTGGCGCCACACTCGCAGGTGTTTTCCTCTCTGTAACCCCATTTCTTGAGGTCACTGTAACAGCAGAAGACACCCGTTCTGAGTCTATTGACCTATAAATATATACAAGAGCTGTGTCAGAGAAGAGATCTCTCTGGGAGGCATCTCACACTCAGGTCGTCTGGAACACAGAGTAACAATTCCTTAAAGGAGTTGGACAGAGTCAACAAAGCGGCTTACTATGATCGATGCTTCATTGTGAGTGGCCATTAAGTGGAATTCACTGCCTTTAGATGTCCGCAGTGCTTAAAGCAAGAGCACTAAAAACAGCTTTGTTTCAGAGTGCAACACAACATTAAACTATCAGCGCCCTTGGTATGATCTCGAATCATTAAATGGCGCTATACAAATAACTTATTATAATTATTTATTTATCCATGTTGGGTAAGGCACGTTATATCCCACTGACACGTCCTCCACGTGTGGCAGCTGCGTGGGTTCGACACAATCACGCTACAGTGACGGCCTGTTCCCATTTGTCGTGTGTTAGGTCCGACAAAATGTCGGGTGATGTAGTGGCGATACATTTTAAATGAAGCTGTTCGCATTTACACGATAACGAAAAGTGTGAATAGCTCCATTCAAAATGTATTGTCACTTGATCACACGACATGTTGCCGTGCCTAACACATGACAAGTGGGAACTGGGTCTGACAGCCGTCGTGCCTCGGGCTGGCCATTTATAGGGACGGTCATTTCCAGGAACTTTCTTCTCGACTTGAATCTGCACTGTTGCGGCTGTGAGCCGTACATTGGGCTTGTTCCAATGTACTTCTGCTGCATCACGCCAACGCCAACCTGAATACTAAGAATTTCTCAGCTCTTCGTTTGAAGTACAATCAGCAAGATGGAATAGCCTTAGTTCGGATATTGCGTCGTCTAGTTCACTTTGTATATCCAAGAAACGACTACATAAGGAATATTTATCCCTGAACACCTGATCCCGATTTCTTCTCCTTGTCCTTACCGTATCCTTTTTTTTGCTGTGAAGTATTTTTTTTTTGTTTTAATAGTATCTTGGTGTTACGTATATATTTGCTTTTGCTCTTATTCTTTTGTTGTTGTTGTTTACACACAATTTTGTAATATTTTGCAATCTGGTTGGTTGGAAGAAATTGCCTGATGGAAATAAGCCCGACAGTGTAAAATATATTTGTTTATATTATTTACAGAAAGATGAATAAATAAATATATAAAACCAAACACCAAATAGCAGTTAATTAATGAAATGGTTCAATAATTGATTCCTATATTAAAAATCTTTCTTTAATTATTTTTTTAGGTAATATAAAATTACATACCTTTTTACTCATTTTTTATTGTTGGGTATTCATTTCATGAAGATAAATATGGCGTAACATTAATAACTTCATTTTATGATAGTTAACATATGTGCCCTATAAATATAATTTCTCTTTTTAACGACTGCATTTTATTACGCCTCTCGGTTAAGTAAATAAAAAGAATTGAAACCATTATGAATGATAACAATATAAATCTCACAAATAGGTAATTAAATTTTTGATGTATATCTAAACACAATGATGAAGATATTTACAGATGAGTGGATCTTGGAAATATTAATTTTTATAATGCCGACACTAATTTTATAATGACATAGAGAAGATTAATTTTGTCACATATGTTTTTAGCAGGCTAAAACAACAGAACGTTACTACTTTTATAGCCTCATAAACATAGATTCCATACCCTCACCGTTATTTCTAATTTTTTATTCAATTTTTTTTAGGATACATGAATATATACAAGATTCCAATAACCAAATAAGGTTTTCAGTGGGTTTCTATGGCATAATAATCAAATAATCTAAAATCAACTTTTTTATAATGGAAAAATTTAACATTATATTAGGTACATACAAAATCTTGAAAATAAATCAAAAAATTCAAAAGAAAAGAGAAATATAGTTACAATTAAAAATTTAAAAAAGACATAAAATAGAAACACAATGAAGAAGGAAAAAACATTATTCGGTAAAAAAGAAATTTTTGCATATGTATTTGATGGCATTTTGATTTGGCAAGCTATTTTGTTGATGTTGAAATCTGTAGTGTACTTTTGCTTGAATTCAATTTAATCCTTAAATTTCTCTGAAAATGAAAAGTAAATAGTTCGATTTAAAATCTAATTTTGATATGTATTAATTTTCAAATAATATCACAGAATAATAAAATTATCTATCATAAAATATAACAAACGGTACCAAACACCCCAAATAAAATCTCCCCAAAAAGTGTATTGCATATTTATAATTAACACCGTAAATATAATAAATTAACACTGCCATCTTACTTCCATTTCCCGAAACAAAATAAATGATTTATGACATTATTATCTGAGCAATAAATATTACCGTTATCGTGGAAGTAGACGATTAAAGTTGATCGGTGAATACAACCTTAACAATTTGGAAGAAGGTTTTCTGCACATTATTTATAAGAGAACTTTCTCTTTTGAGAAGTATAGAACCAATTTAAATACGAAAGTGCCATTAACGCAATATGTTGTGTGGCATACCTACCTACCTCCCCCTTCAAAACACCAGGAGAAAATTATCAAATTCATATATTTCTGCAAATACTAGCAAAATTTCTAAATTAGTCGAGACTGGAAAATCTTCCCCCGGGGAACGAACTCAGTACCCTGTTAATGAACTGAACGAAATCGTTTGGCTTTTATTTTAATGCTTCTAATTTGTACGCACACCGGCTGTAGGGAGTAACTATATACCTAATGTACCTAGAACCTTCTATAGTTAAATTATCTAATTTGGTACAATATCAACTACCTATGATTTTTACCTATGTATAACACGTTTCAACCCTCACATAACAATATCATATTCATAACATGGTTTGAAATATGTTTTTTAAACCACAACAAAATTTACATCTATAATAGTAGTTTCAACAATTAAGATGTAATAAACACACGAAATACGAAAGTTTTTCTGGGTTTTTTAACAAAACCATAAAATTTGCAAGAAGAAATGAATTTAAGAATATGCCAACATTCATGGCATATAATTAAGTGGTTTGTCTTCTGTGCGAGCATTCTGGATTCGATCTTCAGCAGGAGAGAAATTTATTTTAAAATATTTCTTACCAAATTATTGCTTCACTTCGCCATAAATGCTTCAACTACTTATGACACGATCTTGCTTATTCTGTCACACGATACGTGCTTATTCTGTCACACGATACGTGTTTATTCTGTCACACGATACGTGATTATTATGTCACACGATACGTGCTTATTCTGTCACACGATACGTGCTTATTCTGTCACACGATACGTGCTTATTCTGTCACACGATACGTGCTTATTCTGTCACACGATACGTGCTTATTCTGTCACACGATACGTGCTTATTCTGTCTTTATGTTTAAAATGTATAAATTAGTACTCGATCATAATCTATGTACTTAATCATAATCTTCATCTGCATTCAATCATCGAAATTCGTTAAGATCAAAGTTTAGTATGAAATTGTCAATATTTTTGTATAAATTAATATAATTAATCACTTACTTCTACTCTAAAAGATTTCTAAAGTCTGAAACTAAACTTAATCAACTTAATGAGTAACCCCTGGTTAGTTGGAATTCAATAAGAATTGAACTTTCAGATACTGTCCACTTCTTCGTACATTAATAAATCGTTTTTAAAAAAAATTTCTTTGGAGAATCTAAACTATTTTGTTACGTCTTTACATCGTTTTCTTTCGATGAGTAAAAATATATTTTGTATTGAAAATAAAACTAACGTCATAACATTTGAATAGATAATTTTCATTGGTAGTTATCATTAAGTGCATTCAAAAAATATATTATTATACATTTTATAGAGGGGCTTATAAAAATAAAATTCATTGGCTATTGAAAATAAATGTTAGATGGCCGGTGAGGGTTAATGATGTAATCCGCAAATTATAACTAAACATACCTACTGGTACCTTTATCCGTGCTCTTGTAATAAACTGCTGGGAATTCATTCTCGATTTCAAGATAATTAATCAAATGTGTTTCGAAATGACGATGCTAAAACATTCTCTTTACTACCTCTAAAATTTTCTCAAGAATGGAACACTTAGTACGGCTTTGTTTGTTCCTATAAAATTACTCGATAAGAAAATGTATTTATTGAAGAAATTACCTACTTAAACATTTACTCAATTAGGTTGCCAAATTCAACGTTGTTGTTTTATGATTAAACTAATTATTGTTATTAAATATTTATTGATTAACAATGTATTAAGCAATCCATCATTTATTTTCAAATGTACACCCTTTTCATTAACTTCACTTGCCTGTCTGTCTCTCTGTATTTTTGCAATCGATTTTTAAACTTGCCGACCCGTTGGACTTAGGCCAGTTATTTTTATAACATTGAGCAATTTTGTATTTATTATTTGAATTTTATTTAGTTAGATGCAACAATAATACTGTAATGTTTTTACATGCTTTAAATTTCAAAAGTTAGAAATCGACTTTATTGTTATTTTAATATACTTGTTGTTAAAGAAGTAAGTGAGTTTTGAGACAGATATCGCCTAACTAAAAAAAAAAAAAATTGTTAAAATTTAACTATTTGGCTTTTGTTACTAAGCTAGGGTGAATGGTCAGTAACTGAGAATTAATAATATTGTAAATGGGGAACAGTAAAAAATGGTATTTATGAAGTAAAAATTAAAGAACAGGAATTCTAGAAATATACCTCCTATAGATAACAATTTAAACTAAATCTTGTATCCAGTACTGTTAATCTTGTAAAATTTGTATTTTATAAATTTTAAATACAGTGATTGTTTTAAATCAAAGTTTAATAAAAATCAAATCTCCCACAAATGATGAAAAATACACTTTATAATAAGAGATAATTTCACGGATAGTTTGCTGAACTAATTTTTTTTTCTTTTGACATTCTGGAGTACCTACCTACCTACATATAAAATATATCGATACCTAAAATAAATAAAAATACGCCTACAACCACATATTAGTGATTTGTTAAATTTATTCAACACTCTAGTTTTGATGCCTTCTTCTTGTGTCATATCAGGTCCCCCCGACGTTGACGACCACCATAGAGAAAGCCTCCCTGTCCTGTGCAGTGCGAAACAGCTCCTCCACAGTTCTTATACCGGTCCATTCGCGGATGTTTCGCAGCCAGGAAAGCTGTTTTCTTCCGACCCCTCTACGACCCTCAATCTCCCCCTTCATGACAAGCTGAAGGATGGCATACTTTTCACCTCTCAGAATATGGCCGAAGTACAACACTTTACGGAGCTTAACATTGGTGAATAATTCTCTTTTGGTGTTGGCTCTATGTAGTACATCTGTGTTACTGACCATGTCAGTTTTATGCCTATGATATATTTATAATTCAAATAAGACATTTTTTTCAGGGGAAAATTATATAAACAAATCACGTGACCGGTGACCAAGGATAACAATACTTAGCAATTTTCAGAATCAAGCTAAATTACTTTCCAATACTCGTAAAAAGCTAAATTTTCAGGAACAAGTTACAATTAACATACAAAAAACAAAATTAAATTACAAGCCATGATTTGTTTTTTTTTGTAGGGATCTGCATAAATCCGCGCAATATTTTATACCCAGATTTTAAATTAGATTATTTAGTCGCTTCAATGAGATATTAATTTCACGCTATTACCATTGCGTTTTTCCAATTCCTACCGGTGTACGGAATGGTATTAAGGTATGAATACTATTCGGCGAGTGATTATGTGTGCCGTAATCTTCAGTCATGAGGTCAAGGAAAAATATGAAGTTTGCTATTGAACCCAAAACATTATGTAAGTAGGTAATCGACCAAATTTGGTAATAGGTAACCAACGCGTTTATTTTTTAAAGGTATTTCAAATACCTATGTACATACTTATATGAATTAAACAATTCATTCATGCAACAATCCCAGGGGATGAAACTGTACTGGGCAAAAATATGAAGATATAATAATTATGTTTGTTTAATCCCTGGGTTTAAAATAATTACACGGTTTTGAATTAATTTGGTCGTAAGTCAGCCCCGAGGGTAAATGAAATATATGTCAATTTAGGTTTCAAGTCATATGAGGACCACCGACAACTTTCAGACATATTGCGTGGTTAATGAGGTCTGGAGGAGGTAGGAAGGAGTGAGAAGGAGATAGAAAGAGAGGGATGGAAGGTACTTCACGATATTCAGACTTGAGGTTGGAAGACCGAGACTAACTTGTGGTTAGAACACAAGAACGCCACGGAATTATTTACATAATATGTATAAGTCTTAAGAGAAATGCGTGAAGGACTACTAAGCGTGTATGTTTCATACGGATTTGTAAAGTGTATACTGGTTATTATTTTAGCTGTGTAAGCACATACATTTCCGAATTTATTTATTTATTTACGAACACTTCCTTGCATTCTTTGAAAGTTCCGTATTTATTGCCAAATTTCTCCCGACTAACCAGTGTTTCCAGCCTAGAGAAGCAAGAATTGTGAAAGAAATAAATTCAAATAAAATATAGATAAAATATGGGCCTTAGTCGAACCCGGCACGCCTCTAGATAGGAAATATGTCCGCATAAATTTGTATTAATCAGGATTTAGGTATTTGCATTTCATGCAAGAAAAATTTTATAGTAGGTACATTACAGACCTATGTATATAAGAATGTACTCACTCAATAACAAGTTGCTACATTCTGGATACTTATGATATTTATCGTATCACAGATCCAGACTGAAAACACAAAAAAAACTGTGCCTCCACTGGGAATCGAACCCAGGATTTGTTTCAGCAGTCAAATATCCAACCAACTGAGCCACGAAGGCCGACGGAAAATGGATTGAAATCTATATTAAATTGCATAAATATAAGTATTTACGAATTTTAGATAATATTGGTTCATGAATAAAACGACTCACATCTGTAAGGGGAAAAAACAACCATAATTCTGTCACATTAAAGTAAAGATAAAACATTTCTATATCGTACATAGAACATAAAAATATTGCTGGTTACTCATGCTTGGAAAGTTTGGGCGTTAGCATATATGTTGAATTGAAGAGTCATTGCAACGTTTTGCAGAATGGTCAATTTGGCAAAGTAAATCGACGGCACTTAAGGAAAAGTTGCTTATACTTTACTGGTGAAACTATGATAATCTCGAAAATTTCGTTTATTTTTTATCTCCGTACCATTCGTGGCTATACCGAATTTGATGGAAGAAAATGACGCCACGGTGGAAAAAGATCAGAACTGTCGGTCGTTAAAGATTTAAGAACGTATGCAATGCTACAATCTTTTCGCCGTCGAGTCGCATAAAATTTCGCAGAAGAAAACAACGACACTTGAGCAAAGAAGCGGATCATTCGGTCGTGGTATATTTGAGATGGTGAATGTATTAGAGGCTTTCCTGTGTGGTCGCGATGGTAGGATTTTGTAGTGAAATGTAAATGGATTGGTATTATGTCGTGCGATATCGGGGATTCAGATTGATGGCGGCGTGATGGTGGGCGATTCAATCAAGAAACGGTGCTGGGGACGTTAGGAGAATGTTCTGGAAGATACTTAGATAGGAAGCAACTCTATCGGCCCGTTCCGACCTTAACTGTAAATGAAAACATTGATAGCCCACCGTCGGAAACAAGAGCACCCCCGTTTATCAGTTAAATGGACCGGATGATAAAATAGACCATGTTTCTTCTATGGGAACCTGCGGTAACAAACACTAAACATTTCAAAAAAGTACTTACCTACTTTCTTGAAATGATTAAATTCAATGAAAACTTTCTCAATTGATTATACATGAATGCGTGTTTAATTCTTAAGATGCACTAGTACACAATTGGTAATAAATTACCTATTATACGGGTATTGCGAAGTTTTTTATCTTTACGTTCTTGAGAAACATTCATAAATTTCTGGTAACACAAAAATTTTATTGCCAGCTTTGATTTGATAATATAAGGGAAAACTGGGCGTGATGATAGATGCCATCAATGTAAAAAAAAGCTGTTCATAACGCTTCAATGCCATTTTATGAAGGCGATGTGCCTTTTTACCAATTTCAAAATAAAATTTTCAAATGTTAAGTTTCCTGAGCTTGAGGTCACTTTGAAATATTTGACAGTTTAAAAAATTGAGAAGCACTATTCAGATATCTTTCAAAATCTAATGGAGTCTGAGCGAGTATTACATATACATATTTACAAAATTTGAAAAGAATCGAACGAGTACTTTTATGAAACTTTCAGAATACAATCTCAGCATGATAATTGTTGATAATCTGCAATAAAAAATACCCTTAAAAATTGCGAATTCACAACTCCCTACTATACCTATCCCCTTGGGTTAGTGAGGAGTAAAAAAGTATCATGCGATCATTATTTGATGGATATAATAAGGATAAAGATCAGTGAACGTGTATGAAATTAAGTGATGAATGTTTTCAAGTATCGAGGTGTGCGGCAGTTGGTTCATTCTGCCTATCTTATTAGGTATAAAGCATGATGTTGTTTTTTTGTGTTATTGATTTTTTATGTCATTGAAACTTGTGTTTTTTAATTGTAATAAAAAAGAACATTCTAGGATAACAACTTGGTAGGTAAAAAAAAACTCTTGGTAGGTCTTTCATTACTGATTTCCCCATTTTAGGCTGAATTCTTCCTATTAATTATGTTAGTCGCTTTTACCATTCCTTTTCAGTAATATATATTTTGAAAAATGTTTCATTTTCTTCTTTGTAAGATAAATTTCGTTAAATTTATTCCCCTCAAGTGTAAATAACAAAAAAATAATTAACGAAAGAATGACTTTGGAGACGCCAGTTATTACTAAGGCTTAATTATTATTCATTTGGAGGAAGAAAAAAGAGCAAAGTAAAATATTTTGACTCATAGATAAAAAAAGGCATTTGTTTTGTTTTTCATTAACTGAAACAAGGAAAATAGATACGTACAGCGTAAGTATATACCGAAATGTTGTTTTAATATAACGAGAATGAAATATACTATATCTGAAGTACTAAAGGAATAATTGCAAAGTCAAAAACAAAAAAATAAAATATAATTTCATGTAATTGATCAAAATATGAAAAATACTTTTTACTTTTTGAACAACTTTATTGCACTCGGACATTCATAATATTTTCAACAAATTTTGTTTTCCATCTTGAATAAAATTTTTAACAAAATGAAATAATATGATATTTTAATAAATTTTAAATTTCAAATGTAATATTTTTTTTTGAGTTCATAAATATACCTATACTTTTTTTTTTAAATTAGTTTTTTTCTTTTATTTTCACATAAAATATTTTGTTTTGCTTTTACCTTTTTTAAAACTTTTTTGCTTGTTTTATTATGTAGGTTTTATTTTTACCAAGTGATTCAAATGTAAAAGTGATTGTATTGCTGTTTTTCAATATATATGTATTTATATTCGAGTAGTATGTTAAAAGCAATTTGTGCTGTTTATTCAGCAAATATATAAAGAAATATACAATATTATGTTATAACCATCAAGACTCTTAGAATAAAAATAAATTCGATATTCATTCGCTTACGTATAGTAATAATATATAGAAAAAATATTGAACCATCTAGAACTTTCAGTTTATTTGTGTAATTTTTATTAATGGATAAAAATGCTAAACAAATTTAATATGTAAGATTTGTGGGCCCTCGTTTTGTGGGATCTTTTTGATAGAAATCAAAACACTGTGATTTGGAAAATAAAATTTAATATCATATTGTATTATTTTTATTGTATATTCGCTTTAGATAATAGAGATCTCACAATATCTATAGAATTTCAAAGAGTTCCATCTAAACTCTCAAAAACAATCAACAGTTAAAAAGTCTCAAAAATTATCTTGTACCAATTTTTGTGGATATACGGATGATATTATATAAATTATGTGAAATACTTTAAATAATTTGTACCAACAAGTATGTGAACATGTAAAAAAAATCCTACAGCTGTCTTGTAGTGACATCTATATAGAAGTAGCTCTACTTTAACCACAGTAAAAACACGTTGCTTTCATTGTTTATAAAATATCTCAATAGATGGTGTTGGTGCTTTATTGTTTTTTCCTAATCAGTTATTACTTTAGGATTGAAACATTTATACTATTTCAAAAAAATGTTTTGATAAGGAAACTCGATGATGATGCGACCGGTTTCGTAGCGATCGCTTTTCACTCAAGATGGATGACAACTGACTCTCTAAAGCAGATCTTGACTTAACGATCTAGGAAGGGGAGGAGTGGTGGGTCATGACACTGGCGGACAAAATTTGGCTAACGGTATCATATTAATTTTTGTTCTAGATAAATGTAATTCAATGTTTAAGATTTTCCACAAACTCCATTCACATAATGTTTATAAAAATACATTTTTTTAAATTTTTGAGTAAGTAGATCAGATAAATAAACTCACAAAGAGTGATTGCTAGAAGGAAATTATATAATCTGTTTTCATTTTTAAAAGAAAAATCTTCTCTTGTTATTTAAAAGTTTATTCCCTTTTCATTTTCAAACCAATGAAGATTGGAACGAATGATTGATAAAAATATCTTTGGAGATCTTTCTTGTCATTTGGCCCCTTTGATACATTTTTTTCAGACGCTTTGAGGAGTGAATTGAGATGTAGGTACCGACCACTATTTAAGGGTCAAACGAAGAAACGAGGGATGTTGGGATATTAAGGGTGGTTTAATGTTGAGGCAATCTATTTGTGGTGGATGATTAGAAACATTACGTTCCTACTCTCAACAAATATACCGCATATACAAAATACAAATTCTTGGTGTAATTCAGTACTTGACATGTTATTGGTAGTAATTAAATACGAAAGTATAATATATATATGTAAACAAAACCTACAAATATCATACAAATATCAGGTATGATACAAATATCAGGTCGAATATTTTTGATTTTCAAATAATGGATATCTTTTGAGGTTCAAATTGGACAAGATCTCGATGGCATCATAAGTTGACTCCATTCTTATTGAAGAGCGTGTTTTATAAAGTATGCGTCTGCCTCATCTATAAAATTTGATTTGCATTATTTAAAATGATAAAATAAATACTTTTCATAAGGCAATGATATTTTAAATCTTAAACCACAAATAAATGTTTTTTTCTTTATATAAAATTAAAACAAATTAAGAACTGAAGTGGAGTGTTGCTGTATATTGTGAATGATTATTATTTAACAATTTTTTAAACTCAGATTTATTGTCATGAGCCAATTGTTTTTTTTTAATAACTAATGTAAATAAAAAAAAATATTATAAAAAACCTTATCCTATTTATTTCTCAAATAAATTGAAATCTAAGAAAAATATAAATCCACAAAATAAATAATAAGTGTTTTTTCCAAATACTAGACAGTAAAAAATGTATTAATTAAATTTAATTTTTCGACCCGTAGCTCGTGATGAATTTCCTTTTCAAATTTTAAAATGAATATTCAGTGGAATTATTTTTAAATATTTATTTTGTTATTAGCGTTCATCAATATACAAGGATACAAAAATTGTGTGAAACTTTACAAAATAAAGATAAATTTCTAATTAAATTTTGTAAAACAATTCAGGAACGTTATAACATAAAATACATTTCAGTATTTGAATTGTATTTAATGAGTAGTATAAATATTTTTTTAACAATTTAAAATCAAGTAGCAAACGAGAGTTGAAATGAATATGTTACTTTAGCAGGTAATAAATATAATTGTCAGATAAGGTGTAATAAATTTACGGAATGTTCTTTCAGCTATACAAATTGCTCACCCAGAGTTCTCTGCCTATTCGAATTTTAGATAAAACCTGTTTTTTTTCACGCCTTAATATATTTTCATAATCATTAATAGATCTATATAATATATTTTACCACTTTGACGTTTAATTTCTAATATAATTTTATAGGAAGCCTAAGTTGTTATTTGAAATGCAATTATAAAGGTTACCTTGATGTATGTGAGAGAGACTGGCCATGGCAGAAGACACACGATAATATTAAAAGTAAGATAATTAAGAAGATCTTTTGTTCGACGTTACAAAGAAAGAATGTAAGTTTAAGCTGAATGCTATTATAAGAATATTAATATAGAGATTGAGATGGCTTGACCACATGGGTAGAACGATTGTCAAACAAAATAATACAACGCTAGCCGGAACAGAATAAGAAGCCGAGGTTGTAAAAGAAAAGGATGACAGTTCCACGAGTGATTTTCTGTTAGATGGAAACGTAAGAATTTCGAACAATAGACAAACATATATGAGACGACCTTCTTATTTATTCTTTAGCCTTCTCCTGATGTCATTCATTTGCTTCCATCCGTCTGTGTGTCTTGATTTCTGTATGAGACGATGTATGAATGTAAGTGAGCGATGAAGGCCTGAGAGCCTCAAACAAAAAATGCAAAAAAGAAAACAATAATGTACAGTACAATATAAAAAAAACAACAATAATTCATACAAACAAATTAAATAAACTAAAAGAAAACAGAAAAAAATAAAGAATACAAAATAAGACAAGTCTCAGCATTGGTGAGGTTAACAAATACTTTGTGTACATATTTTGTCTTGAAGGTACTTGTTAGTGAATCTGACAAAATACGAGGATAATCTACTACACTATTCAGCAATCTATGTATGACAAACTGTTATAGATTACTGAATGGTGTATAATACTTGCACTGAAAAATTGTTTAAACAGTTAGTTGCAAAAATAATACAACCAAATAAAAATTATGTAAATTATGTAAAGTAAAAAAATAAAAAAACAGCCACAACTCTCTTTATCTCCAGCGCAACAAGAGAGTATAATGATCTTAATAATTCATAATTGATGTAAGTAGATTGATCCGAAAAGTCCTACAAATATTTAAAAATCATTCATTTGATCACAGTGTTTTAAATCTATGCGATCTATTGGATCGAATCATAATAAAGATTTACAGATGGGTTATTTTATTGACAGCGTTTAATTACTTCATCGAATGCCCCTCTGAAAGCATTTCTTATCTTTGTCCGGCGATAGGGGAAGCTACCCTTAAACTGGAGGCAGTTCTGGGATGGGCAGTAAACGGCGAAAGGGTAATCGTTATATCTAGGGGAGGGGATAATGGCCACGTTTATAGCGATTGGCCATATGGGCGAGGACAACCTGCCTAAACAAGATCTTTAACTGAATCGGAAAGAGAGCTGGACTTGATATTTTTCACAGAATCAATATGGATTCATTCGTTCGAAAGTTGAACGATTTGGATGACAGTAGGGATCCAGTAAAGAGTTTTGAATCGTCAAGTAGGTAATACATTATTTTAATGTTCTTTTTTTTGGTTATTAATATATTCCTGCACTTTGACGACATTGATTTTGTAGAATTCTATAATTATTTTAAATGAAAACTTACTGTTTAAAATTCTTTTTAATTCGGACGAACGCTTCATCTCACCATTTAAATAGGCCTTTACCGGACGCAACGATTGTACTTATTAAAAATAATAAAATTGTGGAAGTAAAAATAGTGATCGAATATTTTTATTATTGCATATGCGCAAACATTGGATTTTTTTCCCTGTCGGGAGTCAAATATATTTTTTAACAGATTTTTTATTATCTCAATAGAGACGAAGTTGGAATATTTATTGTAGGAGAACCGGGAAATCAAGGCACCTACAGGGCTTACGACCTGTCATCGGCTGGTTTACGTGATCACTTTATGCGCTTGCGCAACGTTCACCAATTATGCCTTTTAATGAAAAAACTTTTATGCATTAAAAGGCATAATTGGTGAACGTTGCGCAAGCGCATAAAGTGATCACGTAAACCAGCCGATGACAGGTCGTAAGCCCTGTAGGTGCCTTGATTTCCCGGTTCTCCTACAATAAATATTCCAACTTCGTCTCTATTGAGATAATAAAAAATCTGTTAAAAATAGTGAGTTTTCATATAAAATAATATTTTCCTGTTATGTAGCTATTTGGATTTTTTCGGTTGCAATGTTTTATATTATCACAATTATAATTCTCATCTATTTGCTGTAAGTAAATATACTCTGAAATCTTTCATCAAATCTGGTTGGTTGGAAGAAACTGCCGAATACAAATGAGAAATCAATATTTTACTATCTTTGGTTGTTGTATCATACTAGCAAAATTTTATTGAGATAATTAGATAAAAAATGTTAAGGTTAACGAGAAACGTTCAATTTATTTGGATTTAAAAAACAGACGACAATCCACTATACCATCCGGAAGATCAGCAAGGATATTGTTGTTTCGGGAGGCCTCTATGCCACAAACAGATTTCTGGATCTTACACAAAACGAAGAAGAAAAAGATGTCGAGTCGACGTCTAAAAAGATACCACCGTGAAATAGTTGGTAAACCGTTTTGATTCTGTGATGGCCATCCAGGGTTCGATTCCCAGCAGAGGAGAAATTTACTAAAAAAAAAAATTTTTTTTTTTTATCGACAAACTTTTTAACATCTCAATTGAGATGAAGTTGGAATATTGTAGAAGAACAAGGAACTCAAGGCACCTACGATCAGATGACAGGTCACTCATCGACACTCATCGATGACAGGTCGTAAGCCCTGTAGGTGCCTTGAGTTCTTGTTTATTTTATAATATTCCAACTTCGTCTCTATTGAGATGTTAAAAAGTTTGTCGATAAAAAAAAAAAAATTTTTCCCGACACGGAAAAAAATCCAATGTATGCGTATATGCAATTAAAAAAATATTCGAAGTGTTTCTTGTTTCTCTGGACTGAGAACACTGGTTAGTTGGAAGAATTGCCATTTAGCCATAAATTTGCCACTTGTACAGGGTGCAAGGAAGAGTTAAATAAATAAAAATTGTACTTTCTTACTTATATTTTGGTATCAAAATAGGGATTTTTTTCTATACTTTTAATTTTTTATATCTACCATTGAAATATTTTTCTTATCGGCGATACTGTTTCCTTCAACCCTTCTGTCTTTTGAAATGGTTTTTCGTAGGGGAAGAAATATATAATATATGTTGGGGAGACCTCTATTCTGGGTACCTTTTCGTTATTACCGCAATATTTTATGGGATTTTAATACGGAAATTGGCCATAATTGTACCCTGGGACCTTTGACCACCCTTTACAAACGGTTTGTCCCAAGCACACATGGAAATGTGCCAAACGCCAACTAATTACAATGTTCACTTATGAAAGACCTGACTTTATTACGTATCTAATTGTTTTATATTTTTGAGGGACTTAATATTATCATTTAAAATATTTTTATCGTTATTTATTTCTACTTTATCTTAATAAATAGAACCCCTTGAAACAGAATTATGAATAATGGCTCGAATTTGTATGGAAATTTTTTCCTGAAGTACGAAACAATTTTGTATCTAAAGTATGATACCTATTTGAAAAATTGACAAAATCCTAATATTTTGTAGGTAGTTTGGTGGTATTTTCTTTAACGAGTTTAAAAATATTTTATCGACTCTTAAATGAGATTTTAAATGTGAATGAACACAAGAATATTACAATTTTATTACCTGTTATTGTAAGATCATTAATTTCAATTGAAGAAAGCATTTTTGGTATAAGAGATAAAATAAGTAAATTAATGTTAAAAATATTTTTCATAAGTCATCAGCAATGGCGCTACAGCCCGGTGTGGGCCTTGGCCTCCTGAAGAAACTGTCTCCATCCCGCCCTGTTGACAGCAAGTCTCCTCCAATTTGTCTGTCGCATCGATCTTATATCGCCCTCAATGTCGTCCAGTCATTTCATCCTAGGTCTTCCTCTGCTTCTTCTTCCTTCGGGTCAGGTGTCCAATACTTTTTTCGGGACCCGGCTATCCTCTATTCTACAAACGTGTCCAAGCCAACGTAGACGTTGTATTTTGGTGTATTGGACAACGTTTGGTTCGCCATACATTATTTCTAGCTCATGGTTAAATCAGATCCTTCTTCCCAGGTAGGACCAAATATTTTGCGAAGTATTTTCCTCTCGAACACCAACAATGCATTTTCGTCCTTCTTGGTCAATGTCCAGCATTCTGATGCATATGTCATGACCGGTCTAAGAAGAGTTTTGTAAATGAGGATTAGTTTTAAGAGAGATGAGTCGTGACCTTAGGTGCTTTAGTAGTCCATAAAAGCATCTATTTGCCGCGGCAAGTCTTTCCCTTATTTCCACACTGGTATTGTTGTCCGCTGTAACAAGATATCCCAAGTATATGAAGGATTCAACGGCTTCTAACTGATGGGTTCTCACTGATGTTGATTCGTTTCTTACGGTTATACTGTTCAGTGATGCTTTTGATCTATAGATGCTTGTTATAGTCTGCAGACTCAAGTTTCGAGAAGTTATCATTCTCGACTTTCTAAAAATTCATGTTGTCTCTATGCTTGAGTCTCTAACAGCTTTTTCCAGTACAATATTAAACAATTTTAATTCACGCACAAGTTTAGGGGGGATGGCCAGCTCCAGCATTGCCTCGTGGAACTTAATTCTGATTAGACTGTCGTATGCAGCCATGAAGTCCACAAACAGGTGATTTGTTTCAACATTATGCTCCATCGTTTTTTCGAGTATCTGCCGCAGTGTGAATATTTCGTCAATGGTTGACCAACCCGGTCTGAACCCACTCTGATAATGTCTTACCATTTCCTCCACAAATGGGAGTAATCTCATGAATTTAATCTCATCAAGGACTTTATATGCTGTGCACAGTATTGTGGTACCTCAGAAATTTGAGCAGATCAGAGCATCCTCTTTCATATGTAAGGGGCAGATTAAGCAATTATCCCAGTCTCTTGGCATTATTTCGGCCTCCCATTTTTTATGGATGATTTGATGAAGACTTGAAGCTGCTTTGCTGCCACCATATTATATTGCTTTGAGAGTTTCATCCAGAGTAGGTTCCGGCATATCTTCGTCATCTGCGTTTGCTGTTGTTATAAATTCTGGCTCCTCCGGTGTGTTGTGTTCCTCCTCATTGAGCAACTTATTGAAATGAGCTGCTCTGTGTTCATCGCTTCAGTATGTCCTCTCTGTCATTAAGAATTTCTCTTTCCTTGCTTCTGTATGCGATTTTTCTTGGCTTAAATTCTTTCTTTTGCTGATTTATTGCCCTATCAAACTTTCTGCATTCACTCTGGGTGTTCAGCAATTCGATTTCCTGTAATCTTGTTATTTCGTACAATCTCTTTTTGGATCTATGGAGCTGCTTTTCTTGTCTTCTTTTGACTTTGTATCATAAGCAGGTATTACAAATATTATTATCTTTTTTACATGTACCTACTTTAAAAAATATTAAAATAACAATAATGCTCACAAAAACCATGTGATTGTAATTTCAATAAAAAAGTTTGTATTTACACATAATTTTATAATTCTATCAACTGTCCTTGTACAATATTTATATTTGACAAAAATATAGAACTCATAAATACTACTTACCTACTCTAATCCGTATTTTCGATATAAAAACAATCGATACCAATTTTCACGACTGAACTTGTCGTCAAGTTATATAGGTACGTTGTGGCCTAGCACAACTATAAATTATATTTTTTGGAAAAAATATTGCGAATTGAAAGAGAAAAACGTATTATTTTCACAAAACTATACGAAGACTTGATGAAATGATGAATGAATAGGTCATTTATCTTCCAAATACATCCTCTGTAGAAAATATAGTGAATGTTGGTAGAGTACTTCATCATTTCGATTGGCTGGTGCTTTGTGGAATAATATGGAAAGATGTCTTGAATATTGATTGACAATAATCTACTATATCAGTCGCTGTGACAAAATAGCGTTATCCCAATTGACAACTACTTATTCATAGTTACTTTACCAGTGTTTTACATAAATCGACAAATGATTAATATGCAACGGAAACTCCTTGTAATTTGAAATGTAAATTCTTTACTTGGAGACGATGAAACAATTCATTTTGATCGTTACCTAATCGAGTCTTATATTTCAGGATCTGAATAATAAATGGATTGGATTAGTCAACGCGATGTTCCTCAAAGTCTCTTCAAATTAATTTTAATCACACGATTTCGACTCAATTAATTTTCATCGCCCATTTTTATCGCACGAAAATATTGAGAATCTTTCTATCTTTCTCTCTCTCTCAAAAAAGGTTTAAGTGCTCTTTAAATAATTGTTTTGTTGAGGATGTTTTATCCCTCAATTGTTATCGAAATTCAAAGTCGTCTTTTTAATATCAAGATTGATTTTCTACTTTTTTTTTTCATTAAGTCGTAGGTATTCATAAGCTAAATATAGGTAGATACTTGTAGGTACCTACTTTTGATTTTTGAGATTGCATTTTAATTAGTTCCAAGAAAGTTATTTTTGGAATATTTGGTACTTATATTATGATGTGATATATAGGTATACAATTTTCGATTAGAGCTCTTTTCGTGTATATATGTAAGAATAAAGAAGTGGTCGCGCGGAGGTCGAAATTCGACCGAAATTCAATCAATTTTTAATTTTTCTCGTTGTAACTGATAAATGATAACATTTTTTTTATTTTAAGGGGTACATATATTTTTCTTCAATTTCTTATTGCAAAGATTTTTCAAAAAATAATTGTAATTGTTTAAGTATTTTTATTGTTTATATTAAAAAAAAAAGAATATGTCCTTGTTAAACAAGTACATAAACATCTTCCTACGTACCCTAAAATAAGCATATAAATGCTTGTGCTATAGGTGAACGAATTCGGTCGAGGTAGGATCGAGGTAACTCGCAACCACTGGATTATAAGCCCAGCGCGCTAACCGCTCTGCCATCGACCCATCTGACCCATATTATGTTATAAATTCTAATACTTGGTTTTCGTTCTATTAAATTTAATTGATCATCGACGCGTTTCGTGCAAGGCACATCGTCATTGTATATTTTTTTATCAATGGAATGTTTTTGTAACACATTTTGAGGTTTTTCCACTGCTTCTACATATGAACTTTAACTATGCCAAAAACAGTAAGTATAAAAAAAGAGTCCAAAATTTTCGCATCACGGATTAATATATATATATATATATATATATATATATATATATATATATATATATATATATATATATATATATATATATATATATATATATATATATATATATATATATATATATATATATATATATATATATATATATATATATATATATATATATATATATATATATATATATATATATATATATATATATATATATATATATATATATATATATATATATATATATATATATATATATATATATATATATATATATATATATATATATATATATTATAATATTTTTATCTCGGTTTTCCCGTGTCAGTAGGTCTTGACTAAGACCATTTGTCTTCCGACGTTTCGCCTGAATATCACCAGGCATTTTCAAGGACTTAACGAAAAGCACGAGCGCGACACACGTCTACTCACACTGAAAGCTCACCGTCAAGTGAGTAGACGTGTGTCGCGCGCGTGCTTTTCGTTAAGTCCTTGAAAATGCCTGGTGATATTCAGGCGAAACGTCGGAAGACAAATGGTCTTAGTCAAGACCTACTGGCACGGGAAAACCGAGATAAAAATATTATAACATATTTCACCCGTGAAAACATCAAATATAACATATATATATATATATATATATATATATATATATATATATATATATATATATATATATATATATATATATATATATATATATATATATATATATATATATATATATATATATATATATATATATATATATATATATATATATATATATATATATATATATATATATATATATATATATATATATATATATATATATATATGTATATATATATATATATATATATATATATATATATATATATATATATATATATGTATATATATATATATATATATATATATATATATATATATATATATATATATATATATATATATATATATATATATATATATATATATATATATATATATATATATATATATATATATATATATATATATATATATATATATATATATATATATATATATATATATATATATATATATATATATATATATATATATATATATATATATATATATATATATATATATATATATATATATATATATATATATATATATATATATGTTATTATTAAGTATTTTGGGGATAACCCGCGTCAAATTCTGATTCCCGAGAGAATCAGTCGTCTGCCGACGTTTCGTCTGAATCACATCAGACATTTTCTAAAGGCGCCTTGTTAATAAATTTTCGTCTCGAGGGATAGTGCACGCACGTCCGTTCGAGTCGAAAGCTTACTAACAAGTGAAAGTTTGAAAGGAAGCCGCGTCAAGTGTTAGTGGAGGGGTGGGTTTCCCCAATGACGTCATTATTGCGTTTTGTTTGGCTTCTAGTGACTCTAGTACTTAACGGTATATTGTTTACAGGTGGATTATCAGTTTTCGGCTTACTAAGAATTTTACTAATGTTTTTAATGTGACTATTGTTTGAAATATCGGTAGTTTGATTGCTATGGTTTTTAAAAATGTTGTTTTCAAGTACACTTGTCCATGCGGTCGGGATTCGAATGCTATCGTCCCTGTTATTCATTATACTGTTGCTTCTTTTATATATTTCGATTGCTTCCCTGTAAATTCTAAATGTTTCATTGTTAATATTCGCGACTACTTTTGAATTTTCAAAGTCTATGGAGTGATTTTCGGTCAATGAGTGATTTACAAGAGATGAAGTTAGTTTCCGGTTTTTAACATCTACGCGATGTTCAGAGACGCGCGCCGAGATTCTGCGATTTGTCCTGCCTATGTAAGTTTTTGAGCAATCACCGCATGGGATTTCGTAAATACCGTGTGACTCTAATGGTATTTTATCTTTCGGACTTTTTAAAAAGGATGAAATTTTGTTGTCTGTTCTAAAAATGGTGCGAATATTATGTTTATAAAGTAGGTGACTGATTTTGTCTGTAGTGCCTTTTATGTAAGGCAAAAATGCAATGGAGAGTGGCTTTACTTTAGTTGACGTATCTTTTTTATTAAAATTTTTATTAGTTTGATTTTTTACTGCATTATTTATCGTAAAATTAGAAAAACCGTTATTTCGTAGCGCGTTTTTAAGATACTCTAATTCGTTTTGAATGTTTTCGGAGTCGGCTATCCTTAATGATCGTGTTACCAAGGTGTTTGCTACAGAGGCGATTTGTGCTGGATGATGGTTCGACGATGCGTGGAGATATCTGTTGGTATGTGTTGATTTTCTGTACACAGTGTGGCCGAGAGTGCCATCGTCTTTTTTGATTACGAGAACATCAAGAAAAGGTATTTCACCGTTGTTTTCTATCTCCATTGTGAATTTGATGTTATTGTGGAGATCGTTCAGAAAATCAAGAAATTTGTTAAGTTCCTCCAAACCGTGAGGCCATATAACGAAGGTATCGTCCACGTATCTAATCCATAGCTTTGGTTTTAAGCGCGCTCTATCTATAGCTTCCTTTTCTAACTTGGTCATGAATATGTTAGCGACTGGCGGTGAAAGAGATAGACCCATTGGTGCTCCTTTTACTTGTTTGTACATGTCGTTATTATAAGTGAAAAATGTGTTATTGAGGCAATGTTCTATTAAAGTTATTATGTCATTCGGTGGGTCACTCATTTCTTTAATTGCTTGAAGAGCTTCGTCTGTGGGTATATTGGTAAACAAGGATACGACGTCAAAACTGACAAGGATGTCGCCCTTGTTTAATTTTTGATTTTTAATGATTTGTATAAAATGTTCCGAATTTTTGACAAAAGATTCCGCTGATTCTACATCTGGTTGTAAGTAGTTGGCAAGATACTTTGATAACATTTGAAGTGGAGAACCGACAGAACTGACTATGGGTCTAAGAGGAACATCCGTCTTATGAATCTTTGGCAAACCGTATAATTTCGGAAAACGTGACGATTTTTCTCTAGGTATTAACGACTTTTTTAATTCTGGACTTAATTTGGATGACATAATTTTTGTTTTAGTCGTTTTTTCTAAGTATGTTATAGGATTATTAGGATGCAGTTTATAAGCCGGATCGTTAAGCAAATTAGTTATTTTAATGTGATTATCTTCGCTTTTCATGATCACTGTTGCGTTTCCCTTATCTGCCGGAAGAATAATTATATCTTTATTTGCGCGTAATTCTTTAAGAGCTCGTATTTCATCGAGAGATATATTTCTTTTCGGCGGAAGCGATTTTCTAAGTATATGGCAAGTTTCTTGTCGTATAGTTTCGGCTATATTATTTGGTAGTTTACACACGGCTGATTCGATTCCCGTAACAATGTCTTCTTTCGGAATTTTCGGAAAATTCAAAAGTAGTCGCGAATATTAACAATGAAACATTTAGAATTTACAGGGAAGCAATCGAAATATATAAAAGAAGCAACAGTATAATGAATAACAGGGACGATAGCATTCGAATCCCGACCGCATGGACAAGTGTACTTGAAAACAACATTTTTAAAAACCATAGCAATCAAACTACCGATATTTCAAACAATAGTCACATTAAAAACATTAGTAAAATTCTTAGTAAGCCGAAAACTGATAATCCACCTGTAAACAATATACCGTTAAGTACTAGAGTCACTAGAAGCCAAACAAAACGCAATAATGACGTCATTGGGGAAACCCACCCCTCCACTAACACTTGACGCGGCTTCCTTTCAAACTTTCACTTGTTAGTAAGCTTTCGACTCGAACGGACGTGCGTGCACTATCCCTCGAGACGAAAATTTATTAACAAGGCGCCTTTAGAAAATGTCTGATGTGATTCAGACGAAACGTCGGCAGACGACTGATTCTCTCGGGAATCAGAATTTGACGCGGGTTATCCCCAAAATACTTAATAATAACATATTTTGTACTCGCGAAAACCTTAGATTTAACATATATATATATATATATATATATATATATATATATATATATATATATATATATATATATATATATATATATATATATATATATATATATATATATATATATATATATATATATATATATATATATATATATATATATATATATATATATATATATATATATATATATATATATATATATATATATATATATATATATATATATATATATATATATATATATATATATACTTAACTAATTATGATTAGAATAATAGGTTCTTGAAAAAACTAATATTTATTATGCAGAAAATAAGACAAACTTCAAGGATTTTATCAAATTCATAGTGAATTGTGAAAAAAAGAAAAAATATATTCCGCACCATGAAATTAAATTAATTTCTTTCGTATGCAATTGAATGTATGTAGTACCTACTCAAAATGAGTGGGTTGTAGTCACTAACAAGTCACTGTACTAAGTATTCATATTTTGTATGGAAAATGTTCAGCATTTTCAAAAATGAGTTTTTATAAATATTTTGGATTTATGTTTTTTTTTAAGACAAATTAAAAATTCTTCAATGCCATTTTATGAAAATGATGTGCCATTTTACTAATTTGAAAATACAAATAGTAAATTTCGAGTTTCCTGAGCTCTTTCAGGTCACTTTGACATATTCAGATATCCTTCAAAATCGAATGAGGTCTAAGCGAGTATTTGATACCTATACAAATTTGCAAAAAATTATAAAGTAAAATAAACACACCGTACATAGCACACATTACATAGCACATAGTATACAGCACTTACACACATATACATTGTGATTAAACTTTCATAATACAATCTTAGCGAGATACTAGTTGATAATTGGCAATAAAAAAATAGCCTTAATAAATGCGAATCCGTAAATCCCCTTGGGTTAGTGAGTAGTAAAAATCTTATTTTAGATACATATTAACATAGTTATTGGAATAAAGTTAGTTGTCAATTTATGCAAAGTACAAAGAAATAGTAACATGGTAATGTATTTTTCAATTTAGTTCCAAAAACTGCTGTTACACTTGAAAAAATATGATCTTTCGTTTCATTGAATAATAATACCCAAAGAGCGATTAGCAAAGTGCCGAAACATTAACAGCTTCATTAGTTAGTGTCTGGGCACGTTGTACCTAGAAGTCATTAATGGCACTCGGCCATTGTTGAATGATAGGATTAGTTTAGTTGTTGCAACAGACAGAAGGAAACTATGATGTGATCATTACCGGTGGTGCACACACCATGTAAACATTTGGCTGGTAGGTCATTAACGGAGACGATGCCGACTCAGACGCCAGCGAGCTTTGGGGTGTTGGTGTCGAACATAACGACTCGTTTAGCACTTGCGAGTAACTAACCAATCGATACAGGAACGTCGTTATTATTTGTTGCAGATGTTAATGCACAAATAAGAAAATTACCGCTACATAAATATATAATTTCAAATTATCCACATTTAGTTGCAAAACATGATATATAGATCCAAAACACATAAATTCGTAATAACAGTAGAAGTTCATTTAAGAAAATAACAGCTAAATAAATCTAATATATTTGACTCATCTCTCTTCATATCATCCACGTTTAGTTGCAAAACATGATTTTTTATTAAATAGATCCAAAACACATAAATTCGTAATAACAGTAGAAGTTCATTTAAGAAAATAACAGCTAAATAAATCTAATATATTTGACTCATCTCTCTTCATATCATCCACGTTTAGTTGCAAAACATGATTTTTTATTAAATAGATCCAAAACACATAAATTCGTAATAAGAGTAGAAGTTCATTTAAGAAAATAACCGCTAAATAAATCTAATATATTTGACTGATCTCTCTTCATATCATCCACGTTTAGTTGCAAAACATGCTTTTATATTGAATAGATCCAAAACACTGAAGTTTATTTCTTTAATTTTAGGGGGAAAATACAGTACTTTGCAAATTACAAAAGACAATAATGAATATTATCTATTCGAAAAAAAAATTTCTCTCATCATACATTATGCGTAATATAAAAATTAAATTACGAAAACAGTACAGTAAACAGTGGAGAGAGGTGAAAATTGAAGATAAAAGAAATTTAAAAAAAAAATATATCATACAAAAAAATAAATAAAGAATAAGTACAAAACAAGATAAGTTATTCAAAATTAAAACATGCAAATGATAATGGGATATATACTAATATAATATAGGAATTGGGGAGGAATTGTGTAGTTAGGCATTCCATGCCTCAGAAGAATAATAATATAAAAATCTTAACTGATACACTTATGTTTGTTTGTATTAACCACTTCACAAGGCTGAGCTTGATCCGAGGTTATAATATGTCGAGAATCTATTTTTCTTTTTATGTATTATATCATTTTATTCAATTTAATAAGTCCATCATATTTGTGAACAGTTTCACTGTTTCAATCATTATATTATTATTTGAGATAATATTTATCTTTCTCTGAGAAAATTGTGTCCCTCGTATAACAATAGTGTGAGTGACAATTTGAAGTTTTTAAAAACAAAATTATATATTAAAAATTAATGAAATAATATCCACAAAATTCGATAACAATGACCGAACGATTTCACCGAGGTGACTCGACATTATCAAGGCCTAAAATTAAACTTGCCAATTTAAACAAAAATCATTTTAAACTACGACATTAACAGCGCTGCCACCATTACAACATTGTGATCGAATATTGTGGAAAAATACTTGGATATAATTTATTCAATAATTTTAAAATGAATTTCCACTCTGTTAACACAAAACTTTAGAATCATTAAAACTATATATATTTGAAATCAAATACATTATCCTATTAAAACAAAATGACCAAGAGGGATGAGAAGTTTGAATTTATTGATAATTGAAAAATACCGCACACATGTCCATATTGCCCATGAGCTAATAGAGTGGATACATCCATATGACTTATATATGTATGTTGTTATAATAGTTAATAATATTTTTTATGCGTCATATCAAAAACATCATGATGATTCAAAATTTTCTACCGTGAGTTTATTTATTTATAATACTTTCGGACCAATAGATTTAAATGAATTTCGTACACATTGTCATTTGTCAATTTCTTCCAATCGACCAGGCATCAAGTAAATAACAAAAAATAAATATGTTTTAAAATGGTTATGATCATTATTAAACAATAAAAGAAGGATAGAAGAAATTTATTTTTATTTTATTTATTTTTTAACATCTTGTTTTTTAACAATATAACAAATATATTTACAAAATATATAATGATATACTATGGTAAAATTGTTGCATTACCTCATCAAAAAGATTAAAAGCTTGTGCTTGATGAGGGAATAATTTGATATTAGATAATAAGTACAATAAATACATAGTTATTAAACAGTGAAAAATAAATAAAAAAAACAAATAAACATAAAAAAAACAATAGAAAACGGGAAATTCAAAACAAATTTGGTTATATCAATACATAAATGGAAAAAAATGTAATTTTAAATGGTTTTTGGATATTACAAGTTGCATGTAACACATGAGATCCAACTGTTGATAGCGATAGTATGTATAGTTGAAGAATAAGTACCAAACTATAAACCCATAAATACAAATTATTTATTATTTTATCATATTTGGTTTTCTATACAACACATGTACCTAGGTAGTCAAGATAGGATAGTATGGAGGTCAGTCTTTTTTTCCTACCCGGAATATGAAAACAGCATGATGGTATATATTGTATATTTGGAGATGAAGTATCAAACTATTAAGTCTTCTTTGATATTGTGTATAGGTGACTACCATACAGATTGTATGAAGCGATGTCGTCACTAAATTCAATCTTTATAAAAATTGTTAAAAAAAATGAGATGTACTACTACAATGTTTATAGAAAATTAAATTATCTAGTTGGGGTGTTTCGGCTTTTTTCGATATTTTTAAAAAAATTGGAAATATAGGCAGTTAAACTCATAAATTTATCATAAAAAAAATATTTTTTCTTAATAAAAAATGTTTGAGAAACCCTGGAATTTTTTTGAAAAATTTTATTTGAAATTTTGTATTTCTCTAAATTTGTACAAATTTTCAGCGTTCTAGCTTTTATGGTTTCTGACATATATGGAAAAATAAAGTAAAAATTCAAAAGTTGATAACCCCTGACTGAAACAAAACTTCAAAATTCTGAGTAAAAAAGTTTTGTAGGCCTATAACTGTTTATATATTCTGAAATTTTGGGCTCTGTAAATTGAGCGGATCAAAAGTTATAAGGGGGGGACGGACACACACACATACACACACACACACATACACACACACACACACAGACACACGAAATGTTCTACTCCGAATTCTGAGTAAATCCGTGTATGGAACATATATGCTGCCAAGCCTCTAAGTTGGTGATTTTTTACTTCAAATTTGGAAAAGCCGTGAAAAAAGTAGACCTCTGCATACAATTCCGCGTATCCTGGCTTGAAACATTGTCGATATGTTAAGAGAACAAAGTTCTCCTGAACAAATCGACAGTTGGATTAGCATGCAAAAAGTCCACTACGCCATACAAAATTTTCCTTCGTACACGCATCTTGGCTTAATAATGTCGATTCATTAAGAGAATTGAATTCTCATGAACGAATCGACAGTTGGATGATACTTATGTATTTCGTAGAAACGTAAGTTTTATGCAAGATAGAGGTCAGTACAAAGGTTTGAACTGTAAACTTAGTTGCATGGTGTGAAAATGCCTCCGAAAGCATAAATATTCCATATACCTCGGAAGGACAAATACGAAAGCTTTCATGTACAAAAATTTACGAGTATCTTTAATGTATATTTTATGTTGGCAAAAAGGTTACACGGAGAGAGATATAGATATGTATTCACAAAAAGACAAACTGCACTACTAGCCGAGGATGGTAGACATTGGCGTGGAAACTTGGCGTCGCAACCAAACGGTACAAATATGTATGCGAGGATATTTCACATGGCTCATTGTGCCAAAATTTATTTTATATCATTTTATTTTGTAGATTCCACTTGCAACCATTCAGTCACACGAAAAATATTTATCAGATAATAAAAAATGAAATGGAATGAAATCCTCCGGGAATATATTAAGCGGAGTACACATCAAATTTAAATGTATACAATAGAAACTTATTTTGTTTCTCCCTCTTCTCCTGAAACTCTTCTTGGTCTTTTTTCCTTCACTTCTTTTTCTTTGATCTTATACTTAGATATTTCTACATTTTGACACTAGGGGGGCAAGTCTGATCCGACCGGCGAAATCAAAAACCTCGGTTAATATCATGGACTAGTTGCATGTAACACATGAGATCCAACTGTCGATGGCGATAGTATGCATAATCAAAGAATACGTACCAAACTATAAACAACACAAATTAATAAATATTTGAAGATATTTTATTTTCTATATAAAACATGTAGGTATGTTTGTCAGGATAGGATAGTATGGAGGTCAGTCTGTTTTTCCTACACAGAATATGAAAACAGAACGATGGTATGTATGTATGTTTGGAGATTTAAGTATCAAACTATTAAGTTTTCTTACATATTGTGTATAGGCGACTACCATACAAATTGTATGAAGTGATGTGGTCACTAAATTCAATTTTTATAAAAATTGTTAAAAAAAATTGAGATGTGCTTATACAATGTTTATCTAGTTGAGTGTAATTGTCTAGTTGAGGTGTTTCGGCTTTTTTCGATATTTTTAAAAAATTTGGAAATATAGGCAGTTAAACTCATAAATTTATCATAAAAAAAATATTTTTCTTAATTAAAAATGTTTGAGAAACCCTGGAATTTTTTAAAAAAAATAAATTTGAGATTTTGTATTTTAATACCAATTTTCAGCGTTCTAGCTTTTATGGTTTCTGATATATATGGAAAAATTAACCAAAATTTCAAAAGTTGGTAACCCCTGACTGAAACAAAAATTCACAATTCTGAGTAAAAAAGTTTTGTAGGCCTAAAACTATTTATATATTCTAAAAATTTGGGCTCTGTAAATTGAGCGGATCAAAAGTTATAAGGTGGGGACAGACAGACACACACACACAGACACACAAAACTCACATAAAATGTTCTACTACGAATTCTGAGTAAATCCATGTATGGGAACATATATGCTGCGAGGACTCTAGTTGGTGCTATTAGCATGCAAAAAGTCCACTACACCATACAAAATTTTCCTTCGTACACGCATCTTGGCTTAACTAGTTGCATGTAACACATGAGATCCAACTGTCGATAGCGATAGTATGTATAGTTGAAGAATAAGAATCAAACTATAAACCCATAAATCCAAATTATTGAAAATTTTAACATATGTTGGTATGTATGTCAAGATAGGACAGTATGGAGGTCAGTCCTCTTTTCCTACCCGGAATATGAAAACAGCATGATGGTTCTGTGTATATGTTTGGATATTAAGTTACTATCAAACTATTAAGTCTTCTTACATATTGTGTATAAGCGACTGCCATAATTTGGGATGTGCTTATATAATGTGTAAATTTTTTATAGAAAATTAAATTATCTAATTGGGGTGTTTCGGCTTTTTTCGAAATTTTTAAAAAAATTGGAAATATAGGCAGTTAAACTCATAAATTTATCATAAAAAAAAAATTTAATAAAAAATATTTGAGAAACCCTGGAATTCTTTTGAAAAAAACAAATTTGAGATTTTGTATTTGTCTATGTTTATACCAATTTTCAGCGTTCTGGGATATATGGAAAAATAAATCAAAATTTCAAAAGTTGATATAAAAGTTTTGTAGGCCTTTAACTGTTTATATATTCTAAAAATTTGGGCTCTGTGAATTGAGCGGATCAAAAGTTATAAGGGGGGGGGGGACACACAGACAGACACACAGACAGACACACACACATACACACACACACACACACAAAACTCACATAAAATATTCTACTCCGAATTCTGAGTAAATCCATGTATGGGAACATATATGCTGCGAGGCCTCTAGTTGGTGTTATTAGCTTGCAAAAAGTCCACTACACCATACAAAATTTTCCTTCGTACACGCATCTTGGCATAATAATGTCGATTCATTAAGAGAATTGAATTCTCATGAACGAATCGACAGTTGGATTAATAATGTCGATTCATTAAGAGAATTGATTTCTCATGAACGAATCGACAGTCGGATAAAAAAACTGTTGGTTTCCTTGAAATAAAAAAATGTTTTCTCGCACATATTTAAATATACCTATATTTATTGTTTATTTACATTTTTTTTAATAAAGTCAAAACAGTTATTTGTATCGATGAAGAAGCGTTCGCTTCGAAACTTGTGGTATCAAAATTGTCACTGAACATAATTATTTGAAATATATTTGATTTTTTTTCAGAATTTTTACAAAATATAGAATTTTGTTGCATGGAGTATATTTTTCTTGACTTTAATATATGCAGATATTGAACATCGACTCTATTGGAGGCATACGTACTATCGTTTCATATAATATTTTCATATGAGTGAGTATATTTACCAGCTTTTTACTAGTGATATTTGGGGGAAAAGACCAATGCACTTTTTGCAATAACGAAATACTCCATAGTCTATGCACGTAGTCAAATTTATTATTTCCTGAGCTGAGTGTTGAAATATAGACTTAACCATCAAATATTGCTTCAACAATGATTCAACGAAAAATATTGATATCTAGTGCTTATTTGAAAGAATTTATTTTGTATTCCATATCTTTCTTTCATCTTAGCGCTTTTATCCCGTTTCTATCGGGGTACGCTTTAACCATGATCCTGGAATTGGCGAGTCTGGTTATTACATTGAAGCGCCTGCCATCTGACCTTCGTAACCCTTAGAAAGGGGAACCAGACAAATTGGATCATGGCTACACATAGCTAGTGATATAAATCCGCACATAGATTTTTTTAAAAATCCAGAGGTGCGTGCCCCGCCCGGATTCGAACCGTCGATCTCACGCATGTGAGGCGACGACCTTACCGCTGGGCTATCGTACATATGTTGTATTCCTTATATTTTTTAAAATTTATTTTGTTAGTTTATAAACATTGTTAAATGCAAAAATTTAAACGAACAAGTACCTACTGTCCCAATATAAAATTTACCTTTCAATTCGATGGACTTTTTTTAAAAAAAAATGTATTTATCATTCCAACAAGTAAATAAAACAATATAGGTAATAATAATAAACACTTCCTTGCACTCCGCGAAAGTGGCGAGTTTATTGCAATATGGCAATTTCTTCCATATAACCAGTGTTTTCAGCCCTTCTTCCTAAAGTATGCAACAGAAACAACATAATAAGGAAATTAACGGGTTCGACCTGGGGAGCTGGGCCATCCGCTCTAAGAACTTCAGCTCTGGGACTATGTTTTTCTGCCGCTGAGTATGCAGCACCTGTATGGTTTTCTGCACCACATGCAAAACATGTAGATGTGGCATTAAATGAAACAGCACGGATAATATATGGCTGTTTGCAGCCTACCAGAGTAAGTGAGATATATCCGATAATAGGTATTGCCCCTCCAAATGTCAGAAGAAAGGTAGCCACAGACTCGGAAAGAAAGAAGCAGGATACGGACCCAAGACATTCTCTATTTGCTCACATGCCTACAATGACGAGATTAAAATCTAGGAAAAGTTTTTTGACCACGACATCCCCCCTTCAAGCACCGCCAGAAAGGGCAAGACAAGAGCGCTGGATTGATCAATGCAGTGGAAGTCGAAACGAGCTGTCGGGGGTTTTGGGGCCGGGACACCATCTATCCTACCGTACATGGAAGACATTGAATAGACTCCGTGTAGGTGTCACAAGGTGCAAAAAGAACCTGTACAGGTTGGGAATAGGACAGGAAGATGTATCTTGCGATTACGGGGAGGTCCAAGATGATAAGCATCTTCTTGTCTGCCGAAACATGGAACAGGGATGTAGCGAAGAGGACTTGGCTGTGGCAAATGACGCGGCAATTGCAGTTGCAACGTATTGGAATGGAAAGGCATAATGTTTACCCGGACACGTTAAGTAAGTAAGTCCTTCTTCCTGTCGGGTCACATAGAGAAGAAGAAGGACGTTGATGATCACTAGGGAGAAACTTTCCCTGTCCTGTGCGGTGCGGAGCAAGTCCTCCACATGCCTCACTCCGGTCCACTCCCGAATGTTACGTAGCCAGGATAGCTGCTTCCTGCCGACCCCTCTACGGCCCCTTATCTTCCCTTTTATGATCAACTGTAAGATCGAGTATTTTTCGCCTCAAATTATGTGACCAAAGTCTTACGGAGCTTGACTGTCGTGAACAACTGTCTGTCAGTATTAGCTCTACGCAAGACTTCAACGTCGCTCACCATATCAGGATATCCTTAGAATTCTACGGTGAATCCACATTTCGAACGCTTCCAGGCAGTTTATGGTACCATCCTTGAGGGTCCATGCCTCAACACCTTAGAGCAGGACCGACCATACATAGCATTTGATCATCATTTGGCGTAGTTTCAGATTGATTTCGTCGTTACAGAGTAGATTTCTCATTTTCTTAAAAGAAAGACGGCCCGCTTCTATCCTGCATTTCATTTCAATATCAGGGTCTAGGTTTTCGGTAATAATACTGCCCAGAGAAGCAATATTAGATCGAATTCAGGACGCCCGTACGGACCCCAAACGGTTTACCAACTGTGTCACGGCGGTCGGCAATAAAGAATTCACATTGAATTCGATACGTTTTTTTTAAAGAATGAATATGTCCTTTCAACAAGTACATATTCATTCCCTCAATTAAGCATATGCTTGTGCTATAGGTGAACTGAATTAGTCGTGGCAGGATTTGAACTCTCGACCACTGGATTACAAACCCAGCGCGCTAACCGCTCTGCAACCATCCATCTAAATTATTTTTATTTTTTAATTATTTATTTATTTATTTGTTTATTTATATTCGGGAAACAAACAGCTAAATTTACAATATAAGGGATTAACAATAAAATAATAACAACTATTCCAATAACATGTTTCCATAAGTATACAGGTAAAATTATATTATGTAATAAGTAGAAAGTAAGTATTATTGAGGTAGGAGGGAGTTAAGAGGGAATAGGGAGGGAAGAGAGGGAGTACAGAAGGAGAGGGATTAGTTTATATGAATAATTATGAAAAATTAATAATTTTTCTATGCCACTTTAAAGTGCAGTGATGTGCATTTTTAGAATTTTGAAAATATAATATCAAATTATAAGTTTCCTGAGCTTGGGGTCACTTTGAAATATTTGACATTTAAAAAATTGAAAAGCTCTGATCAGATATCTTTCAAAATCTAATGGGGTTCAAGTAAGTATTAGATATACAAATTTTCAATATTTCATATGAATCAACAGCGCACGCACACACACACACACACACACACACACACACACGCACGCACGCACGCACGCACGCACGCACGCACGCACGCACGCACGCACGCACGCACGCACGCACACACACACACACACACCCATACACACACAGATATACATTGTGATGAAGCTTTCAGAGTACAATCTCAGCATCATACTAGTTGATAATCTGCAATAAAAAATAACCTTTAAAATTTCAAATAATAACTCACCATTATAATTTCCTTGGAGTAGTCAGGAGGAAACCTACCGATATTATTCAGTAAACGAGAAATTTTGAATCACAAAAATCCTTAGCTAAATATCTTTGGTCCTATAAATTAAGTAACTTCACTTTGGTGATGTGTTTATCAAGTTTTATCAAGTCTGGTTTTGCCATACAAGTGTGAAGAGTATGTGGGCAAAGGATTTTCATGGCATTATCTCAATGTGGCTTCACAAGGTAAACCACTCACATATACACACAAGTAAATGGGACTAGAACAAGTAAAAAGGGGTCTGTTTGAATTAGTTTATTTCAATAGCATCATCTGAGATAAGTGGCATTTTTTTCAACAAACATCAGAAGATTCAGATCATGAATTATTTACGGATCCAGTTCAGTGGCTTAGTCTGTTTGATCCACTTAACAAATAGGGATTTTTTTCTCTTTGATCAATCGGCAATAGAGCTCAAAACATTATTTCTAAACCTTTAAAGCTTATCTAGTTAAATCATTCATTATATATGATTCAAAAAGTCTTCTTATCTTATCAATATATTATTAATAATTCGCATATTTGATTGGAATGTTGCCAACAAGATACTCAGAAAATATAAAAAAGAAACCCTTTTCACTGTTTCACTGTTAATTTGAGTAGAATAGGAACTTTCTGCTTACACAAAGCCAAAATCAATGCAGCAAATAATGAATGGTAAATACAAAAGGCCCTACTACTTACTATTTGCAACATTAATACCGACGCTCAGTCAATTAAAAAAATGTTCGTATTCAATATGTACATACAATTAATCAAAATGGTTCTACCACAAGATACATATTTAAAACAATAATTAAGAATAGTAAAACAGAAAAAACAAAGAAGATATTTATGTATATATTATTGTTAAAAAAGTTTTGTATTGTTTTTTTTACACTTCTATAGATCCTATCAAAAGAATGATTGAATAAAAGATTTATTTTAAATTGCAAAGTCATAGTGAAGGATTCTTTTTACTACGTGGCAAGTATTTGAACGTACTAAGTTTATATTTATATGCATTTTATGTCTCTAGTTAAGTTGGTCGTTCCTTATCTCTGTGGGAAACTGTGAGTGCAAGACGTAACCACATCATTCTCTTACTTACTTAATTTTTCCCCTATAATCAGGCTTATATTATTTAATCCTGCATTGGGAGCAAGTTCGAAAGCCCAAATAAAACAAAAGTAATATGCAAGATGTATGAACCCCGGGAGATTAAGCCAGAATAACAAGAGCAAAATGCTGTAATTAAGATTTATTTAATATAATATCTTACTTTTGTACCGACGTATTCAAAGGCTGTAAATATACTTTTACCTAATAATTGAAAACATAACATCTTTTGAATACTTTTTAAAAATATATTAATGAAAATAAGTGATCATTTTAATAACGTACACTCTAGCATAATATGCCTTTGGACAAGTGGAGTGGAAACATCCATTAGACGCCAATGACAATTAAAAGTATTTTGTTTGATTATATCTTTTCAGGTTTTTGTTTTGTACAAATATTTTATGATTCGCAATAATCATGTTTCCTACTTATTGTTTGAAAAGTGTGGAGTTTGGTGTATGTTTGAAAAATATTCTATGGCATTTTATAAGAATTTGATGCGCCGGATTTGTTTTAAACATTAACAAAGTTAGAACGGTAGAACGGTTCGCCAACCTGAACTTTTATATGTACCGGTATGTAGAACAAATGTCTCATAACACGTTGTTCTCAGCCGGGGTGGACATCTTCAATGTAAAATACGATAAGTTTCGTCGCAAAATATTAAAGGTGATACGCTCTTAATCTTCATCCCTCGTGCCCTCATCTCCATCCCATCCCATACGAATTGTATGTGTGCGTGTACCTACATGAGTTGTTTACAGTAATTTCTAATTATTGATACTTACTTTCCGTGTCCGGAACACCATCAAATTAGACAACTCTAATGCTCTGCCACCCGTATGCCGCTTTCCTTCGCTGTCAAGGTGTCTTCATGTGTACATGTAACTCCAATCAAGGGGCATGAGAGAAGGTGCGAGTTGTCCTACACAGTACCTACCTACCACACTCACAAGTATCTTCCTCTCTGTAGCCCCATTTTTGTGGTTACTGTAGCAGCGGGTGACGCCTGTTCTTAGTCTGAAAATTATTACAACACCAAAGAAAGAAAATTATTGATTGAAAATTTGTTATTGGCTCTCAATTATATGTTAAAATTGTAAAAAAAATAAATAAGCTGTTGGCTTCCCAAATAAATAAATAAATAAATAAAAGTTGTCTCAGTCTTAGTAAGCAGCATAATAAATATTATTTTATGTAGCTCTCGGCAACTAACAGGTACTATGTCAAATAATTATTAAACACGCACCCAATAACAAGTTGCCACATTATATTACTGAAATGCAAAAATTGTTCCTAAAGTTTTTGATAAGGAGCTGGCGCTTAGCTGATGATCTATTAGATGTGATCTAATTATTTATGTGTATACTTTAATCGCTTCAGTCAACAAAAGACTTTGGTTGAACATCGACGACAGTCCCAAGCCTGGATAGAGAAGGAGAGTTCCAAAGTAAGGTTAGCTGCCTGTCTAGGGTAACAAAAACTTATGTAGCTCACAGCACAGTGGAAAAAGCCTCGGAACCTGGATTGATCTCTAAGTCGACTAAGGTTGATGGAGATCTTACAAAAGAGATATCTACAACGACTGGTATTAGATAAGAGGACATTCTCAGCTATTTCATTTTTAATATTATCATGAACAAAGGCAAAGAGAAGGAAATACAGTTTGACCTCCTCATCTCAGGATAACCTACCTTCACAAATAGGTCAAATGACCTTATACACGATGAAGAAGAGGATGTAAAACAAGTACACAAAGGCAGGTTTATTACTTTGGTCCCAATATATGTATGGCAACAATATTTCAACATTGAAAATATGCTGACGTTATACTGACAGGTGAGGTTAGGGTCCTTAAGCTATATTTTTTTGCATAAAAATTAACGGTTCGTTACAGAAAATATATCAGAATAAGAAAAAATATTATATAATCATCAAACAAATCAAGAGAGGCAACTGAAGATTTGGTATTTAAATATATCAGAATAAGAAACATATATTTTTATCAAACTAAGTCAAGAGAGGCAACTTAAGATTTGGTATCTAAATATTCAAAATGGATCTAAGAATTCTTTGAAATCTACATAGTACAAATTCTTTTTTATGACTTGAGCAAACTACAATTTGTAAAAGCTATCTTAAATTTATTCTTAAACGTAAAACTCTATGACACCAGTATTAAAAAGTACATTTTAAGGACTTTTTCGCCACAAAAAATAGAGTACAATGTAAAGTAGTTCATTAATGTTGAAGTTGGACTTTACTTCTCCGCCAGAATAATCAAGTCGACATAATTATCACAATCTCAAGATAATCGGATCAACATTATTTGTCCAAAAAGGATCATCCGACATTTAGTTGGGTGTTTTGCTTGCGTCGGCATAGTAGGTAAGTAGGTATCTTTCAACTAATAATAAACCCCAAAGTTTTAGGTTCCCCAAATTATAGATACTTATCGCACAATGTGATATTTGGCGAGGGTTCCAAGTGGTATGGTATGGGATGGGAAACCTCAAGGTTTGCTTAAAAGAAAGTGGAGCTGGAGGTCTACCGCGATATCCCTCTTATCGTGACCACAGACGCAATGTCAGACACTCGATAAGTCGGTGATTATTCTTTCTTGTTCCTCGGGCCTTCTACCGTTCTTACCACCACAACCCACCCTTACACCATCGTATAACCTTTTCTTTTCTCTTTGTTTATGAAGGGTTGCCAATATTTTAAACATTAATTGTAAAAATAATGATAATAATTTGGAATTGCCCTTTTAGTGATACAAATTGGACATTAAACCTTAAAGTATTGGTTCGTTAATTAAGTTCATATTAAGTTCAAAACCTACAAAAAGAAAATAAACTTCCTATATACAATACCCCACTTGAATCTTTAAACTATATACCAAATTACGAAATTTCAGCGTTTGGGCTAGATAAAAAATATAATAGTTCAAATACACTTAATATAAATACAAAATTTACACAAATTGCTAATTCCAAATTTCCGGAATATACCCTCATATTTACAGATGGATCCAAATCTGAAAATCAGAACTGTGGTGCTTCGGTTCACATTCCTGATTTTGGCATTAATGTTTCTTACAAATTGCTAAATGAAGTGTCCATTTTCACAGCCGAAAGCTTTGCGATCAACCAAGCTTTGGCTCTTACTCGATCGCAAAATATCAACCGCGCCCTAATATGTACAGATTCCCGTAGTGCTCTTCGAAAAATTTCATCCAATCCTCTAAATTATCCAGAGGACAGAATCACATGTTCCATTAAAAGTTTTCTATATTATCTAAAACGACGAATTTGACATAGTTCTATCATGGGTCCCTGGACATCTTGGGATTGAGGGCAATGAAAAGGCTGATGAACTTGCGAAATTGGGAACCACAATTCTAGATAATTTTATAATCCCAATCTCAGATCTTTTACCCCGCCTTAAATCAAATATGCTTTTCAAATGGGATGAAAATTGGTACAAAACAAAAAATATAAGGGTGCTTATCATGCAGGTATCCAACAAAAAATTTCCTCTAAACCATGGTTTTATAATAGAAACATATCTAAACGATTAATATCATGTATTTCTAGAATGAGAATTGGCCATTGTTCAATTGCCTCTCATCTGCATAGAATTAGAGTTCTAAATAGCCCACTTTTCCAGTGTGGTGATGAGGATGAGACAATTGATCATGTATTTTTTAGCTGTAAAAATAATTCCGCCTTTACAAATATATACAAACAATTAATTAAAATCACTCACCAATCTCCACTTAATATCCAACATCTTTTGTCTCTTAATAATTCACGTGTACTGTCCGTTATTTCAAAGTTCCTTTCATTGAATGACATAAATTTATAATAAAATTAACTTTTCTCCTCTGACATGAAATAATTGGCACATCGCACTCTTTAAAGGGTGAATTACCTTAAAAAAAAGTTCATACTAAAAGACTAGTAAAACGACGCTAATACCTATATATTTATAAAAATACAACTATTTATAAAAATAAAAATTGGAGGTTTATAAATATCTAGGTTATCCGGAGTCTAAAAAATTAGACCACAGTAAAATAAAAAAATGATATCAATATAAAATTTAAAGATAGGATAACAAAAATATTAAAATGCAATCTGTCGGCTAAAAACTTAACTAAAGCTATTAATACTTATTAAATGGTCAAAAACAGATTTAGATAGTTTAGAAAGAACAATTAGAACGCGTTTAACTAAATTTCGTGGTCATCATCCTAATTCCGCGATTGAACGAATCAATTTGCCTAGGAATTTAGGAGGTAGGGGTATAATAAAAATAACATCGTTACATAATAATCAAATCGAATCGGTAAAAACTTTCTTTCACAAAAAATCTGATAATTCTTTAATGCATAAAGTAATCTGTGAGGCGGACAAAAACTTAACAACATTAAATTTAAATTACGAGAATGCCAATAACAATATTATAAATATAAATGACGACCTTCTAAATTCGTGGCTAAATAAAATAATTCATTCTATACATCCAAAATTTCTCAACCAACCTTATGTTGACAAAATTTGGTCAAACAAATGGTTGAGTATTGGTGATTTGGACGCGGATTAAGAAGGTTTTATAATAGCGATTCACGATAGAGTAATAAAAACTAAAAATTATCAAAAATATATAATAAAAGACATAAATGAAGTTGATGATAGTTGTAGGAAATGTTTGGCTTTTCCAGAAACAATTGAGCATATAATATCGGGCTGTTCTTTTCTCGCGCAATCAGAATATACATTTAGACATAACAAAGTAGCAAAAATAATACATCAAAATTTAGCTATTTAATATAAATTAATTGACGCGATAAACATAAAACCATATTATGAATATGATCCGATTTCATTTTTAGAAAATAATAATATTTCGCTTTATTACGATAAAACAATATTAATTGACCGGTCAATTCAACATAACAGACCCGATTTAGTAATACACGATAAAATTAAAAAAATAACATACATTTGCGACGTGGCTATTCCAAATTCTAGTAATATTATAAAAACTTTTGATGAAAAAATTAGAAAATACACCGCTTTAGGTAACGAGATTAAAAGACTTTGGCATTCTCGTAAAATAATAATATTACCGTTCATTATTTCAGCCACTGGCATTATTCCAAAATCATTAATCCGTTATTTAGAAATTATAGATTTATCGAAAAACTTAATAATAAAAATGCAAAAAACGGTAATAATGAATACATGAAGAAACGTTAAAGATTTTTTAAACGTTAATATTCGGGAATCAGTAGGGTTGTTAGGTAGTATAGAGACCTCCTCAGAGCCTAATCCTTTTGATATGTTAAGTATCTGGATAGGTGAACTATTCCCAATTGAAAGCTTGATGATGCGTTTGTTGCATCTTTTAAATAATTTACAATTTACGCATTGATCTGCTAATTCTTTTGAGGAAGTGTAAAATGGTAATAATAATAATTGAGTGTTATTATTTGTAGTGCTTAATTGTTATTAATATCATTAGTAAATCTGCCAGCGCCGTAATAAAATATTAAAAAAATAAGTCAAAATATGGACCTACTAAAAATATGTGTGCAAGATTTTGTTCTACAGTGATATTCACTTATCGTTATAGGTGTATATTTAAAACTTAATTAAATGTACCTATACTCACAAAATAAATGGTGCAAGATAAAACTGTGTAAGAAATTCAAAAATAATATCTAATGTTTTGAGAACCTACAAGTGTCTGGTGACAGACGGACAGAAGGGACGGAAGTCGGAAATACGCGTGCGCACAAATATTTAACTGAACAAATAATAAATAGTAGGTATCTTACAACTACGTAAATAATATGTTAAGAAATATAATTTATTTGAAAAATGTGATCAAATGCGCAGACATAATAAAATTATTCCTAACCTCAAATGGCAAAGGTGTTGATAACTTTTTTCCTGCGACCAATTTCCATTCAATTTATAAAGCAACTCGCTCACGCGAGTCGCTGTTTTCCCCTTGATTTGTCTGTCCCCAGACGCTAGTTATTTCATTAAATGACAGTTTTTTGTTAAGGTTTGCGCGTTATCCTGCAATAAAGGTATTTAAATGATATTTTGAATTAAAGATAACCTTGTATGATAACAAAAGTCAATAAATATTTTTATACTGCGTCAATAAAAAATCTATTTTCATTTTTAAAAGAATACCTTAATATTCACAACGCAACAAAATGCAACAGAAAATTCAACAATTAGATGTTACGCTATCACATAATTATCCCCGCAAAAGTGAGATGAATCTCTTCTTAATAAGTCGATTTGGTAGCCCTGCTTTGGTCCAACTCATCCTCCCCGATCTACTGTGAAACATTAGTGGGTGCCAGCCGCTTTGATAAGAAATAAAAGTTTAACTAAAGTTTCTGTGAAAACACAAACGCGTATACTGATAAGAGAAAGAGAACAAAAAATAAACGAAAACCTTGTTCGTAAATTGTATGTTTTATTTTCATACTTTAAATTTAAATGAAACAACTCCAATCTTTCTTATGAAAACACCCACCTGAAACTGGATATTCATTTTAAGAATTAAATGTAAAGCGAATATGATGCGTATAAAAATGTTTCAGAAAAAAATATTCTGATGCGTACAAAAATGTTTCAGAAAAAAATTAATTTAGTAATTTTGACTGCTTATTCCATTTTAATGTGTTTTTACAGTGGGTTGAAAATAAGTTATATTAAATGGTACATGGCCGTACATCAAATTATGTGGGAATGTCTTTTGAGAAATCGGTATTTATTTTTATAAAAATCTTTTGGTATAAAAAAATAATTTAATGGCACGTGATTGGCAAATTTATCATCAACTATGCATCCATTCGTCCTTAAACCCTTGAGTGACTCACTAAGTATATTGCTTAAGCTTACAAAAAAGGTTGCTTGATTCGTTTCCGGTAAATCAAAGGTAAATACGAGAAAAAATAATGAATGATTGATTAAAATAATATTTATTTGTTCATTTAAAGGGGGAAACATACAGCAATATTCAAATTACAAAATACAACAATATATATTTTTTTTTAATTTTGTCAATGCTGACGGTGTATTATGTAGAATTCCATAATAATGGGTATTTTAAATCAAACAAATGATTTGGCTAGTTGATAAGCTGAAACGGTCGTCCTGGATTCAGGAAAAAAAATATATATGTTAAAAGCATTCAAAATGTCAGGAACAAGATGGCTACTCGAAGTGGGTAGACTCCAAAATGAAACAAATGTGTCAACAATAATAACTTGACTTCTTTGGGTTAAGTTGTTGTTGTTGTCTGCATATTGAATTTTTGGCTATCACATTTTTTTTGTGTATAAATAATATTCTTACTGTAAATTTTTTTTTAAATGTTAAGGTTGACATACATATATATTTTTTATCGTTAATTTTTTGTATAATGTTTATACAGTGTAAAATGATGTAGTATTGTAAAATGTTATAATTTTACAAACTTTACTGATAGTTGCTTCGGAACAGACTCTGTCTAGTGAAGCAGTTATCTTTAGTATATTTTTTTTCAATATTGTAAAAAAAAAAAAAATAAATAAAAAAAAAAAATATATGTAGACCAAATCATTTGTTTGATTTAAAATACCCATTACAACAATAATTGTTTAATCATAATTATGCATTACACTATGCAAAATATAAATATAAAATTACTAAAATATATGAAAATAGTTGAGTGAATTTGAAAATAATATAAGAAATTGAAATAAAATATACAAAATATAAAAAAAAACAAAATTAAGTAATTCAAATTAAAAAAAATGATAATGGGATATATAAAATACATATTAAGTCACTTAAATTATAGATCAAAGATACCTATACATATTTATTCGATCTCATGAGAAAGTACTGTCGTCTATTTGCAAAACCTACCAGGACGTAATATTATCAGGATCATGAGTTTTAAATTTTATATAAATGAAATGTGGGATTTTCAAGATTCATTACATAGAGTATATTGTGTATGTGGCTTTTGGTGCTTTTTGATATGAGGCTTTTGATGCGGAATCAGCGGAATAGAATATTATATTAACATAACGTAAAAATAATAAAAAATACAATGTTGCGTTCTTATTGATTGAAAAAGGGATTTTTCTGGAGGTTGCGATATATTTCTGTGATCACCGACGCGACGGTAGAAATTTATACCCATCTTATCTAACGAATTCAAAAGATTTCACCGATCCATGGCAATCTCTCGGTACGTACATTTATACGTACTTCTCATCTAATGGAGAGAATAATTAATTATCTCATAATGTAGAGATTCAGTGTAGAAACGGGAGATTGTGTGACAGTGAACGATCGTTGGCTATTAAGGCGTGAGGTGAGTGATTTTTTACACTCAGGAAGAAAGTCTGAAACTATGGGATGCCGTACATCACCTCTTAATTATATTACGTCTTGTATTGAACATAAAAACGTTAAGAAGAAAACCAAAATAAAATATATTTATTAATCTACATATTCCCTAAGTAGACTATGTAGATTTTTGGAAAAGTATAAGAGTAAGATTTTTTTTCCATTCTCATACACGTATTCTCATAGGTCTATCAACGTAAACACAAATTCACGTCTTTTCCCTTTATCCCTCTTCCTTTCTACTCTCATATCCTCCATCCTATAAACATAGTGTATCTATCTGATGTATTTTTTTATTCTTATTTTTGTTCTTATTTATACATATATTATTTTTTTGTTTTTTATATTAATTTTGCATTTTTAATTTATGATTTTTTTTTCTATTTGTATTCTTCTATCCCTATTACTGACTGTATTTACCATGGTGGTTGACTGGTAGAGATTACCTGCGGGCAATAAGTCCGCCACGTTGTATAAACCAATAAAAGTATTTTATTATTATTATTATTCCCTAAATTATGTAGAAATGCTTTTCCAATTAATAGGCGAACGAAATCGGTCGAGGCAGCTATTCGAACTCACCATCTCTGGATTACTAAGCCATCACGATGACCGCTCTGCCACCGATCCTTCTTATTAAATTATGAAAGAAAGAAAAAACTCGTCATGATTTTTTTTCTATAATCACTTGATATGTATTTAAATAAATACATCGTATTGTGTATGTTTGCTTTAAGGCACCGGCTTATAATAGTGATTCCACTCTTTTGTATTATCATCGTTTTCTGGCGTACTTGTAATAGCTGGGTAAACGAAAATTCGACACACAATTTAACATCAATCTCATAAAATTCAGTAATAAGGTTCACCTCACATTCAGTTGTACTGCCTTTAAGTGAGATGAGACTAGTGTGTGGACATACACGCATGTGTCGTGATTCCATTTATAATGGTAATGCACACCCACACACCTGTCGCTGGTTATCCCGCATTGTGGGATATGCCGTGATGCAATGTATCATAAATTATACATAGTAGTTTAATTAGTTTTGCAGATTTGACACAGTTGGTAAACCGTTTGCTTCCGTGCGGGCGTCCTAGGTTCGATCCCAAGCAAAGGAAATTTATTTTAATACATTTTCTCACGCAAAAATTGCTTCTCTGGGCTGGAAACACTGGTTAGCCGGAAGAAATTGCTCTATGGCAATAAACTCGCCACTCGGCATTGAAAGTGTTAGTTTTTTTAAGTTAAGATTCAAATACCTCTTCATATTTTTTTACTTCTTAGTGTTAAGTTGTTTGACTTATATGTTGGCGTCCAAAGTTGGATGCAAAGTGTTAACAATAACAACTGGTTAGTTGATAAAAAATGCCATATGGCAATAAACTCGC